>OY284415.1:98310780-98648128 GCA_958301585.1 Merodon equestris | reverse complement strand
AAGAGATATTAACATTTTGTACGTCATATAGTAGCTAGCACGCTCTATAGGAAGCCCTTTTCTTAGGTTTTTTTTCCTATTTATGCAGTATGCCTGCATACGCATGCATTACGTCTAGCTAGCACGCTCTATAGGAAGCTCTTTTTCTTAGGTTTTTTCCTATTTATGCAGTATGCCTGCATACGCATGCATACGTCTAAGGGAGCAAGAGATATTAACATTTTGTACGTCATATAGTAGCTAGCACGCTCTATATTAAGCCCTTTTCTTAGGTTTTTTCCTGTTTGTGCAGTATGCCTGCATACGCATGCATACGTCTAGCTAGCACGCTCTATAGGAAGCTCTTTTCTTAGGTTTTTTCCTATTTATGCAGTATGCCTGCATACGCATGCATACGTCTAAGGGAGCAAGAGATATTAACATTTTGTACGTCATATAGTAGCTAGCACGCTCTATATTAAGCCCTTTTCTTAGGTTTTTTCCTGTTTGTGCAGTATGCCTGCATACGCAGAATTACGTCTAAGGGAGCAAGAGATATTAACATTTTGTACGTCATATAGTATCTAGCACGCTCTATAAGAAGCCCTTTTCTTAGGTTTTTTTATATTTATGCAGTATGCCTGCATACGCATGAATACGTCTAAGGGAGCAAGAGATATTAACATTTTGTACGTCATATAGTATCTAGCACGCTCTATAAGAAGCCCTTTTCTTATTCTTTTTCCTATTTATGCAGTATGCCTGCATGCGCATGCATACGTCTAAGGGAGCAACAGATATTAACATTTTGTACGTCATATAGTAGCTAGCACGCTCTATAAGAAGCCCTTTTCTTAGGTTTTTTCCTATTTATGCAGTATGCTTGCATACGCATGAATACGTCTAAGGGAGCAACAGATATTAACATTTTGTACGTCATATAGTATCTAGCACGCTCTATAAGAAGCCCTTTTCTTAGGTTTTTTCCTATTTATGCAGTATGCTTGCATACGCATGAATACGTCTAAGGGTGCTATAGTTATTAACATTTTATACGTCATATAGTATCTAGACGCTCTATAAGAAGCCCTTTTCTTAAGTTTTTTCCTATTTATGCAGTACGTCTACATGCGCATGCATACGTCTAAGCGAGCAAGAGATATTAACATTTTATATGTTCTGTAGTAGTTAGCACGCTCTATATTAAGCCCTTTTCTTAGGTTTTTTCCTATTTATGCAGTACGTCTGCATACGTCTAAGGGAGCAAGAGATATTAACATTTTGTACGTCATATAGTAGCTAGCACGCTCTATAGGAAGCCCTTTTCTTAGGTTTTTTCCTATTTATGCAGTATGCCTGCATACGCATGCATACGTCTAGCTAGCACGCTCTATAGGAAGCTCTTTTCTTAGGTTTTTTCCTATTTATGCAGTATGCCTGCATACACATGCATACGTCTAAGGGAGCAAGAGATATTAACATTTTGTACGTCATATAGTAGCTAACACGCTCTATATTAAGCCCTTTTCTTAGGTTTTTTCCTGTTTGTGCAGTATGCCTGCATACGCATGAATACGTCTAAGGGAGCAAGAGATATTAACATTTTGTACGTCATATAGTAGCTAGCACGCTCTATAAGAAGCCCTTTTCTTAGGTTTTTTCCCATTTATGCAGTACGTCTGCATACGTCTAAGGGAGGAAGAGATATTAACATTTTGTACGTAATATAGTATCTAGCACGCTCTATCAGAAGCCCTTTTCTTAGGTTTTTTCCTATTTATGCAGTATGCCTGCATGCGCATGCATACGTCTAAGGGAGCAAGAGATATTAACATTTTGTACGTCATATAGTATCTAGCACGCTCTATAAGAAGCCCTTTTCTTATTCTTTTTCCTATTTATGCAGTATGCCTGCATGCGCATGCATACGTCTAAGGGAGCAAGAGATATTAACATTTTGTACGTCATATAGTATCTAGCACGCTCTATAAGAAGCCCTTTTCTTATTCTTTTTCCTATTTATGCAGTATGCCTGCATGCGCATGCATACGTCTAAGGGAGCAATAGTTATTAACATTTTATACGTCATATAGTATCTAGACGCTCTATAAGAAGCCCTTTTCTTAGGTTTTTTCTTATTTATGCAGTATGCCTGCATACGCATGCATACGTCTAAGGGAGCAAGAGATATTAACATTTTGTACGTCATATAGTATCTAGCACGCTCTATAAGAAGCTTATTCTTTTTCCTATTTATGCAGTATGCCTGCATACGCATGCATACGTCTAAGGGAGCAAGAGATATTAACATTTTGTACGCCATATTGTAGCTAGCACGCTCTATAGGAAGCTCTTTTCTTAGGTTTTTTCCTATTTATGCAGTATTTATGCAAGAGATATTAACATTTTGTACGCCATATTGTAGCTAGCACGCTCTATAAGAAGCCCTTTTCTTAGGTTTTTTCCCATTTATGCAGTACGTCTGCATACGTCTAAGGGAGGAAGAGATATTAACATTTTGTACGTCATATAGTATCTAGCACGCTCTATCAGAAGCCCTTTTCTTAGGTTTTTTCCTATTTATGCAGTATGCCTGCATGCGCATGCATACGTCTAAGGGAGCAAGAGATATTAACATTTTGTACGTCATATAGTATCTAGCACGCTCTATAAGAAGCCCTTTTCTTATTCTTTTTCCTATTTATGCAGTATGCCTGCATACGCATGCATACGTCTAAGGGAGCAAGAGATATTAACATTTTGTACGTCATATAGTATCTAGCACGCTCTATAAGAAGCCCTTTTCTTATTCTTTTTCCTATTTATGCAGTATGCCTGCATGCGCATGAATACGTCTAAGGGAGCAAGAGATATTAACATTTTGTACGTCATATAGTAGCTAGCACGCTCTATAAGAAGCCCTTTTCTTAGGTTTTTTCCTATTTATGCAGTATGCCTGCATACGCATGCATACGTCTAAGGGAGGAAGAGATATTAACATTTTGTACGTCATATAGTATCTAGCACGCTCTATCAGAAGCCCTTTTCTTAGGTTTTTTCCTATTTATGCAGTATGCCTGCATGCGCATGCATACGTCTAAGGGAGCAAGAGATATTAACATTTTGTACGTCATATAGTATCTAGCACGCTCTATAAGAAGCCCTTTTCTTATTCTTTTTCCTATTTATGCAGTATGCCTGCATGCGCATGAATACGTCTAAGGGAGCAAGAGATATTAACATTTTGTACGTCATATAGTATCTAGCACGCTCTATAAGAAGCCCTTTTCTTATTCTTTTTCCTATTTATGCAGTATGCCTGCATGCGCATGAATACGTCTAAGGGAGCAAGAGATATTAACATTTTGTACGTCATATAGTATCTAGCACGCTCTATCAGAAGCCCTTTTCTTAGGTTTTTTCCTATTTATGCAGTATGCCTGCATGCGCATGCATACGTCTAAGGGAGCAAGAGATATTAACATTTTGTACGTCATATAGTAGCTAGCACGCTCTATAAGAAGCCCTTTTCTTAGGTTTTTTCCTATTTATGCAGTATGCCTGCATACGCATGCATACGTCTAAGGGAGGAAGAGATATTAACATTTTGTACGTCATATAGTATCTAGCACGCTCTATCAGAAGCCCTTTTCTTAGGTTTTTTCCTATTTATGCAGTATGCCTGCATGCGCATGCATACGTCTAAGGGAGCAAGAGATATTAACATTTTGTACGTCATATAGTATCTAGCACGCTCTATCAGAAGCCCTTTTCTTAGGTTTTTTCCTATTTATGCAGTATGCCTGCATGCGCATGCATACGTCTAAGGGAGCAAGAGATATTAACATTTTGTACGTCATATAGTATCTAGCACGCTCTATAAGAAGCCCTTTTCTTATTCTTTTTCCTATTTATGCAGTATGCCTGCATACGCATGCATACGTCTAAGGGAGCAAGAGATATTAACATTTTGTACGTCATATAGTATCTAGCACGCTCTATAAGAAGCCCTTTTCTTATTCTTTTTCCTATTTATGCAGTATGCCTGCATGCGCATGAATACGTCTAAGGGAGCAAGAGATATTAACATTTTGTACGTCATATAGTAGCTAGCACGCTCTATAGGAAGCCCTTTTCTTAGGTTTTTTCCTATTTATGCAGTATGCCTGCATACGCATGCATACGTCTAGCTAGCACGCTCTATAGGAAGCTCTTTTCTTAGGTTTTTTCCTATTTATGCAGTATGCCTGCATACACATGCATACGTCTAAGGGAGCAAGAGATATTAACATTTTGTACGTCATATAGTAGCTAACACGCTCTATATTAAGCCCTTTTCTTAGGTTTTTTCCTGTTTGTGCAGTATGCCTGCATACGCATGCATACGTCTAGCTAGCACGCTCTATAGGAAGCTCTTTTCTTAGGTTTTTTCCTATTTATGCAGTATGCCTGCATACGCATGCATACGTCTAAGGGAGCAAGAGATATTAACATTTTGTACGTCATATAGTAGCTAGCACGCTCTATATTAAGCCCTTTTCTTAGGTTTTTTCCTGTTTGTGCAGTATGCCTGCATACGCATGAATACGTCTAAGGGAGCAAGAGATATTAACATTTTGTACGTCATATAGTAGCTAGCACGCTCTATAAGAAGCCCTTTTCTTAGGTTTTTTCCTATTTATGCAGTATGCCTGCATACGCATGCATACGTCTAAGGGAGGAAGAGATATTAACATTTTGTACGTCATATAGTATCTAGCACGCTCTATCAGAAGCCCTTTTCTTAGGTTTTTTCCTATTTATGCAGTATGCCTGCATGCGCATGCATACGTCTAAGGGAGCAAGAGATATTAACATTTTGTACGTCATATAGTATCTAGCACGCTCTATAAGAAGCCCTTTTCTTATTCTTTTTCCTATTTATGCAGTATGCCTGCATACGCATGCATACGTCTAAGGGAGCAAGAGATATTAACATTTTGTACGTCATATAGTATCTAGCACGCTCTATAAGAAGCCCTTTTCTTATTCTTTTTCCTATTTATGCAGTATGCCTGCATGCGCATGCATACGTCTAAGGGAGCAAGAGATATTAACATTTTGTACGGCATATAGTAGCTAGCACGCTCTATATTAAGCCCTTTTCTTAGGTTTTTTCCTATTTATGCAGTATGCCTGCATACGCATGCATACGTCTAAGGGAGCAAGAGATATTAACATTTTGTACGTCATATAGTATCTAGCACGCTCTATAGGAAGCCCTTTTCTTAGGTTTTTTCCTGTTTGTGCAGTATGCCTGCATACGCATGAATACGTCTAAGGGAGCAATAGTTATTAACATTTTATACGTCATATAGTATCTAGACGCTCTATAAAAAGCCCTTTTCTTAGGTTTTTTCCGTACGTATGCATACGTCTAGGGGAGCAAGAGATATTAACATTTTGTACGTCATATAGTATCTAGCACGCTCTATAAGAAGCCCTTCTCTTAGGTTTTTTCCTATTTATGCAGTATGCCTGCATGCGCATGCATACGTCTAAGGGAGCAAGAGATATTAACATTTTGTACGTCATATAGTAGCTAGCACGCTCTATTTCTTAGGTTTTTTCCTATTTATGCAGTATGCCTGCATACGCATGCATACGTCTAAGGGAGCAAGAGATATTAACATTTTGTACGTCATATAGTATCTAGCACGCTCTATAGGAAGCCCTTTTCTTAGGTTTTTTCCTGTTTGTGCAGTATGCCTGCATACGCATGAATACGTCTAAGGGAGCAATAGTTATTAACATTTTATACGTCATATAGTGATTTGATAGCCGCAATGCTGTTGGATGATTTCCTCGATCGTAACTTGTGTGAAAATAAAATCCCGTTCACCACACGCTCAATGTACATAAATTCACAATTTTATTTTTAATTAAACAATGCGTTCTTGAGTTCTGGTCATAGCACGTCTGTCTCTATCCACGATCAATTCACAAGTGTCGAGTGTCTCACTCAGTATCATCCACCAAACGCTGATCTTCAACAAATATACATTAATTGTTATACGCGAGTGTATGACAATAGAGAGAACTTAAGGCTAATACAAAGGAAAGAGAGCCTCACGAGTGGTCTAGTGTCTGGTGGCTGATGCTGAGTGAAACCCCGGTACAATTGTTATACAATTTAGGCTCAATTTGTTTTTATAAGTTTCGCACAATTTTACATCGGATAATCCTAAACATGCCGCCCCCCCTGAACGAGTTCAGGAAATTGGTAATAATGCCATTTTGGTGATGGGTCGAATGAAGATTCCTGATGCTGTCTTAACCTCTGCTACTCGTACCTTACCATCTTGCCCCGGTTTGACGTTGGTGATGCGGCCCAGTATCCATTTGGTAGGTGGTAAATTCGGTTCTTTTAAGACTACGAGATCCCCTGCTCTGATGTTATCATTCGATTTTTGCCATTTCGGTCGCTCTTGAAGGGTCGTCAGATACTCTAAATGCCACCTCTTCCAGAAACCTTGAACCATTGCTTGTAGGCTGCGAAAATGTTCCAAACGTGTGACCGGACTCTGAACACAATCCGGGTCTGGTACTGCAGTCAACGGCTCTCCTATTAAGAAATGAGCTGGAGTTAGTGGATTTAAGTCTGAAGCGGACATAGAACATAAAGGACGAGAATTAACGACCGCTTCAATTTGACAAAGTACAGTACATAATTCCTCAAAGGTGAGGATAGATAAACCCAAGACTCGGCGGAGGTGATGTTTTACCGATTTTACCCCCGCCTCCCACAGCCCGCCAAAGTGAGGTGCAGAAGGTGGAGAAAAATGCCAAGAAATGCCATCCCTAGCGAGAGCAGTGGCAACGAGTTCGTTGTGTGATTGAGACAATACCAAGTTGTGTAGTTCGGTTAGTACCCGTCGTGCGCCCTGAAAATTCGTCCCATTGTCTGTGTAAATGTGACTGCACTTCCCTCGACGGGCCACGAAACGGCGTAGAGCAGCAATAAATGCGTCCGTTGTAAGGTCACTTACAAGTTCCAAGTGCATAGCCTTCGTGGTCATACAAATAAATAAGGCGATGTAGGCCTTTGCCAGCTTAGGTTTCCGAGTGCGAGAGAGTTTGATTGTTATCGGACCGGCATAATCACAACCTGAGTTGGCAAAAGGGCGGATAGGTTGTGTCCTGTATGATGGTAGATCACCCATTAACTGCTCACTAGTTTGTTTGCGCTGTAAAAAACATGGTTTGCACCTAAAAACGACGTTTTTGACGAGGTTTCGGCAGCCGAGGACCCAAAACTGCTGTCTGACGAGGGCGAAGGTTGTCGATACTCCTGGATGCAGATGTTGATTGTGTATTTCCCGGATAATAAGTCTGGAGATCGGTTGCTTGCTGCAGAGAAGAATCGGATGTTTGATGTTGAATGAAACTGGCGCGTGTCTTATCCTTCCTCCTACCCGAAGTACTCCATCCTTGTCAATGAATGGGGAATATTTTATTAATTTAGACTTGGTTGGTAGTTGCCGGTTCTGAGCTAGAGATTGTATATCGTTAGAAAATGAAAGATTTTGTATTAATTTAAGCAAAGTTGTTTTTCCGACTTGAATTTCCTTAGATGTAAGAAAGGAGGCGAGACGATTCGATTTTGTGGAACGACAATTAGCAACAAACCGTAGACACCATGCCATTACACGTTGCATAGTGTACCACGAAGAAGTGTGTTTCATTAGTAGGTCTAACAAATCGTTGTTACATGTTGTGATCAACACTTGAGACTGCGACATCCTCTCCTCCAGGTCACTCAACGCGAGATTATCAGAATCAAATTTGGATTTTGGCCAACAAGAGCTATCAGATGAAAGCCAGGGTGGCCCCTTCCACCAGAGTTCGTAATGAAGCAATGACGACGGTGTTATGCCCCTAGAAGCGCAGTCGGCTGGGTTGAATTCTGACGTAATGTGATGCCACGAGTTTCGAGGGAGGCTTTCGAGTATAGTTGCTGCACGGTTGGCTACAAAGGTTGTCCAACGACGAGGAGGAGATGACAACCAGTGCAGGACGATCTCCGAGTCACACCAAGCGAATACTTTAACCGACGAAATTGATATTGAAGAAGTTATCAGGGCGAGTAGCCGGGTCAGAAGTACGGCGCCACACAATTCTAGACGAGGGATTGAGACCGGCTTCAAGGGAGCTACCCTGGTTTTGGACGCGACTATTTGGACCTTGAATTCTCCATTTCTTGTTTTGTACCTGCTGTACACGACGGCCGCATAAGCCGCTAATGATGCATCACAAAAACCATGGAGCTCAATTTTATCCAATGAGGGTGAAATTATTCTGGGAACAGAAATGTTTTCGAAGTGACACAGTTCCTCTCGATAAGTTGTCCACC
Organism: Merodon equestris; assembly: GCA_958301585.1. NCBI lineage: Eukaryota > Metazoa > Arthropoda > Insecta > Diptera > Syrphidae > Merodon > Merodon equestris. The sequence goes on along the minus strand of OY284415.1, from coordinate 98,639,757 downwards.
GTTGAGCGATTGGAGCTGGCAGTGGATCGTCCCATCCTAAATTCAAGCTTGCTGACCACAGCTCTTGAAAGAGAATTTTAAATAAGATTACTGATGGTGCCAGGAGCCCTAATGGGTCGAAGATACGAGACACTTCAGACAGAAGCGTCCTGCGAGTTGGTTCAGAAGGATTTAATTGTTTGGACATCCGAAATGACAAGTCGTCACGGAGTGGGCTCCAGAACATTCCTAATACTTTGATAATGGAGGATGACCGTTCGGTTTCTACCGCTGAGTAGTCGCAATCCTCCTTGGGCAACATCGATAACAAGCGACGACAGTTCGAAGTCCATTTTCGAAGTTGTAATCCTGCCTGCGATAACAAACTCACCAGTTCCGATTGTAATGCAATAAGACCGTCTTCTGTGTTGGACCCTGTCATTACATCATCAACGTAAACATCCTCGACCAAGACTCTTGAGGCGTTTGGGAACTGAGTCTCGTAATCCTCAGCTAGCTGCCTGAGTACACGAACTGATAAAAAAGGGGCGGAAGCCGTACCGTACGTAACGGTGCGTAGTCGAAAGTGTTGTATCTCGTCCGTCGGGTTTTCTCTCCAAACTATTCGTTGAAAGTCGGTGTGATTTTCGTCAATCCAAATTTGACGGAACATTTTGACGACATCAGCAGTGAATACAAATTTGTGTTGCCGGAAACGCAGACATACCTTGATCAACTCTCGCTGGATCGGTGGGCCAACAAGTAACTCACTATTTAACGATACACCACGAGAATCCTTTGCTGATCCGTCGAACACCACGCGGAGTTTTGTAGTGGAGCTGTCCAGCCTGAAGACAGCATGATGTGGCAAGTAGAAATGTTTACCTGAAAGGGTCGACAGTTCGTCTGGGGGAATAGGAGACATGTGGTTCAGTTCCAGGTACTCCTTCATGAATTCTGAGTACATCCGACGCAGGTCAGGATTATGTCGGAAGCGACGTTCCATCGAATACAGGCGCGATATGGCAGAAGAAAGCGTTTCCCCAAAGGAGGGACAAGGGGATTTGAAAGGGAGTGGAACGACGTATTTTCCATCGGGAGCACGACTAAATGTTTCACGGAAATGTAACTCTGCCGGATCCTGGGAACAAAGTTCCTCCTTAGAGGGAACAGTATGTTCGATTTCCCAAAAACGTCGAAGTATTCCGTCGATATCGACGGTTGAATGGAACGAAGAAAGTATGTTATCAAGTGAATCGTTTCGAGATATTTCTCCAGTAATGACCCAGCCAAACGAGGTATTTAAAGCGAATGGTGCTCCACTAGAACCGCGAATTTGTCCTCCATTAAATATTTTCCAGATTGTATCAGCACCTAAGAGTATATCGATAGGCCCGGTGACATTGAATTTTGGGTCGGCTAATTGCAGGCCATCTAAATGGGTCCACAGTGAAGCGTCCACTATTGGGTACGGTAGATTGGAAGTCAGTTTGGATAAAATATAAGCATCGACGTACAAGGAGCTAGAAGAAACCAGTGAGTGGAGTTGAAGAGATACCTGGCCCTTTGTGAAGCCAGCCTCTAATGATGAAAGGCCCAGAATAGGTATTCGAGCATGAGATCGGGTGTAGCCAAGTTTTTGCACTAGCGATTCGAGGACGAAAGAGGACTGTGAGCCCGAATCCAATAGAGCTCGACAGACGACAAGATTTCCTTGGATGTCTTTGATATTCGCCAGTATGGTTGGGAGTATAGTCTGCTTCCGAGTAGGTTTTGTAGACAGATTGTTCAGCAATGGTGAAGCAGACATATTCGAAGGTACTGATACCGGCGATAAAGGCGAAGTTGGAGTGTGTGTAGGTGATGATCCTTGAGACGGAACTGGAGGGTCATCAGGGTGAACAAGCGAATGGTGGCGCGACTGACAGATACGGCACCGAAATGTGGACCGACATTTGTTAGACGTATGTCCACCTCGAAGACAATTAAAACATAACGACTTTCCTTTTACGAGTTCGCGACGCGAGTTAGTGTTCAAAGAGACAAACTGTGGACACTGTGATAAGATGTGTGAGCCCTGACATTTTACACATTTAGGCCTAGCCTCGGCGGTATTCTCGGTTAAATGGGAACGGATCGGAATATGGGTTTTCAAACGCGACGACAAACGATTCGGTTCACATGACTCTAACGCATTGCATCTCCCTTGTAAGAATTTCAGAAGTTCGTCGATAGTACAGTCATCCCGCGCACCGATATGTTCTGCCCAGGCTTGAGCGGAGTCCTGATCTAATTTACCGACAAGTAGGTATATTAACCACGGATCGCGACCGGATTTCCTTAACGCACTCAATCCGCGTACCACTTCGTCAGCACCGTCCACGATTTTCCGCAATGTTTGTAGGTTGGTGGAGGTCATAGTAGGGAGCGATAAATACGACCGAATGAATGAATTCACGATAAATAGTTTTTTGTCGTATCGCTCTTCTAACCGTGCCCATGCCTCCAGATACGTTGCATCGGATATGGGAATGTGTTTTATTAAACTAGCAGCATCATCGCGCAAGAATGATTTAAGATAGTGAAATTTCTGTGTTGGCGTAAGGCAACTTTTGGTGGCAACCGAGCCTACAAACATATCCCGAAACGATGGCCAGTCTTTGTAATTTCCCGAAAAGGATGGGATAACTATTTTTGGCAAATTCACTGAAGAGGTGGTATTAGAAGCAACATTTAATTTTTCGAGAAACGTGGATTGCTGTACCGCAAGTCGTTCGAGAATCGAATCGTTCGGATCTTGCGGGACTTGAGATAGCGGTTGCCGCTCCGTTATAGCACGCGATATGCTGGCGTACGCATTGAAATACTTGGCTTCGTAGTCCCCAAACTCGGATTCTACCTCCGTAGAATTAAAATCACGAATAGCACTGCCTAGAACTAGGTATTCATCATTTAGCGAGCAAAACAACGACCACGATTCATCGAGTTTAACTAGGCGGTGTTTCAACAGTTCGAGTTGTGTAGAAGGGTCTATAGATTCGGCAAAACTAACCGCGCGTGTAATTTGTCCCTTAACCGTACTGCGTCGAACCTTAACACTTTCCATTTTAAACGCACTTTCCAAGGTCAAGTATATATTTTATAAATAATATAAAGAGAGTAATAATAAATTTAAGAATATGTATACGACCTTAATTGCTGTATCCGGCTCGAAGGACCATTTAATGATTTGATAGCCGCAATGCTGTTGGATGATTTCCTCGATCGTAACTTGTGTGAAAATAAAATCCCGTTCACCACACGCTCAATGTACATAAATTCACAATTTTATTTTTAATTAAACAATGCGTTCTTGAGTTCTGGTCATAGCACGTCTGTCTCTATCCACGATCAATTCACAAGTGTCGAGTGTCTCACTCAGTATCATCCACCAAACGCTGATCTTCAACAAATATACATTAATTGTTATACGCGAGTGTATGACAATAGAGAGAACTTAAGGCTAATACAAAGGAAAGAGAGCCTCACGAGTGGTCTAGTGTCTGGTGGCTGATGCTGAGTGAAACCCCGGTACAATTGTTATACAATTTAGGCTCAATTTGTTTTTATAAGTTTCGCACAATTTTACATCGGATAATCCTAAACATATAGTATCTAGACGCTCTATAAAAAGCCCTTTTCTTAGGTTTTTTCCGTACGTATGCATACGTCTAGGGGAGCAAGAGATATTAACATTTTGTACGTCATATAGTATCTAGCACGCTCTATAAGAAGCCCTTCTCTTAGGCTTTTTCCTATTTATGCAGTATGCCTGCATACGCATGAATACGTCTAAGGGAGCAAGAGATATTAACATTTTGTACGTCATATAGTATCTAGCACGCTCTATAAGAAGCCCTTTTCTTATTCTTTTTCCTATTTATGCAGTATGCCTGCATGCGCATGCATACGTCTAAGGGAGCAAGAGATATTAACATTTTGTACGTCATATAGTATCTAGCACGCTCTATAAGAAGCCCTTTTCTTATTCTTTTTCCTATTTATGCAGTATGCCTGCATACGCATGCATACGTCTAAGGGAGCAAGAGATATTATGCATAATTATTATGCACGCTCTATAGGAAGCTCTTTTCTTAGGTTTTTTCCTATTTATGCAGTATGCCTGCATATGTCTAAGGGAGCAAGAGATATTAACATTTTGTACGTCATATAGTAGCTAGCACGCTCTATAGGAAGCCCTTTTCTTAGGTTTTTTCCTGTTTGTGCAGTATGCCTGCATACGCATGAATACGTCTAAGGGAGCAATAGTTATTAACATTTTATACGTCATATAGTATCTAGACGCTCTATAAGAAGCCCTTTTCTTAGGTTTTTTCCTATTTATGCAGTACGTCTGCATACGTCTAAGGGAGCAAGAGATATTAACATTTTGTACGTCATATAGTATCTAGCACGCTCTATCAGAAGCCCTTTTCTTAGGTTTTTTCCTATTTATGCAGTATGCCTGCATACGCATGAATACGTCTAAGGGAGCAAGAGATATTAACATTTTGTACGGCATATAGTATCTAGCACGCTCTATCAGAAGCTCTTTTCTTAGGTTTTTTCCTATTTATGCAGTATGCCTGCATACGCATGCATACGTCTAAAGGAGCAAGAGATATTAACATTTTGTACGTCATATAGTAGCTAGCACGCTCTATAGGAAGCCCTTTTCTTAGGTTTTTTTCTGTTTGTGCAGTATGCCTGCATACGCATGAATACGTCTAAGGGAGCAAGAGTTATTAACATTTTATACGTCATATAGTATCTAGACGCTCTATAAGAAGCCCTTTTCTTAGGTTTTTTCCTTTTTATGCAGTACGTCTGCATACGTCTAAGGGAGCAAGAGATATTAACATTTTGTACGTCATATAGTATCTAGCACGCTCTATCAGAAGCCCTTTTCTTAGTTTTTTTCCTATTTATGCAGTATGCCTGCATACGCATGAATACGTCTAAGGGAGCAAGAGATATTAACATTTTGTACGTCATATAGTAGCTAGCACGCTCTATTTCTTAGGTTTTTTCCTATTTATGCAGTATGCCTGCATACGCATGCATACGTCTAAGGGAGCAAGAGATATTAACATTTTGTACGTCATATAGTATCTAGCACGCTCTATAGGAAGCCCTTTTCTTAGGTTTTTTCCTGTTTGTGCAGTATGCCTGCATACGCATGAATACGTCTAAGGGAGCAATAGTTATTAACATTTTATACGTCATATAGTATCTAGACGCTCTATAAAAAGCCCTTTTCTTAGGTTTTTTCCGTACGTATGCATACGTCTAGGGGAGCAAGAGATATTAACATTTTGTACGTCATATAGTATCTAGCACGCTCTATAAGAAGCCCTTCTCTTAGGCTTTTTCCTATTTATGCAGTATGCCTGCATACGCATGAATACGTCTAAGGGAGCAAGAGATATTAACATTTTGTACGTCATATAGTATCTAGCACGCTCTATAAGAAGCCCTTTTCTTATTCTTTTTCCTATTTATGCAGTATGCCTGCATGCGCATGCATACGTCTAAGGGAGCAAGAGATATTAACATTTTGTACGTCATATAGTATCTAGCACGCTCTATAAGAAGCCCTTTTCTTATTCTTTTTCCTATTTATGCAGTATGCCTGCATACGCATGCATACGTCTAAGGGAGCAAGAGATATTATGCATAATTATTATGCACGCTCTATAGGAAGCTCTTTTCTTAGGTTTTTTCCTATTTATGCAGTATGCCTGCATATGTCTAAGGGAGCAAGAGATATTAACATTTTGTACGTCATATAGTAGCTAGCACGCTCTATAGGAAGCCCTTTTCTTAGGTTTTTTCCTGTTTGTGCAGTATGCCTGCATACGCATGAATACGTCTAAGGGAGCAATAGTTATTAACATTTTATACGTCATATAGTATCTAGACGCTCTATAAGAAGCCCTTTTCTTAGGTTTTTTCCTATTTATGCAGTACGTCTAAGGGAGCAAGAGATATTAACATTTTGTACGTCATATAGTATCTAGCACGCTCTATCAGAAGCCCTTTTCTTAGGTTTTTTCCTATTTATGCAGTATGCCTGCATACGCATGAATACGTCTAAGGGAGCAAGAGATATTAACATTTTGTACGGCATATAGTATCTAGCACGCTCTATCAGAAGCTCTTTTCTTAGGTTTTTTCCTATTTATGCAGTATGCCTGCATACGCATGCATACGTCTAAAGGAGCAAGAGATATTAACATTTTGTACGTCATATAGTAGCTAGCACGCTCTATAGGAAGCCCTTTTCTTAGGTTTTTTTCTGTTTGTGCAGTATGCCTGCATACGCATGAATACGTCTAAGGGAGCAATAGTTATTAACATTTTATACGTCATATAGTATCTAGACGCTCTATAAGAAGCCCTTTTCTTAGGTTTTTTCCTTTTTATGCAGTACGTCTGCATACGTCTAAGGGAGCAAGAGATATTAACATTTTGTACGTCATATAGTATCTAGCACGCTCTATCAGAAGCCCTTTTCTTAGTTTTTTTCCTATTTATGCAGTATGCCTGCATACGCATGAATACGTCTAAGGGAGCAAGAGATATTAACATTTTGTACGGCATATTGTAGCTAGCACGCTCTATAGGAAGCTCTTTTCTTAGGTTTTTTCCTATTTATGCAGTATGCCTGCATACGCATGCATACGTCTAAGGGAGCAAGAGATATTAACATTTTGTACGTCATATAGTAGCTAGCAGGCTCTATAGGAAGCCCTTTTCTTAGGTTTTTTCCTGTTTGTGCAGTATGCCTGCATACGCATGCATACGTCTAAGGGAGCAAGAGATATTAACATTTTGTACGTCATATAGTAGCTAGCACGCTCTATAGGAAGCCCTTTTCTTAGGTTTTTTCCTGTTTGTGCAGTATGCCTGCATACGCATGAATACGTCTAAGGGAGCAAGAGATATTAACATTTTGTACGTCATATAGTAGCTAGCACGCTCTATATTAAGCCCTTTTCTTAGGATTTTTTTTGGTTTGTGCAGTATGCCTGCATACGCATGAATACGTCTAAGGGAGCAAGAGATATTAACATTTTGTACGTCATATAGTATCTAGCACGCTCTATAAGAAGCCGTTTTCTTAGGTTTTTTCCTATTTATGCAGTATGCCTGCATACGCATGAATACGTCTAAGGGAGCAACAGATATTAACATTTTGTACGTCATATAGTAGCTAGCACGGTCTATAGGAAGCCCTTTTCTTAGGTTTTTTCCTATTTATGCAGTATGCCTGCATACGTATGCATACGTCTAAGGGAGCAAGAGATATTAACATTTTGTACGTCATATAGTAGCTAGCACGCTCTATAGGAAGCCCTTTTCTTAGGTTTTTTCCTGTTTGTGCACTATGCCTGCATACGCATCAATATGTCTAAGGGAGCAAGAGATATTAACATTTTGTACGTCATATAGTATCTAGACGCTCTATAAGAAGCCCTTTTCTTAGGTTTTTTCCTATTTATGCAGTACGTCTGCATACGTCTAAGGGAGCAAGAGATATTAACATTTTGTACGTCATATAGTATCTAGCACGCTCTATAGGAAGCCCTTTTCTTAGGTTGTTTCGAATTTAATTAGTACGTCTGCATACGCATGCATACGTCTAAGGGAGCAAGAGATATTATGCACAATTATTATGCACGCTCTATAGGAAGCTCTTTTCTTAGGTTTTTTCCTATTTATGCAGTATGCCTGCATATGTCTAAGGGAGCAAGAGATATTAACATTTTGTACGTCATATAGTATCTAGACGCTCTATAAGAAGCCCTTTTCTTAGGTTTTTTCCTATTTATGCAGTACGTCTGCATACGTCTAAGGGAGCAAGAGATATTAACATTTTGTACGTCATATAGTATCTAGCACGCTCTATCAGAAGCCCTTTTCTTAGGTTTTTTCCTATTTATGCAGTACGTCTGCATACGTCTAAGGGAGCAACAGATATTAACATTTTGTACGTCATATAGTAGCTAGCACGCTCTATAGGAAGCCCTTTTCTTAGGTTTTTTCCTGTTTGTGCAGTATTATGCCTGCATAGGCATCAATACGTCTAAGGGGGCAATAGTTATTAACATTTTATACGTCATATAGTAGCAAGCACGCTCTATAGGAAGCCCTTTTCTTAGGTTTTTTCCTGTTTGTGCAGTATGTCTGCATACGTCTAAGGGACGCTCTATAGGAAGCCCTTTTCTTAGGTTTTTTCCTGTTGGTGCAGTATGTCTGCATACGTCTAAGGGAGCAAGAGGTATTAGCATTAGGTATTAGTATTAGGTATTATATGTGCTAGCAGAAGCTAAAAACAGAAGCTAAAAGAAGCCCTTTTTTGGTTTTTTTCCTATTTATGCAGTATGTCTGCATACGCATGCATACGTCTAAGGGAGCAAGAGGTATTAGCATTTTATATGTGCTAGCAGAAGCTAAAAACAGAAGCTAAAAAATGCCCTTTTTTGGGTTTTTTTTATTTATGCAGTATGTCTGCATACGCATGCATACGTCTAAGGGAGCAAGAGGTATTAGCATTTGATATGTGCTAGCAGAAGCTAAAAACAGAAGCTAAAAGAAGCCCTTTTTTGGTTTTTTTTTCCTATTTATGCAGTATGTCTGCATACGTCTGCATACGTCTAAGGGAGCAAGAGATATTAACATTTTGTAACGTCTTTTAGTATCTAGCACGCTCTATAAGAAGCCCTTTTCTTAGGTTTTTTCCTATTTATGCAGTATGTCTGCATACGTCTAAGGGAGCAAGAGGTATTAGCATTAGGTATTAGTATTAGGTATTATATGTGCTAGCAGAAGCTAAAAACAGAAGCTAAAAGAAGCCCTTTATTGGGTTTTTTCCTGTTTGTGCAGTATGCCTGCATACGCATGAATACGTCTAAGGGAGCAATAGTTATTAACATTTTATACGTCATATAGTATCTAGACGCTCTATAAGAAGCCCTTTTCTTAGGTTTTTTCCTATTTATGCAGTACGTCTGCATACGTCTAAGGGAGCAAGAGATATTAACATTTTGTACGTCATATAGTATCTAGCACGCTCTATAAGAAGCCCTTTTCTTAGGTTTTTTCCTGTTTGTGCAGTATGCCTGCATACGCATCAATACGTCTAAGGGAGCAATAGTTAGTAACATTTTATACGTCATATAGTAGCTAGCACGCTCTATAGGAAGCCCTTTTCTTAGGTTTTTTCCTGTTTGTGCAGTATGTCTGCATACGTCTAAGGGAGCAAGAGGTATTAGTATTAGGTATTATATGTGCTAGCAGAAGCTAAAAACAGAAGCTAAAAGAAGCTAATTTTTTTCCTATTTATGCAGTATGTCTGCATACGCATGCATACGTCTAAGGGTATGCTATATGTGCTAGCAGAAGCTAAAAACAGAAGCTAAAAGATGCCCTTATTTGGGTTTTTTTTATTTATGCAGTATGTCTGCATACGCATGCATACGTCTAAGGGGGCAAGAGGTATTAGCATTTTATATGTGCTAGCAGAAGCTAAAAACAGAAGCTAAAAGAAGCCCTTTTTTGGTTTTTTTTCCTATTTATGCAGTATGTCTGCATACGTCTGCATACGTCTAAGGGAGCAAGAGATATTAATATTTTGTACGTCATATAGTATCTAGCACGCTCTATAAGAAGCCCTTTTCTTAGGTTTTTTCCTATTTATGCAGTATGCCTGCATACGCATGCATACGTCTAAGGGAGCAAGAGATATTAACATTTTGTACGTCATATAGTAGCTAGCACGCTCTATAGGAAGCCCTTTACTTAGGTTTTTTCCTGTTTGTGCAGTATGCTTGCATACGCATGAATACGTCTAAGGGAGCAAGAGGTATTAGCATTTTATATGTGCTAGCATTCTCTATAAGAAGCCCTTTTCTTAAGTTTTTTCCTATTTATGCAGTACGTCTGCATACGCATGCATACGTCTAAGGGAGCAAGAGATATTAACATTTTGTACGTCATATAGTAGCTAGCACGCTCTATAGGAAGCCCTTTTCTTAGGTTTTTTCCTATTTATGCAGTATGCTTGCATACGCATGAATACGTCTAAGGGAGCAAGAGGTATTAGCATTTTATATGTGCTAGCATTCTCTATAAGAAGCCCTTTTCTTAAGTTTTTTCCTATTTATGCAGTACGTCTGCATACGCATGCATACGTCTAAGGGAGTAAGAGATATTAACATTTTGTACGTCATATAGTAGCTAGCACGCTCTATAGGAAGCCCTTTTCTTAGGTTTTTTCCTGTTTGTGCAGTATGCCTGCATACGCATGAATACGTCTAAGGGAGCAATAGTTATTAACATTTTGTACGTCATATAGTAGCTAGCACGCTCTATAGGAAGCCCTTTTCTTAGGTTTTTTCCTGTTTGTGCAGTATGCCTGCATACGCATCAATACGTCTAAGGGAGCAATAGTTATTAACATTTTGTACGTCATAGAGTAGCTAGCACGCTCTATAGGAAGCCCTTTTCTTAGGTTTTTTCCTATTTATGCAGTACGTCTGCATACGTCTAAGGGAGCAAGAGATATTAACATTTTGTACGTCATATAGTATCTAGCACGCTCTATAAGAAGCCCTTTTCTTAGGTTTTTTCCTATTTATGCAGTATGCTTGCATACGCATGAATACGTCTAAGGGAGCAAGAGGTATTAGCATTTTATATGTGCTAGCATTCTCTATAAGAAGCCCTTTTCTTAAGTTTTTTCCTATTTATGCAGTACGTCTGCATACGCATGCATACGTCTAAGGGAGCAAGAGATATTAACATTTTGTACGTCATATAGTAGCTAGCACGCTCTATAGGAAGCCCTTTTCTTAGGTTTTTTCCTATTTATGCAGTATGTCTGCATACGTCTAAGGGAGCAAGAGGTATTAGCATTAGGTATTAGTATTAGGTATTATATGTGCTAGCAGAAGCTAAAAGAAGCCCTTTATTGGGTTTTTTCCTGTTTGTGCAGTATGTCTGCATACGCATGCATACGTCTAAGGGAGCAAGAGGTATTAGTATTTTATATGTGCTAGCAGAAGCTAAAAGAAGCCCTTTTTTGTTTTTTTTCCTAATTATGCAGTATGTCTGCATACGCATGCATACGTCTAAGGGAGCAAGAGGTATTAGCATTTTATATGTGCTAGCAGAAGCTAAAAGATTCCCTTTTTTGGTTTTTTTCCTATTTATTTTTCTTATTTATGTCTGCATACGTCTGCATACGTCTAAGGGAGCAAGAGATATTAACATTTTGTACGTCATATAGTATCTAGCACGCTCTATAAGAAGCCCTTTTCTTATTCTTTTTCCTATTTATGCAGTATGTCTGCATACGCATGCATACGTCTAAGGGAGCAAGAGGTATTAGCATTTTATATGTGCTAGCAGAAGCTAAAAACAGAAGCTAAAAGAAGCCCTTTTTTGGTTTTTTTCCTATTTATGCAGTATGTCTGCATACGCATGCATACGTCTAAGGGAGCAAGAGGTATTAGCATTTTATATATGCTAGCAGAAGCTAAAAACAGAAGCTAAAAGATGCCCTTTTTTGGGTTTTTTTTTATGCAGTATGTCTGCATACGCATGCATACGTCTAAGGGAGCAAGAGGTATTAGCATTTTATATGTGCTAGCAGAAGCTAAAAACAGAAGCTAAAAGAAGCCCTTTTTTGGTTTTTTCCCTATTTATGCAGTATGTCTGCATACGCATGCATACGTCTAAGGGAGCAAGAGGTATTAGCATTTTATATGTGCTAGCAGAAGCTAAAAACAGAAGCTAAAAGATGCCCTTTTTTTGGGTTTTTTTTATTTATGCAGTATGTCTGCATACGCATGCATACGTCTAAGGGAGCAAGAGGTATTAGCATTTTATATGTGCTAGCAGAAGCTAAAAACAGACGCTAAAAGAAGCCCTTTTTTGGTTTTTTTCCTATTTATGCAGTATGTCTGCATACGTCTGCATACGTCTAAGGGAGCAAGAGATATTAACATTTTGTACGTCATATAGTATCTAGCACGCTCTATAAGAAGCCCTTTTCTTAGGTTTTTTCCTATTTATGCAGTATGTCCGCATACGTCTAAGGGAGCAAGAGGTATTAGCATTAGGTATTAGTATTAGGTATTATATGTGCTAGCAGAAGCTAAAAACAGAAGCTAAAAGAAGCCCTTTATTGGGTTTTTTCCTGTTTGTGCAGTATGCCTGCATACGCATGAATACGTCTAAGGGAGCAATAGTTGTTAACATTTTATACGTCATATAGTAGCTTTTCTTAGGTTTTTTCCTATTTATGCAGTATGCCTGCATATGCATGCATACGTCTAAGGGAGCAAGAGATATTAACATTTTGTACGTCATATAGTAGCTAGCACGCTCTATAGGAAGCCCTTTTCTTAGGTTTTTTCCTGTTTGTGCAGTATGCCTGCATACGCATGAATACGTCTAAGGGAGCAATAGTTATTAACATTTTGTACGTCATATAGTAGCTAGCACGCTCTATAGGAAGCCCTTTTCTTAGGTTTTTTCCTGTTTGTGCAGTATGCCTGCATACGCATCAATACGTCTAAGGGAGCAATAGTTATTAACATTTTGTACGTCATAGAGTAGCTAGCACGCTCTATAGGAAGCCCTTTTCTTAGGTTTTTTCCTATTTATGCAGTACGTCTGCATACGTCTAAGGGAGCAAGAGATATTAACATTTTGTACGTCATATAGTATCTAGCACGCTCTATAAGAAGCCCTTTTCTTAGGTTTTTTCCTATTTATGCAGTATGCTTGCATACGCATGAATACGTCTAAGGGAGCAAGAGGTATTAGCATTTTATATGTGCTAGCATTCTCTATAAGAAGCCCTTTTCTTAAGTTTTTTCCTATTTATGCAGTACGTCTGCATACGCATGCATACGTCTAAGGGAGCAAGAGATATTAACATTTTGTACGTCATATAGTAGCTAGCACGCTCTATAGGAAGCCCTTTTCTTAGGTTTTTTCCTATTTATGCAGTATGTCTGCATACGTCTAAGGGAGCAAGAGGTATTAGCATTAGGTATTAGTATTAGGTATTATATGTGCTAGCAGAAGCTAAAAGAAGCCCTTTATTGGGTTTTTTCCTGTTTGTGCAGTATGTCTGCATACGCATGCATACGTCTAAGGGAGCAAGAGGTATTAGTATTTTATATGTGCTAGCAGAAGCTAAAAGAAGCCCTTTTTTGTTTTTTTTCCTAATTATGCAGTATGTCTGCATACGCATGCATACGTCTAAGGGAGCAAGAGGTATTAGCATTTTATATGTGCTAGCAGAAGCTAAAAGATTCCCTTTTTTGGTTTTTTTCCTATTTATGCAGTATGTCTGCATACGTCTGCATACGTCTAAGGGAGCAAGAGATATTAACATTTTGTACGTCATATAGTATCTAGCACGCTCTATAAGAAGCCCTTTTCTTATTCTTTTTCCTATTTATGCAGTATGTCTGCATACGCATGCATACGTCTAAGGGAGCAAGAGGTATTAGCATTTTATATGTGCTAGCAGAAGCTAAAAACAGAAGCTAAAAGAAGCCCTTTTTTGGTTTTTTTCCTATTTATGCAGTATGTCTGCATACGCATGCATACGTCTAAGGGAGCAAGAGGTATTAGCATTTTATATATGCTAGCAGAAGCTAAAAACAGAAGCTAAAAGATGCCCTTTTTTGGGTTTTTTTTTATGCAGTATGTCTGCATACGCATGCATACGTCTAAGGGAGCAAGAGGTATTAGCATTTTATATGTGCTAGCAGAAGCTAAAAACAGAAGCTAAAAGAAGCCCTTTTTTGGTTTTTTCCCTATTTATGCAGTATGTCTGCATACGCATGCATACGTCTAAGGGAGCAAGAGGTATTAGCATTTTATATGTGCTAGCAGAAGCTAAAAACAGAAGCTAAAAGATGCCCTTTTTTGGGTTTTTTTTATTTATGCAGTATGTCTGCATACGCATGCATACGTCTAAGGGAGCAAGAGGTATTAGCATTTTATATGTGCTAGCAGAAGCTAAAAACAGACGCTAAAAGAAGCCCTTTTTTGGTTTTTTTCCTATTTATGCAGTATGTCTGCATACGTCTGCATACGTCTAAGGGAGCAAGAGATATTAACATTTTGTACGTCATATAGTATCTAGCACGCTCTATAAGAAGCCCTTTTCTTAGGTTTTTTCCTATTTATGCAGTATGTCCGCATACGTCTAAGGGAGCAAGAGGTATTAGCATTAGGTATTAGTATTAGGTATTATATGTGCTAGCAGAAGCTAAAAACAGAAGCTAAAAGAAGCCCTTTATTGGGTTTTTTCCTGTTTGTGCAGTATGCCTGCATACGCATGAATACGTCTAAGGGAGCAATAGTTGTTAACATTTTATACGTCATATAGTAGCTTTTCTTAGGTTTTTTCCTATTTATGCAGTATGCCTGCATACGCATGCATACGTCTAAGGGAGCAAGAGATATTAACATTTTGTACGTCATATAGTAGCTAGCACGCTCTATAGGAAGCCCTTTTCTTAGGTTTTTTCCTGTTTGTGCAGTATGCCTGCATACGCATCAATACGTCTAAGGGAGCAATAGTTATTAACATTTTATACGTCATATAGTAGCTAGCACGCTCTATAGGAAGCCCTTTTCTTAGGTTTTTTCCTATTTATGCAGTATGTCTGCATACGTCTAAGGGAGCAAGAGGTATTAGCATTAGGTATTAGTATTAGGTATTATATGTGCTAGCAGAAGCTAAAAGAAGCCCTTTATTGGGTTTTTCCTGTTTGTGCAGTATGTCTGCATACGCATGCATACGTCTAAGGGAGCAAGAGGTATTAGCATTTTATATGTGCTAGCAGAAGCTAAAAACAGAAGCTAAAAGAAGCCCTTTTTTGGTTTTTTTCCTATTTATGCAGTATGTCTGCATACGCATGCATACGTCTAAGGGAGCAAGAGGTATTAGCATTTTATATGTGCTAGCAGAAGCTAAAAACAGAAGCTAAAAGATGCCCTTTTTTGGGTTTTTTTTTATGCAGTATGTCTGCATACGCATGCATACGTCTAAGGGAGCAAGAGGTATTAGCATTTTATATGTGCTAGCAGAAGCTAAAAACAGAAGCTAAAAGAAGCCCTTTTTTGGTTTTTTCCCTATTTATGCAGTATGTCTGCATACGCATGCATACGTCTAAGGGAGCAAGAGGTATTAGCATTTTATATGTGCTAGCAGAAGCTAAAAACAGAAGCTAAAAGATGCCCTTTTTTTGGGTTTTTTTTATTTATGCAGTATGTCTGCATACGCATGCATACGTCTAAGGGAGCAAGAGGTATTAGCATTTTATATGTGCTAGCAGAAGCTAAAAACAGACGCTAAAAGAAGCCCTTTTTTGGTTTTTTCCCTATTTATGCAGTATGTCTGCATACGTCTGCATACGTCTAAGGGAGCAAGAGATATTAACATTTTGTACGTCATATAGTATCTAGCACGCTCTATAAGAAGCCCTTTTCTTAGGTTTTTTCCTATTTATGCAGTATGTCTGCATACGTCTAAGGGAGCAAGAGGTATTAGCATTACGTATTAGTATTAGGTATTATATGTGCTAGCAGAAGCTAAAAACAGAAGCTAAAAGAAGCCCTTTATTGGGTTTTTTCCTGTTTGTGCAGTATGCCTGCATACGCATGAATACGTCTAAGGGAGCAATAGTTGTTAACATTTTATACGTCATATAGTTAGCTTTTCTTAGGTTTTTTCCTATTTATGCAGTATGCCTGCATACGCATGCATACGTCTAAGGGAGCAAGAGATATTAACATTTTGTACGTCATATAGTAGCTAGCACGCTCTATAGGAAGCCCTTTTCTTAGGTTTTTCCTGTTTGTGCAGTATGCCTGCATACGCATCAATACGTCTAAGGGAGCAATAGTTATTAACATTTTATACGTCATATAGTAGCTAGCACGCTCTATAGGAAGCCCTTTTCTTAGGTTTTTTCCTATTTATGCAGTATGTCTGCATACGTCTAAGGGAGCAAGAGATATTAACATTTTGTACGTCATATAGTAGCTAGCACGCTCTATAGGAAGCCCTTTTCTTAGGTTTTTTCCTATTTATGCAGTGTGTCTGCATACGTCTAAGGGAGCAAGAGGTATTAGCATTAGGTATTAGTATTAGGTATTATATGTGCTAGCAGAAGCTAAAAGAAGCCCTTTATTGGGTTTTTTCCTGTTTGTGCATACGCATGCATACGTCTAAGGGAGCAAGAGGTATTAGTATTTTATATGTGCTAGCAGAAGCTAAAAACAGAAGCTGAAAGAAGCCCTTTTTTGTTTTTTTTCCTAATTATGCAGTATGTCTGCATACGCATGCATACGTCTAAGGGAGCAAGAGGTATTAGCATTTTATATGTGCTAGCAGAAGCTAAAAGATTCCCTTTTTTGGTTTTTTTCCTATTTATGCAGTATGTCTGCATACGTCTGCATACGTCTAAGGGAGCAAGAGATATTAACATTTTGTACGTCATATAGTATCTAGCACGCTCTATAAGAAGCCCTTTTCTTATTCTTTTTCCTATTTATGCAGTATGTCTGCATACGCATGCATACGTCTAAGGGAGCAAGAGGTATTAGCATTTTATATGTGCTAGCAGAAGCTAAAAACAGAAGCTAAAAGAAGCCCTTTTTTGGTTTTTTTCCTATATATGCAGTATGTCTGCATACGCATGCATACGTCTAAGGGAGCAAGAGGTATTAGCATTTTATATGTGCTAGCAGAAGCTAAAAACAGAAGCTAAAAGATGCCCTTTTTTGGGTTTTTTTTTATGCAGTATGTCTGCATACGCATGCATACGTCTAAGGGAGCAAGAGGTATTATCATTTTATATGTGCTAGCAGAAGCTAAAAACAGAAGCTAAAAGAAGCCCTTTTTTGGTTTTTTCCCTATTTATGCAGTATGTCTGCATACGCATGCATACGTCTAAGGGAGCAAGAGGTATTAGCATTTTATATGTGCTAGCAGAAGCTAAAAACAGAAGCTAAAAGATGCCCTTTTTTGGGTTTTTTTTATTTATGCAGTATGTCTGCATACGCATGCATACGTCTAAGGGAGCAAGGGGTATTAGCATTTTATATGTGCTAGCAGAAGCTAAAAACAGACTCTAAAAGAAGCCCTTTTTTGGTTTTTTTCCTATTTATGCAGTATGTCTGCATACGTCTGCATACGTCTAAGGGAGCAAGAGATATTAACATTTTGTACGTCATATAGTATCTAGCACGCTCTATAAGAAGCCCTTTTCTTAGGTTTTTTCCTATTTATGCAGTATGTCTGCATACGTCTAAGGGAGCAAGAGGTATTAGCATTAGGTATTAGTATTAGGTATTATATGTGCTAGCAGAAGTTAAAAACAGAAGCTAAAAGAAGCCCTTTATTGGGTTTTTTCCTGTTTGTGCAGTATGCCTGTATACGCATGAATACGTCTAAGGGAGCAATAGTTGTTAACATTTTATACGTCATATAGTAGCTTTTCTTAGGTTTTTTCCTATTTATGCAGTATGCCTGCATACGCATGCATACGTCTAAGGGAGCAAGAGATATTAACATTTTGTACGTCATATAGTAGCTAGCACGCTCTATAGGAAGCCCTTTTCTTAGGTTTTTTCCTGTTTGTGCAGTATGCCTGCATACGCATCAATACGTCTAAGGGAGCAATAGTTATTAACATTTTATACGTCATATAGTAGCTAGCACGCTCTATAGGAAGCCCTTTTCTTAGGTTTTTTCCTATTTATGCAGTATGTCTGCATACGTCTAAGGGAGCAAGAGGTATTAGCATTTTATATGTGCTAGCAGAAGCTAAAAACAGAAGCTAAAAGATGCCCTTTTTTGGGTTTTTTTTTTATGCAGTATGTCTGCATACGCATGCATACGTCTAAGGGAGCAAGAGGTATTAGCATTTTATATGTGCTAGCAGAAGCTAAAAACAGAAGCTAAAATAAGCCCTTTTTTGGTTTTTTTCCTATTTATGCAGTATGTCTGCATGCGCATGCATACGTCTAAGGGAGCAAGAGATATTAACATTTTGTACGGCATATAGTAGCTAGCACGCTCTATAAGAGGCCCTTTTCTTAGGTTTTTTCCTATTTATGCAGTATGCCTGCATACGCATGCATACGTCTAAGGGAGCAATAGTTATTAACATTTATACGTCATTTAGTATCTAGACGCTCTATAAGAAGCCCTTTTCTTAGGTTTTTTCCTATTTATGCAGTACGTCTGCATACGTCTAAGGGAGCAAGAGATATTAACAGTTTGTACGTCATATAGTATCTAGCACGCTCTATAAGAAGCCCTTTTCTTATTCTTTTTCCTATTTATGCAGTATGCCTGCATACGCATGCATACGTCTAAGGGAGCAAGAGATATTAACATTTTGTACGTCATATAGTATCTAGCACGCTCTATAAGAAGCCCTTTTCTTATTCTTTTTCCTATTTATGCAGTATGCCTGCATGCGCATGCATACGTCTAAGGGAGCAAGAGATATTAACATTTTGTACGGCATATAGTAGCTAGCACGCTCTATAAGAAGCCCTTTTCTTAGGTTTTTTCCTATTTATGCAGTATGCCTGCATACGCATGCATACGTCTAAGGGAGCAAGAGATATTAACATTTTGTACGTCATATAGTAGCTAGCACGCTCTATAGGAAGCCCTTTTCTTAGGTTTTTTCCTGTTTGTGCAGTATTCCTGCATACGCATGAATACGTCTAAGGGAGCAATAGTTATTAACATTTTATAGTATCTAGACGCTCTATAAGAAGCCCTTTTCTTAGGTTTTTTCCTATTTATGCAGTACGTCTGCATACGTCTAAGGGAGCAAGAGATATTAACATTTTGTACGTCATATAGTATCTAGCACGCTCTATAAGAAGCCCCTTTTCTTATTCTTTTTTTTATTTATGCGGTATGTCTGCATACGCATGCATACGTCTAAGGGAGCAAGAGGTATTAGCATTTTATATGTGCTAGCAGAAGCTAAAAACAGAAGCTAAAAGAAGCCCTTTTTTGGTTTTTTTCCTATTTATGCAGTATGCCTGCATACGCATGCATTCGTCTAAGGGAGCAAGAGGTATTAGCATTTTATATGTGCTAGCAGAAGCTAAAAACAGAAGCTAAAAGATGCCCTTTTTTGGGTTTTTTTTTTTATGCAGTATGTCTGCATACGCATGCATACGTCTAAGGGAGCAAGAGGTATTAGCATTTTATATGTGCTAGCAGAAGCTAAAAACAGAAACTAAAAGAAGCCCTTTTTTGGTTTTTTTCCTATTTATGCAGTATGTCTGCATGCGCATGCATACGTCTAAGGGAGCAAGAGATATTAACATTTTGTACGGCATATAGTAGCTAGCACGCTCTATAAGAGGCCCTTTTCTTAGGTTTTTTCCTATTTATGCAGTATGCCTGCATACGCATGCATACGTCTAAGGGAGCAATAGTTATTAACATTTTATACGTCATATAGTATCTAGACGCTCTATAAGAAGCCCTTTTCTTAGGTTTTTTCCTATTTATGCAGTACGTCTGCATACGTCTAAGGGAGCAAGGGATATTAACAGTTTGTACGTCATATAGTATCTAGCACGCTCTATAAGAAGCCCTTTTCTTATTCTTTTTCCTATTTATGCAGTATGCCTGCATACGCATGCATACGTCTAAGGGAGCAAGAGATATTAACATTTTGTACGTCATATAGTATCTAGCACGCTCTATAAGAAGCCCTTTTCTTATTCTTTTTCCTATTTATGCAGTATGCCTGCATGCGCATGCATACGTCTAAGGGAGCAAGAGATATTAACATTTTGTACGGCATATAGTAGCTAGCACGCTCTATAAGAAGCCCTTTTCTTAGGTTTTTTCCTATTTATGCAGTATGCCTGCATACGCATGCATACGTCTAAGGGAGCAAGAGATATTAACATTTTGTACGTCATATAGTAGCTAGCACGCTCTATAGGAAGCCCTTTTCTTAGGTTTTTTCCTGTTTGTGCAGTATTCCTGCATACGCATGAATACGTCTAAGGGAGCAATAGTTATTAACATTTTATACGTCATATAGTATCTAGACGCTCTATAAGAAGCCCTTTTCTTAGGTTTTTTCCTATTTATGCAGTACGTCTGCATACGTCTAAGGGAGCAAGAGATATTAACATTTTGTACGTCATATAGTATCTAGCACGCTCTATAAGAAGCCCTTTTCTTATTCTTTTTTTTATTTATGCGGTATGTCTGCATACGCATGCATACGAGGGAGCAAGAGGTATTAGCATTTTATATGTGCTAGCAGAAGCTAAAAACAGAAGCTAAAAGAAGCCCTTTTTTGGTTTTTTTCCTATTTATGCAGTATGTCTGCATACGCATGCATACGTCTAAGGGAGCAAGAGGTATTAGCATTTTATATGTGCTAGCAGAAGCTTAAAACAGAAGCTAAAAGAAGCCCTTTTTTGGTTTTTTTTCCTATTTATGCAGTATGTCTGCATACGCATGCATACGTCTAAGGGAGCAAGAGGTATTAGCATTTTATATGTGCTAGCAGAAGCTCAAAACAGAAGCTAAAAGATGCCCTTTTTTGGGTTTTTTTTTTTATGCAGTATGTCTGCATACGCATGCATACGTCTAAGGGAGCAAGAGGTATTAGCATTTTATATGTGCTAGCAGAAGCTAAAAACAGAAGCTA
This sequence comes from Merodon equestris, assembly GCA_958301585.1. Taxonomy (NCBI): domain Eukaryota; kingdom Metazoa; phylum Arthropoda; class Insecta; order Diptera; family Syrphidae; genus Merodon; species Merodon equestris. Next base: position 98,618,992 of record OY284415.1, on the reverse strand, counting down.
AAAGAAGCCCTTTTTTGGTTTTTTTCCTATTTATGCAGTATGTCTGCATGCGCATGCATACGTCTAAGGGAGCAAGAGATATTAACATTTTGTACGGCATATAGTAGCTAGCACGCTCTATAAGAGGCCCTTTTCTTAGGTTTTTTCCTATTTATGCAGTATGCCTGCATACGCATGCATACGTCTAAGGGAGCAATAGTTATTAACATTTTATACGTCATATAGTATCTAGACGCTCTATAAGAAGCCCTTTTCTTAGGTTTTTTCCTATTTATGCAGTACGTCTGCATACGTCTAAGGGAGCAAGAGATATTAACAGTTTGTACGTCATATAGTATCTAGCACGCTCTATAAGAAGCCCTTTTCTTATTCTTTTTCCTATTTATGCAGTATGCCTGCATACGCATGCATACGTCTAAGGGAGCAAGAGATATTAACATTTTGTACGTCATATAGTATCTAGCACGCTCTATAAGAAGCCCTTTTCTTAGGTTTTTTCCTATTTATGCAGTATGCCTGCATACGCATGCATACGTCTAAGGGAGCAAGAGATATTAACATTTTGTACGTCATATAGTAGCTAGCACGCTCTATAGGAAGCTATTTTCTTAGGTTTTTTCCTATTTATGCAGTATGCCTGCATACGCATGCATACGTCTAAGGGAGCAAGAGATCATAACATTTTGTACGTCATATAGTATCTAGCACGCTCTATAAGAAGCCCTTTTCTTAGGTTTTTTCCTATTTATGCAGTATGCCTGCATGCGCATGCATACGTCTAAGGGAGCAAGAGATATTAACATTTTGTACGTATCTAGCACGCTCTATAAGAAGCCCTTTTCTTATTCTTTTTCCTATTTATGCAGTATGCCTGCATACGCATGCATACGTCTAAGGGAGCAAGAGATATTAACATTTTGTACGTCATATAGTATCTAGCACGCTCTATAGGAAGTCCTTTTCTTAGGTTTTTTCCTGTTTGTGCAGTATGCCTGAATACGCATGAATACGTCTAAGGGGAGCAATAGTTATTAACATTTTTAAACGTCATATAGTATCTAGACGCTCTATAAGAAGCCCTTTTCTTAAGTTTTTTTCCTATTTATGCAGTATGCCTGCATACGCATGAATACGTCTAAGGGAGCAATAGTTATTAACATTTTATACGTCATATAGTATCTAGACGCTCTATAAGAAGCCCTTTTCTTAGGTTTTTTTCCTATTTATGCAGTACGTCTGCATACGTCTAAGGGAGCAAGAGATATTAACATTTTGTACGTCATATAGTATCTAGCACGCTCTATAAGAAGCCCTTTTCTTAGGTTTTTTCCTATTTATGCAGTATGCCTGCATACGCATGCATACGTCTAAGGGAGCAAGAGATATTAACATTTTGTACGTCATATAGTAGCTAGCACGCTCTATAGGAAGCTATTTTCTTAGGTTTTTTCCTATTTATGCAGTATGCCTGCATACGCATGCATACGTCTAAGGGAGCAAGAGATCATAACATTTTGTACGTCATATAGTATCTAGCACGCTCTATAAGAAGCCCTTTTCTTAGGTTTTTTCCTATTTATGCAGTATGCCTGCATGCGCATGCATACGTCTAAGGGAGCAAGAGATATTAACATTTTGTACGTATCTAGCACGCTCTATAAGAAGCCCTTTTCTTATTCTTTTTCCTATTTATGCAGTATGCCTGCATACGCATGCATACGTCTAAGGGAGCAAGAGATATTAACATTTTGTACGTCATATAATATCTAGCACGCTCTATAGGAAGTCCTTTTCTTAGGTTTTTTCCTGTTTGTGCAGTAGGCCTGAATACGCATGAATACGTCTAAGGGAGCAATAGTTATTAACATTTTAAACGTCATATAGTATCTAGACGCTCTATAAGAAGCCCTTTTCTTAAGTTTTTTCCTATTTATGCAGTATGCCTGCATACGCATGAATACGTCTAAGGGAGTAATAGTTATTAACATTTTATACGTCATATAGTATCTAGACGCTCTATAAGAAGCCCTTTTCTTAGGTTTTTTCCTATTTATGCAGTACGTCTGCATACGTCTAAGGGAGCAAGAGATATTAACAGTTTGTACGTCATATAGTATCTAGCACGCTCTATAAGAAGCCCTTTTCTTATTCTTTTTCCTATTTATGCAGTATGCCTGCATATGCATGCATACGTCTAAGGGAGCAAGAGATATTAACATTTTGTACGTCATATAGTATCTAGCACGCTCTATAAGAAGCCCTTTTCTTATTCTTTTTCCTATTTATGCAGTATGCCTGCATGCGCATGCATACGTCTAAGGGAGCAAGAGATATTAACATTTTGTACGTCATATATGTAGTAGCTAGCACGCTCTATAGGAAGCCCTTTTCTTAGGTTTTTTCCTGTTTGTGCAGTATGCCTGCATACGCATGCATACGTCTAAGGGAGCAAGAGATATTAACATTTTGTACGTCATATAGTATCTAGCACGCTCTATAGGAAGTCCTTTTCTTAGGTTTTTTCCTGTTTGTGCAGTATGCCTGAATACGCATGAATACGTCTAAGGGAGCAATAGTTATTAACATTTTAAACGTCATATAGTATCTAGACGCTCTATAAGAAGCCCTTTTCTTAGGTTTTTTTCCTATTTATGCAGTATGCCTGCATACGCATGCATACGTCTAAGGGAGCAACATTTTGTACGTCATATATGTAGTAGCTAGCACGCTCTATAGGAAGCCCTTTTCTTAGGTTTTTTCCTGTTTGTGCAGTATGCCTGCATACGCATGAATACGTCTAAGGGAGCAATAGTTATTAACATTTTATACGTCATATAGTATCTAGACGCTCTATAAGAAGCCCTTTTCTTAGGTTTTTTCCTATTTATGCAGTACGTCTGCATACGTCTAAGGGAGGAAGAGATATTAACATTTTGTACGTCATATAGTATCTAGCACGCTCTATAGGAAGCCCTTTTCTTAGGTTTTTTCCTATTTATGCAGTATGCTTGCATACGCATGAATACGTCTAAGGGAGCTATAGTTATTAACATTTTATACGTCATATACTATGTAGACGCTCTATAAGAAGCCCTTTTCTTAAGTTTTTTCCTATTTATGCAGTAGCTAACATTCTCTATAAGAATCGTCTTTCTTCTATTTATGCAGTATGCCTGCATACGCATGCATACGTCTAAGGGAGCAAGAGATATTAACATTTTGTATTAGCACGCTCTATAAGAAGCCCTTTTCTTATTCTTTTTCCTATTTATGCAGTATGCCTGCATGCGCATGCATACGTCTAAGGGAGCAAGAGATATTAACATTTTGTACGGCATATAGTAGCTAGCACGCTCTATAGGAAGCTCTTTTCTTAGGTTTTTTCCTATTTATGCAGTATGCCTGCATACGCATGAATACGTCTAAGGGACCAATAGTTATTAACATTTTATACGTCATATAGTATCTAGACGCTCTATAAGAAGCCCTTTTCTTATTCTTTTTCCTATTTATGCAGTATGCCTGCATGCGCATGCATACGTCTAAGGGAGCAAGAGATATTAACATTTTGTACGGCATATAGTAGCTAGCACGCTCTATAGGAAGCTCTTTTCTTAGGTTTTTTCCTATTTATGCAGTACGTCTGCATACGTCTAAGGGAGCAAGAGATATTAACAGTTTGTACGTCATATAATATCTGGCACGCTCTATAAGAAGCCCTTTTCTTAGGTTTTTTCCTGTTTGTGCAGAATGCCTGCATACGCATGAATACGTCTAAGGGAGCAATAGTTATTAACATTTTATACGTCATATAGTATCTAGACGCTCTATAAGAAGCCCTTTTCTTAGGTTTTTTCCTATTTATGCAGTACGTCTGCATACGTCTAAGGGAGCAAGAGATATTAACATTTTGTACGTTATATAGTATCTAGCACGCTCTATAAGAAGCCCTTTTCTTAGGTTTTTTCCTATTTATGCAGTATGCCTGCATACGCATGAATACGTCTAAGGGAGCAATAGTTATTAACATTTTATACGTCATATAGTATCTAGACGCTCTATAAGAAGCCCTTTTCTTAGGTTTTTTCCTATTTATGCAGTACGTCTGCATACGTCTAAGGGAGCAAGAGATATTAACAGTTTGTACGTCATATAGTATCTAGCACGCTCTATAAGAAGCCCTTTTCTTAGGTTTTTTCTTATTTATGCGTCTAAGGGAGCAATAGTTATTAACATTTTATACGTCATATAGTATCTAGACGCTCTATAAGAAGCCCTTTTCTTAGGTTTTTTCCTATTTGTGCAGTACGTCTGCATACGTCTAAGGGAGCAAGAGATATTAACATTTTGTACGTCATATAGTATCTAGCACGCTCTATAAGAAGCCCTTTTCTTAGGTTTTTTCCTATTTATGCAGTATGCTTGCATACGCATGAATACGTCTAAGGGAGCAAGAGATATTAACAGTTTGTACGTCATATAGTATCTAGCACGCTCTATAAGAAGCCCTTTTCTTATTCTTTTTCCTATTTATGCAGTATGCCTGCATGCGCATGCATACGTCTAAGGGAGCAAGAGATATTAACATTTTGTACGGCATATAGTAGCTAGCACGCTCTATAGGAAGCTCTTTTCTTAGGTTTTTTCCTATTTATGCAGTATGCCTGCATACGCATGCATACGTCTAAGGGAGCAAGAGATATTAATATTTTGTACGTCATATAGTATCTAGACGCTCTATAAGAAGCCCTTTTCTTAGGTTTTTTCCTATTTATGCAGTACGTCTGCATACGTCTAAGGGAGCAAGAGATATTAACATTTTGTACGTCATATAGTATCTAGCACGCTCTATAAGAAGCCCTTTTCTTAGGTTTTTTCCTATTTATGCAGTATGCCTGCATACGCATGAATACGTCTAAGGGAGCAATAGTTATTAACATTTTGTACGTCATATAGTAGCTAGCACGCTCTATAAGAAGCCCTTTTCTTAGGTTTTTTCCTATTTATGCAGTACGTCTGCATACGTCTAAGGGAGCAAGAGATATTAACAGTTTGTACGTCATATAGTATCTAGCACGCTCTATAAGAAGCCCTTTTCTTATTCTTTTTCCTATTTATGCAGTATGCCTGCATACGCATGCATACGTCTAAGGGAGCAAGAGATATTAACATTTTGTACGTCATATAGTAGCTAGCACGCTCTATAGGAAGCCCTTTTCTTAGGTTTTTTCCTATTTATGCAGTACGTCTGCATACGTCTAAGGGAGCAAGAGATATTAACAGTTTGTACGTCATATAGTATCTAGCACGCTCTATAAGAAGCCCTTTTCTTATTCTTTTTCCTATTTATGCAGTATGCCTGCATACGCATGCATACGTCTAAGGGAGCAAGAGATATTAACATTTTGTACGTCATATAGTATCTAGCACGCTCTATAAAAAGCCCTTTTCTTATTCTTTTTTTTATATTTATGCAGTATGCCTGCATGCGCATGCATACGTCTAAGGGAGCAAGAGATATTAACATTTTGTACGGCATATAGTAGCTAGCACGCTCTATAAGAAGCCCTTTTCTTAGGATTTTTCCTATTTATGCAGTATGCCTGCATACGCATGCATACCTAAGGGAGCAATAGTTATTAACATTTTATACGTCATATAGTATCTAGACGCTCTATAAGAAGCCCTTTTCTTAGGTTTTTTCCTATTTATGCAGTACGTCTGCATAGCTAGCACGCTCTATAAGAAGCCCTTTTCTTAGGTTTTTTCTTATTTATGCAGTATGCCTGCATACGCATGCATACGTCTAAGGGAGCAAGAGATATTAACATTTTGTACCTCATATAGTAGCTAGCACGCTCTATAGGAAGCCCTTTTCTTAGGTTTTTTCCTGTTTGTGCAGTATGCCTGCATACGCATGAATACGTCTAAGGGAGCAATAGTTATTAACATTTTATACGTCATATAGTAACTAGATGCTCTATAAGAAGCCCTTTTCTTAGGTTTTTTCCTATTTATGCAGTACGTCTGCATACGTCTAAGGGAGCAAGAGATATTAACATTTTGTACGTCATATAGTATCTAGCACGCTCTATAAGAAGCCCTTTTCTTAGGTTTTTTCCTATTTATGCAGTATGCCTGCATACGCATGCATACGTCTAAGGGAGCAAGAGATATTAACATTTTGTACGTCATATAGTAGCTAGCACGCTCTATAGGAAGCTATTTTCTTAGGTTTTTTCCTATTTATGCAGTATGCCTGCGTACGCATGCATACGTCTAAGGGAGCAAGAGATCATAACATTTTGTACGTCATATAGTATCTAGCACGCTCTATAAGAAGCCCTTTTCTTAGGTTTTTTCCTATTTATGCAGTATGCCTGCATGCGCATGCATACGTCTAAGGGAGCAAGAGATATTAACATTTTGTACGTATCTAGCACGCTCTATAAGAAGCCCTTTTCTTATTCTTTTTCCTATTTATGCAGTATGCCTGCATACGCATGCATACGTCTAAGGGAGCAAGAGATATTAACATTTTGTACGTCATATAGTATCTAGCACGCTCTATAGGAAGTCCTTTTCTTAGGTTTTTTCCTGTTTGTGCAGTATGCCTGAATACGCATGAATACGTCTAAGGGAGCAATAGTTATTAACATTTTAAACGTCATATAGTATCTAGACGCTCTATAAGAAGCCCTTTTCTTAGGTTTTTTCCTATTTATGCAGTACGTCTGCATACGTCTAAGGGAGCAAGAGATATTAACATTTTGTACGTCATATAGTATCTAGCACGCTCTATAAGAAGCCCTTTTCTTAAGTTTTTTCCTATTTATGCAGTATGCCTGCATACGCATGAATACGTCTAAGGGAGCAATAGTTATTAACATTTTATACGTCATATAGTATCTAGACGCTCTATAAGAAGCCCTTTTCTTAGGTTTTTTCCTATTTATGCAGTACGTCTGCATACGTCTAAGGGAGCAAGAGATATTAACAGTTTGTACGTCATATAGTATCTAGCACGCTCTATAAGAAGCCCTTTTCTTATTCTTTTTCCTATTTATGCAGTATGCCTGCATATGCATGCATACGTCTAAGGGAGCAAGAGATATTAACATTTTGTACGTCATATAGTATCTAGCACGCTCTATAAGAAGCCCTTTTCTTATTCTTTTTCCTATTTATGCAGTATGCCTGCATGCGCATGCATACGTCTAAGGGAGCAAGAGATATTAACATTTTGTACGGCATATAGTAGCTAGCACGCTCTATAAGAAGCCCTTTTCTTAGGTTTTTTTCCTATTTATGCAGTATGCCTGCATACGCATGCATGCGTCTAAGGGAGCAAGAGATATTAACATTTTGTACGTCATATATGTAGTAGCTAGCACGCTCTATAGGAAGCCCTTTTCTTAGGTTTTTTCCTGTTTGTGCAGTATGCCTGCATACGCATGAATACGTCTAAGGGAGCAAGAGATATTAACATTTTGTACGGCATATTGTAGCTAGCACGCTCTATAGGAAGCTCTTTTCTTAGGTTTTTTCCTATTTATGCAGTATTTATGCAAGAGATATTAACATTTGGTACGTCATATAGTATCTAGCACGCTCTATAAGAAGCCCTTTTCTTAGGTTTTTTCCTATTTATGCAGTACGTCTGCATACGTCTAAGGGAGCAAGAGATATTAACAGTTTGTACGTCATATAGTATCTAGCACGCTCTATAAGAAGCCCTTTTCTTAGGTTTTTTCTTATTTATGCGTCTAAGGGAGCAATAGTTATTAACATTTTATACGTCATATAGTATCTAGACGCTCTATAAGAAGCCCTTTTCTTAGGTTTTTTCCTATTTGTGCAGTACGTCTGCATACGTCTAAGGGAGCAAGAGATATTAACATTTTGTACGTCATATAGTATCTAGCACGCTCTATAAGAAGCCCTTTTCTTAGGTTTTTTCCTATTTATGCAGTATGCTTGCATACGCATGAATACGTCTAAGGGAGCAAGAGATATTAACAGTTTGTACGTCATATAGTATCTAGCACGCTCTATAAGAAGCCCTTTTCTTATTCTTTTTCCTATTTATGCAGTATGCCTGCATGCGCATGCATACGTCTAAGGGAGCAAGAGATATTAACATTTTGTACGGCATATAGTAGCTAGCACGCTCTATAGGAAGCTCTTTTCTTAGGTTTTTTCCTATTTATGCAGTATGCCTGCATACGCATGCATACGTCTAAGGGAGCAAGAGATATTAATATTTTGTACGTCATATAGTATCTAGACGCTCTATAAGAAGCCCTTTTCTTAGGTTTTTTCCTATTTATGCAGTACGTCTGCATACGTCTAAGGGAGCAAGAGATATTAACATTTTGTACGTCATATAGTATCTAGCACGCTCTATAAGAAGCCCTTTTCTTAGGTTTTTTCCTATTTATGCAGTATGCCTGCATACGCATGAATACGTCTAAGGGAGCAATAGTTATTAACATTTTATACGTCATATAGTATCTAGACGCTCTATAAGAAGCCCTTTTCTTAGGTTTTTTCCTATTTATGCAGTACGTCTGCATACGTCTAAGGGAGCAAGAGATATTAACAGTTTGTACGTCATATAGTATCTAGCACGCTCTATAAGAAGCCCTTTTCTTAGGTTTTTTCTTATTTATGCGTCTAAGGGAGCAATAGTTATTAACATTTTATACGTCATATAGTATCTAGACGCTCTATAAGAAGCCCTTTTCTTAGGTTTTTTCCTATTTGTGCAGTACGTCTGCATACGTCTAAGGGAGCAAGAGATATTAACATTTTGTACGTCATATAGTATCTAGCACGCTCTATAAGAAGCCCTTTTCTTAGGTTTTTTCCTATTTATGCAGTATGCCTGCATGCGCATGCATACGTCTAAGGGAGCAAGAGATATTAACATTTTGTACGTCATATAGTATCTAGCACGCTCTATAAGAAGCCCTTTTCTTATTCTTTTTCCTATTTATGCAGTATGCCTGCATACGCATGCATACGTCTAAGGGAGCAAGAGATATTAACATTTTGTACGGCATATTGTAGCTAGCACGCTCTATAGGAAGCTCTTTTCTTAGGTTTTTTCCTATTTATGCAGTATTTATGCAAGAGATATTAACATTTGGTACGTCATATAGTAGCTAGCACGCTCTATAGGAAGCCCTTTTCTTAGGTTTTTTCCTGTTTGTGCAGTATGCCTGCATACGCATGAATACGTCTAAGGGAGCAAGAGATATTAACATTTTGTACGGCATATTGTAGCTAGCACGCTCTATAGGAAGCTCTTTTCTTAGGTTTTTTCCTATTTATGCAGTATTTATGCAAGAGATATTAACATTTGGTACGTCATATAGTAGCTAGCACGCTCTATAGGAAGCCCTTTTCTTAGGTTTTTTCCTGTTTGTGCAGTATGCCTGCATACGCATGAATACGTCTAAGGGAGCAAGAGATATTAACATTTTGTACGTCATATAGTAGCTAGCACGCTCTATAAGAAGCCCTTTTCTTATTCTTTTTCCTTTTTTTAGGTTTTTTCCTATTTATGCATACGTCTAAGGGAGCAAGAGATATTAACATTTTGTACGTCATCTAGCACGCTCTATCAGAAGTCCTTTTCTTAGGTTTTTTCCTATTTATGCAGTATGCCTGCATGCGCATGCATACGTCTAAGGGAGCAAGAGATATTAACATTTTGTACGTCATATAGTATCTAGCACGCTCTATAAGAAGCCCTTTTCTTATTCTTTTTCCTATTTATGCAGTATGCCTGCATACGCATGCATACGTCTAAGGGAGCAAGAGATATTAACATTTTGTACGTCATATAGTAGCTAGCACGCTCTATAGGAAGCCCTTTTCTTAGGTTTTTTCCTATTTATGCAGTATGCCTGCATGCGTCTAAGGGAGCAAGAGATATTAACATTTTGTACGTCATATAGTATCTAGCACGCTCTATAAGAAGCCCTTTTCTTATTCTTTTTCCTATTTATGCAGTATGCCTGCATGCGCATGCATACGTCTAAGGGAGCAAGAGATATTAACATTTTGTACGTCATATAGTATCTAGCACGCTCTATAAGAAGCCCTTTTCTTAGGTTTTTTCCTATTTATGCAGTATGCTTGCATACGCATGAATACGTCTAAGGGAGCAAGAGATATTAACAGTTTGTACGTCATATAGTATCTAGCACGCTCTATAAGAAGCCCTTTTCTTATTCTTTTTCCTATTTATGCAGTATGCCTGCATGCGCATGCATACATCTAAGGGAGCAAGAGATATTAACATTTTGTACGGCATATAGTAGCTAGCACGCTCTATAGGAAGCTCTTTTCTTAGGTTTTTTCCTATTTATGCAGTATGCCTGCATACGCATGCATACGTCTAAGGGAGCAAGAGATATTAATATTTTGTACGTCATATAGTATCTAGACGCTCTATAAGAAGCCCTTTTCTTAGGTTTTTTCCTATTTATGCAGTACGTCTGCATACGTCTAAGGGAGCAAGAGATATTAACATTTTGTACGTCATATAGTATCTAGCACGCTCTATAAGAAGCCCTTTTCTTAGGTTTTTTCCTATTTATGCAGTATGCCTGCATACGCATGAATACGTCTAAGGGAGCAATAGTTATTAACATTTTATACGTCATATAGTATCTAGACGCTCTATAAGAAGCCCTTTTCTTAGGTTTTTTCCTATTTATGCAGTACGTCTGCATACGTCTAAGGGAGCAAGAGATATTAACAGTTTGTACGTCATATAGTATCTAGCACGCTCTATAAGAAGCCCTTTTCTTAGGTTTTTTCTTATTTATGCGTCTAAGGGAGCAATAGTTATTAACATTTTATACGTCATATAGTATCTAGACGCTCTATAAGAAGCCCTTTTCTTAGGTTTTTTCCTATTTGTGCAGTACGTCTGCATACGTCTAAGGGAGCAAGAGATATTAACATTTTGTACGTCATATAGTATCTAGCACGCTCTATAAGAAGCCCTTTTCTTAGGTTTTTTCCTATTTATGCAGTATGCCTGCATGCGCATGCATACGTCTAAGGGAGCAAGAGATATTAACATTTTGTACGTCATATAGTATCTAGCACGCTCTATAAGAAGCCCTTTTCTTATTCTTTTTCCTATTTATGCAGTATGCCTGCATACGCATGCATACGTCTAAGGGAGCAAGAGATATTAACATTTTGTACGGCATATTGTAGCTAGCACGCTCTATAGGAAGCTCTTTTCTTAGGTTTTTTCCTATTTATGCAGTATTTATGCAAGAGATATTAACATTTGGTACGTCATATAGTAGCTAGCACGCTCTATAGGAAGCCCTTTTCTTAGGTTTTTTCCTGTTTGTGCAGTATGCCTGCATACGCATGAATACGTCTAAGGGAGCAAGAGATATTAACATTTTGTACGGCATATTGTAGCTAGCACGCTCTATAGGAAGCTCTTTTCTTAGGTTTTTTCCTATTTATGCAGTATTTATGCAAGAGATATTAACATTTGGTACGTCATATAGTAGCTAGCACGCTCTATAGGAAGCCCTTTTCTTAGGTTTTTTCCTGTTTGTGCAGTATGCCTGCATACGCATGAATACGTCTAAGGGAGCAAGAGATATTAACATTTTGTACGGCATATAGTAGCTAGCACGCTCTATAGGAAGCTCTTTTCTTAGGTTTTTTCCTATTTATGCAGTATTTATGCAAGAGATATTAACATTTGGTACGTCATATAGTAGCTAGCACGCTCTATAGGAAGCCCTTTTCTTAGGTTTTTTCCTGTTTGTGCAGTATGCCTGCATACGCATGAATACGTCTAAGGGAGCAAGAGATATTAACATTTTGTACGTCATATAGTATCTAGACGCTCTATAAGAAGCCCTTTTCTTAGGTTTTTTCCTATTTATGCAGTACGTCTGCATACGTCTAAGGGAGCAAGAGATATTAACAGTTTGTACGTCATATAGTATCTAGCACGCTCTATAAGAAGCCCTTTTCTTAGGTTTTTTCTTATTTATGCGTCTAAGGGAGCAATAGTTATTAACATTTTATACGTCATATAGTATCTAGACGCTCTATAAGAAGCCCTTTTCTTAGGTTTTTTCCTATTTGTGCAGTACGTCTGCATACGTCTAAGGGAGCAAGAGATATTAACATTTTGTACGTCATATAGTATCTAGCACGCTCTATAAGAAGCCCTTTTCTTAGGTTTTTTCCTATTTATGCAGTATGCTTGCATACGCATGAATACGTCTAAGGGAGCAAGAGATATTAACAGTTTGTACGTCATATAGTATCTAGCACGCTCTATAAGAAGCCCTTTTCTTATTCTTTTTCCTATTTATGCAGTATGCCTGCATGCGCATGCATACGTCTAAGGGAGCAAGAGATATTAACATTTTGTACGGCATATAGTAGCTAGCACGCTCTATAGGAAGCTCTTTTCTTAGGTTTTTTCCTATTTATGCAGTATGCCTGCATACGCATGCATACGTCTAAGGGAGCAAGAGATATTAATATTTTGTACGTCATATAGTATCTAGACGCTCTATAAGAAGCCCTTTTCTTAGGTTTTTTCCTATTTATGCAGTACGTCTGCATACGTCTAAGGGAGCAAGAGATATTAACATTTTGTACGTCATATAGTATCTAGCACGCTCTATAAGAAGCCCTTTTCTTAGGTTTTTTCCTATTTATGCAGTATGCCTGCATACGCATGAATACGTCTAAGGGAGCAATAGTTATTAACATTTTATACGTCATATAGTATCTAGACGCTCTATAAGAAGCCCTTTTCTTAGGTTTTTTCCTATTTATGCAGTACGTCTGCATACGTCTAAGGGAGCAAGAGATATTAACAGTTTGTACGTCATATAGTATCTAGCACGCTCTATAAGAAGCCCTTTTCTTAGGTTTTTTCTTATTTATGCGTCTAAGGGAGCAATAGTTATTAACATTTTATACGTCATATAGTATCTAGACGCTCTATAAGAAGCCCTTTTCTTAGGTTTTTTCCTATTTGTGCAGTACGTCTGCATACGTCTAAGGGAGCAAGAGATATTAACATTTTGTACGTCATATAGTATCTAGCACGCTCTATAAGAAGCCCTTTTCTTAGGTTTTTTCCTATTTATGCAGTATGCCTGCATGCGCATGCATACGTCTAAGGGAGCAAGAGATATTAACATTTTGTACGTCATATAGTATCTAGCACGCTCTATAAGAAGCCCTTTTCTTATTCTTTTTCCTATTTATGCAGTATGCCTGCATACGCATGCATACGTCTAAGGGAGCAAGAGATATTAACATTTTGTACGGCATATTGTAGCTAGCACGCTCTATAGGAAGCTCTTTTCTTAGGTTTTTTCCTATTTATGCAGTATTTATGCAAGAGATATTAACATTTGGTACGTCATATAGTAGCTAGCACGCTCTATAGGAAGCCCTTTTCTTAGGTTTTTTCCTGTTTGTGCAGTATGCCTGCATACGCATGAATACGTCTAAGGGAGCAAGAGATATTAACATTTTGTACGGCATATTGTAGCTAGCACGCTCTATAGGAAGCTCTTTTCTTAGGTTTTTTCCTATTTATGCAGTATTTATGCAAGAGATATTAACATTTGGTACGTCATATAGTAGCTAGCACGCTCTATAGGAAGCCCTTTTCTTAGGTTTTTTCCTGTTTGTGCAGTATGCCTGCATACGCATGAATACGTCTAAGGGAGCAAGAGATATTAACATTTTGTACGGCATATAGTAGCTAGCACGCTCTATAGGAAGCCCTTTTCTTAGGTTTTTTCCTGTTTGTGCAGTATGCCTGCATACGCATGAATACGTCTAAGGGAGCAAGAGATATTAACATTTTGTACGTCATATAGTATCTAGACGCTCTATAAGAAGCCCTTTTCTTAGGTTTTTTCCTATTTATGCAGTACGTCTGCATACGTCTAAGGGAGCAAGAGATATTAACAGTTTGTACGTCATATAGTATCTAGCACGCTCTATAAGAAGCCCTTTTCTTAGGTTTTTTCTTATTTATGCGTCTAAGGGAGCAATAGTTATTAACATTTTATACGTCATATAGTATCTAGACGCTCTATAAGAAGCCCTTTTCTTAGGTTTTTTCCTATTTGTGCAGTACGTCTGCATACGTCTAAGGGAGCAAGAGATATTAACATTTTGTACGTCATATAGTATCTAGCACGCTCTATAAGAAGCCCTTTTCTTAGGTTTTTTCCTATTTATGCAGTATGCTTGCATACGCATGAATACGTCTAAGGGAGCAAGAGATATTAACAGTTTGTACGTCATATAGTATCTAGCACGCTCTATAAGAAGCCCTTTTCTTATTCTTTTTCCTATTTATGCAGTATGCCTGCATGCGCATGCATACGTCTAAGGGAGCAAGAGATATTAACATTTTGTACGGCATATAGTAGCTAGCACGCTCTATAGGAAGCTCTTTTCTTAGGTTTTTTCCTATTTATGCAGTATGCCTGCATACGCATGCATACGTCTAAGGGAGCAAGAGATATTAATATTTTGTACGTCATATAGTATCTAGACGCTCTATAAGAAGCCCTTTTCTTAGGTTTTTTCCTATTTATGCAGTACGTCTGCATACGTCTAAGGGAGCAAGAGATATTAACATTTTGTACGTCATATAGTATCTAGCACGCTCTATAAGAAGCCCTTTTCTTAGGTTTTTTCCTATTTATGCAGTATGCCTGCATACGCATGAATACGTCTAAGGGAGCAATAGTTATTAACATTTTATACGTCATATAGTATCTAGACGCTCTATAAGAAGCCCTTTTCTTAGGTTTTTTCCTATTTATGCAGTACGTCTGCATACGTCTAAGGGAGCAAGAGATATTAACAGTTTGTACGTCATATAGTATCTAGCACGCTCTATAAGAAGCCCTTTTCTTAGGTTTTTTCTTATTTATGCGTCTAAGGGAGCAATAGTTATTAACATTTTATACGTCATATAGTATCTAGACGCTCTATAAGAAGCCCTTTTCTTAGGTTTTTTCCTATTTGTGCAGTACGTCTGCATACGTCTAAGGGAGCAAGAGATATTAACATTTTGTACGTCATATAGTATCTAGCACGCTCTATAAGAAGCCCTTTTCTTAGGTTTTTTCCTATTTATGCAGTATGCCTGCATGCGCATGCATACGTCTAAGGGAGCAAGAGATATTAACATTTTGTACGTCATATAGTATCTAGCACGCTCTATAAGAAGCCCTTTTCTTATTCTTTTTCCTATTTATGCAGTATGCCTGCATACGCATGCATACGTCTAAGGGAGCAAGAGATATTAACATTTTGTACGGCATATTGTAGCTAGCACGCTCTATAGGAAGCTCTTTTCTTAGGTTTTTTCCTATTTATGCAGTATTTATGCAAGAGATATTAACATTTGGTACGTCATATAGTAGCTAGCACGCTCTATAGGAAGCCCTTTTCTTAGGTTTTTTCCTGTTTGTGCAGTATGCCTGCATACGCATGAATACGTCTAAGGGAGCAAGAGATATTAACATTTTGTACGGCATATTGTAGCTAGCACGCTCTATAGGAAGCTCTTTTCTTAGGTTTTTTCCTATTTATGCAGTATTTATGCAAGAGATATTAACATTTGGTACGTCATATAGTAGCTAGCACGCTCTATAGGAAGCCCTTTCCTTAGGTTTTTTCCTGTTTGTGCAGTATGCCTGCATACGCATGAATACGTCTAAGGGAGCAAGAGATATTAACATTTTGTACGTCATATAGTAGCTAGCACGCTCTATAAGAAGCCCTTTTCTTATTCTTTTTCCTTTTTTTAGGTTTTTTCCTATTTATGCATACGTCTAAGGGAGCAAGAGATATTAACATTTTGTACGTCATCTAGCACGCTCTATCAGAAGTCCTTTTCTTAGGTTTTTTCCTATTTATGCAGTATGCCTGCATGCGCATGCATACGTCTAAGGGAGCAAGAGATATTAACATTTTGTACGTCATATAGTATCTAGCACGCTCTATAAGAAGCCCTTTTCTTATTCTTTTTCCTATTTATGCAGTATGCCTGCATACGCATGCATACGTCTAAGGGAGCAAGAGATATTAACATTTTGTACGTCATATAGTAGCTAGCACGCTCTATAGGAAGCCCTTTTCTTAGGTTTTTTCCTATTTATGCAGTATGCCTGCATGCGTCTAAGGGAGCAAGAGATATTAACATTTTGTACGTCATATAGTATCTAGCACGCTCTATAAGAAGCCCTTTTCTTATTCTTTTTCCTATTTATGCAGTATGCCTGCATGCGCATGCATACGTCTAAGGGAGCAAGAGATATTAACATTTTGTACGTCATATAGTATCTAGCACGCTCTATAAGAAGCCCTTTTCTTAGTCTTTTTCCTATTTATGCAGTATGCCTGCATGCGCATGCATACGTCTAAGGGAGCAAGAGATATTAACATTTTGTACAGCATATAGTAGCTAGCACGCTCTATAGGAAGCTCTTTTCTTAGGTTTTTTCCTATTTATGCAGTATGCCTGCATACGCATGCATACGTCTAAGGGAGCAAGAGATGTTAACATTTTGTACGTCATATAGTAGCTAGCACGCTCTATATTAAGTCCTTTTCTTAGGTTTTTTCCTGTTTGTGCAGTATGCCTGCATACGCATGAATACGTCTAAGGGAGCAAGAGATATTAACATTTTGTACGTCATATACTATCTAGCACGCTCTATAAGAAGCCCTTTTCTTAGGTTTTTTCCTATTTATGCAGTATGCCTGCATACGCATGAATACGTCTAAGGGAGCAAGAGATATTAACATTTTGTACGTCATATAGTATCTAGCACGCTCTATAAGAAGCCCTTTTCTTATTCTTTTTCCTATTTATGCAGTATGCCTGCATGCGCATGCATACTTCTAAGGGAGCAACAGATATTAACATTTTGTACGTCATATAGTAGCTAGCACGGTCTATAGGAAGCCCTTTTCTTAGGTTTTTTCCTATTTATGCAGTATGCCTGCATACGCATGCATACGTCTAAGGGAGCAAGAATTATTAACATTTTGTACGTCATATAGTAGCTAGCACGCTCTATTTTTTAGGTTTTTTCCTGTTTGTGCAGTATGCCTGCATACGCATGCATACGTCTAAGGGAGCAAGAGATATTAACATTTTGTACGTCATATAGTATCTAGCACGCTCTATAAGAAGCCCTTTTCTTATTCTTTTTCCTATTTATGCAGTATGCCTGCATACGCATGCATACGTCTAAGGGAGCAAGAGATATTAACATTTTGTACGGCATATTGTAGCTAGCACGCTCTTTTCTTAGGTTTTTTCCTATTTATGCAGTATTTATGCAAGAGATATTAACATTTGGTACGTCATATAGTAGCTAGCACGCTCTATAGGAAGCCCTTTTCTTAGGTTTTTTCCTGTTTGTGCAGTATGCCTGCATACGCATGAATACGTCTAAGGGAGCAAGAGATATTAACATTTTGTACGGCATATTGTAGCTAGCACGCTCTATAGGAAGCTCTTTTCTTAGGTTTTTTCCTATTTATGCAGTATTTATGCAAGAGATATTAACATTTGGTACGTCATATAGTAGCTAGCACGCTCTATAGGAAGCCCTTTTCTTAGGTTTTTTCCTGTTTGTGCAGTATGCCTGCATACGCATGAATACGTCTAAGGGAGCAAGAGATATTAACATTTTGTACGTCATATAGTAGCTAGCACGCTCTATAAGAAGCCCTTTTCTTATTCTTTTTCCTTTTTTTAGGTTTTTTCCTATTTATGCATACGTCTAAGGGAGCAAGAGATATTAACATTTTGTACGTCATCTAGCACGCTCTATCAGAAGTCCTTTTCTTAGGTTTTTTCCTATTTGTGCAGTATGCCTGCATGCGCATGCATACGTCTAAGGGAGCAAGAGATATTAACATTTTGTACGTCATATAGTATCTAGCACGCTCTATAAGAAGCCCTTTTCTTATTCTTTTTCCTATTTATGCAGTATGCCTGCATACGCATGCATACGTCTAAGGGAGCAAGAGATATTAACATTTTGTACGTCATATAGTAGCTAGCACGCTCTATAGGAAGCCCTTTTCTTAGGTTTTTTCCTATTTATGCAGTATGCCTGCATGCGTCTAAGGGAGCAAGAGATATTAACATTTTGTACGTCATATAGTATCTAGCACGCTCTATAAGAAGCCCTTTTCTTATTCTTTTTCCTATTTATGCAGTATGCCTGCATGCGCATGCATACGTCTAAGGGAGCAAGAGATATTAACATTTTGTACGTCATATAGTATCTAGCACGCTCTATAAGAAGCCCTTTTCTTAGTCTTTTTCCTATTTATGCAGTATGCCTGCATGCGCATGCATACGTCTAAGGGAGCAAGAGATATTAACATTTTGTACAGCATATAGTAGCTAGCACGCTCTATAGGAAGCTCTTTTCTTAGGTTTTTTCCTATTTATGCAGTATGCCTGCATACGCATGCATACGTCTAAGGGAGCAAGAGATGTTAACATTTTGTACGTCATATAGTAGCTAGCACGCTCTATATTAAGTCCTTTTCTTAGGTTTTTTCCTGTTTGTGCAGTATGCCTGCATACGCATGAATACGTCTAAGGGAGCAAGAGATATTAACATTTTGTACGTCATATAGTATCTAGCACGCTCTATAAGAAGCCCTTTTCTTATTCTTTTTCCTATTTATGCAGTATGCCTGCATGCGCATGCATACGTCTAAGGGAGCAAGAGATATTAACATTTTGTACGTCATATAGTATCTAGACGCTCTATAAGAAGCCCTTTTCTTAGGTTTTTTCCTATTTATGCAGTACGTCTGCATACGTCTAAGGGAGCAAGAGATATTAACATTTTGTACGTTATATAGTATCTAGCACGCTCTATAAGAAGCCCTTTTCTTAGGTTTTTTCCTATTTATGCAGTATGCCTGCATACGCATGAATACGTCTAAGGGAGCAATAGTTATTAACATTTTATACGTCATATAGTATCTAGACGCTCTATAAGAAGCCCTTTTCTTAGGTTTTTTCCTATTTATGCAGTACGTCTGCATACGTCTAAGGGAGCAAGAGATATTAACAGTTTGTACGTCATATAGTATCTAGCACGCTCTATAAGAAGCCCTTTTCTTAGGTTTTTTCTTATTTATGCGTCTAAGGGAGCAATAGTTATTAACATTTTATACGTCATATAGTATCTAGACGCTCTATAAGAAGCCCTTTTCTTAGGTTTTTTTCCTATTTGTGCAGTACGTCTGCATACGTCTAAGGGAGCAAGAGATATTAACATTTTGTACGTCATATAGTATCTAGCACGCTCTATAAGAAGCCCTTTTCTTAGGTTTTTTCCTATTTATGCAGTATGCCTGCATGCGCATGCATACGTCTAAGGGAGCAAGAGATATTAACATTTTGTACGTCATATAGTATCTAGCACGCTCTATAAGAAGCCCTTTTCTTATTCTTTTTCCTATTTATGCAGTATGCCTGCATACGCATGCATACGTCTAAGGGAGCAAGAGATATTAACATTTTGTACGGCATATTGTAGCTAGCACGCTCTATAGGAAGCTCTTTTCTTAGGTTTTTTCCTATTTATGCAGTATTTATGCAAGAGATATTAACATTTGGTACGTCATATAGTAGCTAGCACGCTCTATAGGAAGCCCTTTTCTTAGGTTTTTTCCTGTTTGTGCAGTATGCCTGCATACGCATGAATACGTCTAAGGGAGCAAGAGATATTAACATTTTGTACGGCATATTGTAGCTAGCACGCTCTATAGGAAGCTCTTTTCTTAGGTTTTTTCCTATTTATGCAGTATTTATGCAGAGATATTAACATTTGGTACGTCATATAGTAGCTAGCACGCTCTATAGGAAGCCCTTTTCTTAGGTTTTTTCCTGTTTGTGCAGTATGCTGCATACGCATGAATACGTCTAAGGGAGCAAGAGATATTAACATTTTGTACGTCATATAGTAGCTAGCACGCTCTATAAGAAGCCCTTTTTCTTATTCTTTTCCTTTTTTTAGGTTTTTTTCCTATTTATGCATACGTCTAAGGGAGCAAGAGATATTAACATTTTGTACGTCATCTAGCACGCTCTATCAGAAGTCCTTTTCTTTAGGTTTTTTCCTATTTATGCAGTATGCCTGCATGCGCATGCATACGTCTAAGGGAGCAAGAGATATTAACATTTTGTACGTCATATAGTATCTAGCACGCTCTATAAGAAGCCCTTTCTTATTCTTTTTCCTATTATGCAGTATGCCTGCATACGCATGCATACGTCTAAGGGAGCAAGAGATATTAACATTTTGTACGTCATATAGTAGCTAGCACGCTCTATAGGAAGCCTTTTCCTTAGGTTTTTTCCTATTTATTGCAGTATGCCTGCATGCGTCTAAGGGAGCAAGAGATATTAACAATTTTGTACGTCATATAGTATCTAGCACGCTCTATAAGAAGCCCTTTTCTTATTCTTTTTCCTATTTATGCAGTATGCCTGCATGCGCATGCATACGTCTAAGGGAGCAAGAGATGTTAACATTTTGTACGTCATATAGTAGCTAGCACGCCTCTATATTAAGTCCTTTTCTTAGGTTTTTTCCTGTTTGTGCAGTATGCCTGCCATACGCATGAATACGTCTAAGGGAGCAAGAGATATTAACATTTTGTACGTCATATACTATCTAGCACGCTCTATAAGAAGCCCTTTTCTTAGGTTTTTTCCTATTTATGCAGTATGCCTGCATACGCATGAATACGTCTAAGGGAGCAAGAGATATTAACATTTTGTACGTCATATAGTATCTAGCACGCTCTATAAGAAGCCCTTTTCTTATTCTTTTTCCTATTTATGCAGTATTCCTGCATGCGCATGCATACTTCTAAGGGAGCAACAGATATTAACATTTTGTACGTCATATAGTAGCTAGCACGGTCTATAGGAAGCCCTTTTCTTAGGTTTTTTCCTATTTATGCAGTATGCCTGCATACGCATGCATACGTCTAAGGGAGCAAGAATTATTAACATTTTGTACGTCATATAGTAGCTAGCACGCTCTATTTTTTAGGTTTTTTCCTGTTTGTGCAGTATGCCTGCATACGCATGCATACGTCTAAGGGAGCAAGAGATATTAACATTTTGTACGTCATATAGTATCTAGCACGCTCTATAAGAAGCCCTTTTCTTATTCTTTTTCCTATTTATGCAGTATGCCTGCATACGCATGCATACGTCTAAGGGAGCAAGAGATATTAACATTTTGTACGGCATATTGTAGCTAGCACGCTCTATAGGAAACTCTTTTCTTAGGTTTTTTCCTATTTATGCAGTATTTATGCAAGAGATATTATCATTTGGTACGTCATATAGTAGCTAGCACGCTCTATAGAAAGCCCTTTTCTTAGGTTTTTTCCTGTTTGTGCAGTATGCCTGCATACGCATGAATACGTCTAAGGGAGCAATAGTTATTAACATTTTATACGTCATATAGTATCTAGACGCTCTATAAGAAGCCCTTTTCTTAGGTTTTTTCCTATTTATGCAGTATGCCTGCATACGCATGAATACGTCTAAGGGAGGAAGAGATATTAACATTTTGTACGTCATATAGTATCTAGCACGCTCTATCAGAAGCCCTTTTCTTAGGTTTTTTCCTATTTATGCAGTATGCCTGCATGCGCATGCATACGTCTAAGGGAGCAAGAGATATTAACATTTTGTACGTCATATAGTATCTAGCACGCTCTATAAGAAGCCCTTTTCTTATTCTTTTTCCTATTTATGCAGTATGCCTGCATGTGCATGCATACGTCTAAGGGAGCAACAGATATTAACATTTTGTACGTCATATAGTAGCTAGCACGGTCTATAGGAAGCCCTTTTCTTAGGTTTTTTCCTATTTATGCAGTATGCCTGCATACGCATGCATACGTCTAAGGGAGCAAGAGATATTAACATTTTGTACGTCATATAGTATCTAGCACGCTCTATCAGAAGCCCTTTTCTTAGGTTTTTTCCTATTTATGCAGTATGCCTGCATGCGCATGCATACGTCTAAGGGAGCAAGAGATATTAACATTTTGTACGTCATATAGTAGCTAGCACGCTCTATATTAAGTCATTTTCTTAGGTTTTTTCCTGTTTGTGCAGTATGCCTGCATACGCATGAATACGTCTAAGGGAGCAAGAGATATTAACATTTTGTACGTCATATAGTATCTAGCACGCTCTATAAGAAGCCCTTTTCTTATTCTTTTTCCTATTTATGCAGTATGCCTGCATGTGCATGCATACGTCTAAGGGAGCAACAGATATTAACATTTTGTACGTCATATAGTAGCTAGCACGGTCTATAGGAAGCCCTTTTCTTAGGTTTTTTCCTATTTATGCAGTATGCCTGCATACGCATGCATACGTCTAAGGGAGCAAGAGATATTAACATTTTGTACGTCATATAGTAGCTAGCACGCTCTATTTCTTAGGTTTTTTCCTGTTTGTACAGTATGCCTGCATACGCATGCATACGTCTAAGGGAGCAAGAGATATTAACATTTTGTACGTCATATAGTATCTAGCACGCTCTATAAGAAGCCCTTTTCTTATTCTTTTTCCTATTTATGCAGTATGCCTGCATACGCATGCATACGTCTAAGGGAGCAAGAGATATTAACATTTTGTACGTCATATAGTAGCTAGCACGCTCTATAGGAAGCCCTTTTCTTAGGTTTTTTCCTGTTTGTGCAGTATGCCTGTATACGCATGCATACGTCTAAGGGAGTAAGAGATATTAACATTTTGTACGTCATATAGTATCTAGCACGCTCTATAAGAAGCCCTTTTCTTATTCTTTTTCCTATTTATGCAGTATGCCTGCATGCGCATGCATACGTCTAAGGGAGCAAGAGATATTAACATTTTGTACGTCATATAGTATCTAGCACGCTCTATTTCTTTTCTTATTCTTTTCTTATTCTTCTTTTCTTATTCTTTTTCCTATTTATGCAGTATGCCTGCATGCGCATGCATACGTCTAAGGGAGCAAGAGATATTAACATTTTGTACGGCATATAGTAGCTAGCACGCTCTATAGGAAGCTCTTTTCTTAGGTTTTTTCCTATTTATGCAGTATGCCTGCATACGCATGCATACGTCTAAGGGAGCAAGAGATATTAACATTTTGTACGTCATATAGTAGCTAGCACGCTCTATATTAAGCCCTTTTCTTAGGTTTTTTCCTGTTTGTGCAGTATGCCTGCATACGCATGAATACGTCTAACGGAGCAAGAGATATTAACATTTTGTACGTCATATAGTATCTAGCACGCTCTATAAGAAGCCCTTTTCTTAGGTTGAATACGTCTAAGGGAGCAAGAGATATTAACATTTTGTACGTCATATAGTATCTAGCACGCTCTACAAGAAGCCCTTTTCTTATTCTTTTTCCTATTTATGCAGTATGCCTGCATGCGCATGCATACGTCTAAGGGAGCAACAGATATTAACATTTTGTACGTCATATAGTATCTAGCAGGCTCTATAAGAAGCCCTTTTCTTATTCTTTTTCCTATTTATGCAGTATGCCTGCATGCGCATGCATACGTCTAAGGGAGCAAGAGATATTAACATTTTGTACGGCATATTGTAGCTAGCACGCTCTATAGGAAGCTCTTTTCTCAGGTTTTTTCCTATTTATGCAGTATGCCTGCATACGCATGCATACGTCTAAGGGAGCAAGAGATATTAACATTTTGTACGTCATATAGTAGCTAGCACGCTCTATAGGAAGCCCTTTTCTTAGGTTTTTTCCTGTTTGTGCAGTATGCCTGTATACGCATGAATACGTCTAAGGGAGCAAGAGATATTAACATTTTGTACGTCATATAGTATCTAGCACGCTCTATAAGAAGCCCTTTTCTTATTCTTTTTCCTATTTATGCAGTATGCCTGCATGCGCATGCATACGTCTAAGGGAGCAAGAGATATTAACATTTTGTACGTCATATAGTATCTAGCACGCTCTATTTCTTTTCTTATTCTTTTCTTATTCTTCTTTTCTTATTCTTTTTCCTATTTATGCAGTATGCCTGCATGCGCATGCATACGTCTAAGGGAGCAAGAGATATTAACATTTTGTACGGCATATTGTAGCTAGCACGCTCTATAGGAAGCTCTTTTCTCAGGTTTTTTCCTATTTATGCAGTATGCCTGCATACGCATGCATACGTCTAAGGGAGCAAGAGATATTAACATTTTGTACGTCATATAGTATCTAGCACGCTCTATCAGAAGCCCTTTTCTTAGGTTTTTTCCTATTTATGCAGTATGCCTGCATGCGCATGCATACGTCTAAGGGAGCAAGAGATATTAACATTTTGTACGTCATATAGTATCTAGCACGCTCTATAAGAAGCCCTTTTCTTATTCTTTTTCCTATTTATGCAGTATGCCTGCATGCGCATGCATACGTCTAAGGGAGCAAGAGATATTAACATTTTGTACGTCATATAGTATCTAGCACGCTCTATTTCTTTTCTTATTCTTTTCTTATTCTTCTTTTCTTATTCTTTTTCCTATTTATGCAGTATGCCTGCATGCGCATGCATACGTCTAAGGGAGCAAGAGATATTAACATTTTGTACGGCATATAGTAGCTAGCACGCTCTATAGGAAGCTCTTTTCTTAGGTTTTTTCCTATTTATGCAGTATGCCTGCATACGCAAGCATACGTCTAAGGGAGCAAGAGATATTAACATTTTGTACGTCATATAGTAGCTAGCACGCTCTATATTAAGCCCTTTTCTTAGGTTTTTTCCTGTTTGTGCAGTATGCCTGCATACGCATGAATACGTCTAAGGGAGCAAGAGATATTAACATTTTGTACGTCATATAGCATCTAGCACGCTCTATAAGAAGCCCTTTTCTTATTCTTTTTCCTATTTATGCAGTATGCCTGCATGCGCATGCATACGTCTAAGGGAGCAAGAGATATTAACATTTTGTACGGCATATTGTAGCTAGCACGCTCTATAGGAAGCTCTTTTCTCAGGTTTTTTTCCTATTTATGCAGTATGCCTGCATACGCATGAATACGTCTAAGGGAGCAATAGTTATTAACATTTTATACGCCATATAGTATCTAGACGCTCTATAAGAAGCCCTTCTCTTAGGTTTTTTCCTATTTATGCAGTACGTCTGCATACGTCTAAGGGAGCAAGAGATATTAACATTTTGTACGTCATATAGTATCTAGCACGCTCTATAGGAAGCCCCTTTTCTTAGGTTGTTTCGAATTTAATTAGTACGTCTGCATACGCATGCATACGTCTAAGGGAGCAAGAGATATTAACATTTTGTACGTCATATAGTAGCTAGCACGCTCTATAAGAAGCCCTTTTCTTATTCTTTTTCCTATTTATGCAGTATGCCTGCATGCGCATGCATACGTCTAAGGGAGCAAGAGATATTAACATTTTGTACGGCATATAGTAGCTAGCACGCTCTATAGGAAGCTCTTTTCTTAGGTTTTTTCCTATTTATGCAGTATGCCTGCATACGCATGCATACGTCTAAGGGAGCAAGAGATATTAACATTTTGTACGTCATATAGTATCTAGCACGCTCTATAGGAAGCCCTTTTCTTAGGTTGTTTCGAATTTAATTAGTACGTCTGCATACGCATGCATACGTCTAAGGGAGCAAGAGATATTAACATTTTGTACGTCATATAGTAGCTAGCACGCTCTATAAGAAGCCCTTTTCTTATTCTTTTTCCTATTTATGCAGTATGCCTGCATGCGCATGCATACGTCTAAGGGAGCAAGAGATATTAACATTTTGTACGGCATATAGTAGCTAGCACGCTCTATAGGAAGCTCTTTTCTTAGGTTTTTTCCTATTTATGCAGTATGCCTGCATACGCATGCATACGTCTAAGGGAGCAAGAGATATTAACATTTTGTACGGCATATAGTAGCTAGCACGCTCTATAGGAAGCCCTTTTCTTAGGTTTTTTCCTGTTTGTGCAGTATGCCTGTATACGCATGAATACGTCTAAGGGAGCAAGAGATATTAACATTTTGTACGGCATATTGTAGCTAGCACGCTCTATAGGAAGCTCTTTTCTCAGGTTTTTTCCTATTTATGCAGTATGCCTGCATACGCATGAATACGTCTAAGGGAGCAATAGTTATTAACATTTTATACGCCATATAGTATCTAGACGCTCTATAAGAAGCCCTTCTCTTAGGTTTTTTCCTATTTATGCAGTACGTCTGCATACGTCTAAGGGAGCAAGAGATATTAACATTTTGTACGTCATATAGTATCTAGCACGCTCTATAGGAAGCCCTTTTCTTAGGTTGTTTCGAATTTAATTAGTACGTCTGCATACGCATGCATACGTCTAAGGGAGCAAGAGATATTAACATTTTGTACGTCATATAGTAGCTAGCACGCTCTATAAGAAGCCCTTTTCTTATTCTTTTTCCTATTTATGCAGTATGCCTGCATGCGCATGCATACGTCTAAGGGAGCAAGAGATATTAACATTTTGTACGGCATATAGTAGCTAGCACGCTCTATAGGAAGCTCTTTTCTTAGGTTTTTTCCTATTTATGCAGTATGCCTGCATACGCATGCATACGTCTAAGGGAGCAAGAGATATTAACATTTTGTACGTCATATAGTAGCTAGCACGCTCTATATTAAGCCCTTTTCTTAGGTTTTTTCCTGTTTGTGCAGTATGCCTGCATACGCATGAATACGTCTAAGGGAGCAAGAGATATTAACATTTTGTACGTCATATAGTATCTAGCACGCTCTATAAGAAGCCCTTTTCTTAGGTTGAATACGTCTAAGGGAGCAAGAGATATTAACATTTTGTACGTCATATAGTATCTAGCACGCTCTATAAGAAGCCCTTTTCTTATTCTTTTTCCTATTTATGCAGTATGCCTGCATGCGCATGCATACGTCTAAGGGAGCAACAGATATTAACATTTTGTACGTCATATAGTAGCTAGCACGGTCTTTTTCTTAGGTTTTTTCCTATTTATGCAGTATGCCTGCATACGCATGCATACGTCTAAGGGAGCAAGAGATATTAACATTTTGTACGGCATATTGTAGCTAGCACGCTCTATAGGAAGCCCTTTTCTTAGGTTTTTTCCTATTTATGCAGTATGCCTGCATACGCATGCATACGTCTAAGGGAGCAAGACATATTAACATTTTGTACGGCATATTGTAGCTACCACGCTCTATAGGAAGCCCTTTTCTTAGGTTTTTTTCTGTTTGTGCAGTATGCCTGCATACGCATCAATACGTCTAAGGGAGCAAGAGATATTAACATTTTGTACGTCATATAGTATCTAGCACGCTCTATAAGAAGCCCTTCTCTTAGGTTTTTTCCTATTTATGCAGTACGTCTGCATACGTCTAAGGGAGCAAGAGATATTAACATTTTGTACGTCATATAGTATCTAGCACGCTCTATAGGAAGCCCTTTTCTTAGGTTGTTTCGAATTTAATTAGTACGTCTGCATACGCATGCATGCGTCTAAGGGAGCAAGAGATATTAACATTTTGTACGTCATATAGTAGCTAGCACGCTCTATAGGAAGCCCTTTTCTTAGGTTTTTTTCCCGTTTGTGCAGTATGCCTGCATACGCATGCATACGTCTAAGGGAGCAAGAGATATTAACATTTTGTACGTCATATAGTAGCTAACACGCTCTATAGGAAGCCCTTTTCTTAGGTTTTTTCCTGTTTGTGCAGTATGCCTGCATACGCATCAATACGTCTAAGGGAGCAAGAGATATTAACATTTTGTACGTCATATAGTATCTAGCACGCTCTATAAGAAGCCCTTTTCTTAGGTTTTTTCCTATTTATGCAGTATGCCTGCATACGCATGAACACGTCTAAGGGAGCAATAGTTATTAACATTTTATACGTCATATAGTATCTAGACGCTCTATAAGGTTTTTTCTCTCTTAGGTTTTTTCCTATTTATGCAGTACGTCTGCATACGTCTAAGGGAGCAAGAGATATTAACATTTTGTACGTCATATAGTAGCTAGCACGCTCTATAGGAAGCCCTGTTCTTAGGCTTTTTCCTATTTATGCAGTATGCCTGCATACGCATGCATACGTCTAAGGGAGCAAGAGATATTAACATTTTGTACGTCATATAGTAGCTAGCACGCTCTATAGGAAGCCCTTTTCTTAGGTTTTTTCCTATTTATGCAGTACGTCTGCATACGTCTAAGGGAGCAAGAGATATTAACAGTTTGTACGTCATATAGTATCTAGCACGCTCTATAAGAAGCCCTTTTCTTATTCTTTTTCCTATTTATGCAGTATGCCTGCATACGCATGCATACGTCTAAGGGAGCAAGAGATATTAACATTTTGTACGTCATATAGTATCTAGCACGCTCTATAGGAAGCCCTTTTCTTAGGTTTTTTCCTGTTTGTGCAGTATGCCTGCATACGCATGAATACGTCTAAGGGAGCAATAGTTATTAACATTTTATACGTCATATAGTATCTAGACGCTCTATAAGAAGCCCTTTTCTTAGGTTTTTTCCTATTTATGCAGTACGTCTGCATACGTCTAAGAGAGGAAGAGATATTAACATTTTGTACGTCATATAGTATCTAGCACGCTCTATCAGAAGCCCTTTTCTTAGGGTTTTTCCTATTTTCCTGCATGCGCATGCATACGTCTAAGGGAGCAAGAGATATTAACATTTTGTACGTCATATAGTATCTAGCACGCTCTATAAGAAGCCCTTTTCTTATTCTTTTTCCTATTTATGCAGTATGCCTGCATGCGCATGCATACGTCTAAGGGAGTAAGAGATATTAACATTTTGTACGGCATATAGTAGCTAGCACGCTCTATAGGAAGCTCTTTTCTTAGGTTTTTTCCTATTTATGCAGTATGCCTGCAAACGCATGCATACGTCTAAGGGAGCAAGAGATATTAACATTTTGTACGTCATATAGTAGCTAGCACGCTCTATAAGAAGCCCTTTTCTTATTCTTTTTCCTATTTATGCAGTATGCCTGCATGCGCATGCATACGTCTAAGGGAGCAAGAGATATTAACATTTTGTACGGCATATAGTAGCTAGCACGCTCTATAGGAAGCTCTTTTCTTAGGTTTTTTCCTATTTATGCAGTATGCCTGCATACGCATGCATACGTCTAAGGGAGCAAGAGATATTAACATTTTGTACGTCATATAGTAGCTAGCACGCTCTATATTAAGCCCTTTTCTTAGGTTTTTTCCTGTTTGTGCAGTATGCCTGCATACGCATGAATACGTCTAAGGGAGCAAGAGATATTAACATTTTGTACGTCATATAGTATCTAGCACGCTCTATAGGAAGCCCTTTTCTTAGGTTGTTTCGAATTTAATTAGTACGTCTGCATACGCATGCATACGTCTAAGGGAGCAAGAGATATTAACATTTTGTACGTCATATAGTAGCTAGCACGCTCTATAGGAAGCCCTTTTCTTAGGTTTTTTTCCCGTTTGTGCAGTATGCCTGCATACGCATGCATACGTCTAAGGGAGCAAGAGATATTAACATTTTGTACGTCATATAGTGGCTAACACGCTCTATAGGAAGCCCTTTTCTTAGGTTTTTTTCCCGTTTGTGCAGTATGCCTGCATACGCATCAATACGTCTAAGGGAGCAAGAGATATTAACATTTTGTACGTCATATAGTATCTAGCACGCTCTATAAGAAGCCCTTTTCTTAGGTTTTTTCCTATTTATGCAGTATGCCTGCATACGCATGAATACGTCTAAGGGAGCAATAGTTATTAACATTTTATACGTCATATAGTATCTAGACGCTCTATAAGAAGCCCTTCTCTTAGGTTTTTTCCTATTTATGCAGTACGTCTGCATACGTCTAAGGGAGCAAGAGATATTAACATTTTGTACGTCATATAGTATCTAGCACGCTCTATAGGAAGCCCTTTTCTTAGGTTGTTTCGAATTTAATTAGTACGTCTGCATACGCATGCATACGTCTAAGGGAGCAAGAGATATTAACATTTTGTACGTCATATAGTAGCTAGCACGCTCTATAGGAAGCCCTTTTCTTAGGCTTTTTCCTATTTATGCAGTATGCCTGCATACGCATGCATACGTCTAAGGGAGCAAGAGATATTAACATTTTGTACGTCATATAGTAGCTAGCACGCTCTATAGGAAGCCCTTTTCTTAGGTTTTTTCCTATTTATGCAGTACGTCTGCATACGTCTAAGGGAGGAAGAGATATTAACATTTTGTACGTCATATAGTATCTAGCACGCTCTATCAGAAGCCCTTTTCTTAGGTTTTTTCCTATTTATGCAGTATGCCTGCATGCGCATGCATACGTCTAAGGGAGGAAGAGATATTAACATTTTGTACGTCATATAGTATCTAGACGCTCTATAAGAAGCCCTTTTCTTAGGTTTTTTCCTATTTATGCAGTACGTCTGCATACGTCTAAGGGAGGAAGAGATATTAACATTTTGTACGTCATATAGTATCTAGCACGCTCTATCAGAAGCCCTTTTCTTAGGTTTTTTCCTATTTATGCAGTATGCCTGCATGCGCATGCATACGTCTAAGGGAGGAAGAGATATTAACATTTTGTACGTCATATAGTATCTAGACGCTCTATAAGAAGCCCTTTTCTTAGGTTTTTTCCTATTTATGCAGTACGTCTGCATACGTCTAAGGGAGGAAGAGATATTAACATTTTGTACGTCATATAGTATCTAGCACGCTCTATAGGAAGCCCTTTTCTTAGGTTGTTTCGAATTTAATTAGTACGTCTGCATACGCATGCATACGTCTAAGGGAGCAAGAGATATTAACATTTTGTACGTCATATTTCTTTTCTTATTCTTTTCTTATTTTTCTTTTCTTATTCTTTTTCCTATTTATGCAGTATGCCTGCATGCGCATGCATACGTCTAAGGGAGCAAGAGATATTAACAGTTTGTACGTCATATTTCTTTTCTTATTCTTTTCTTATTTTTCTTTTCTTATTCTTTTTCCTATTTATGCAGTATGCCTGCATGCGCATGCATACGTCTAAGGGAGCAAGAGATATTAACATTTTGTACGGCATATAGTAGCTAGCACGCTCTATAGGAAGCTCTTTTCTTAGGTTTTTTCCTATTTATGCAGTATGCCTGCATACGCATGCATACGTCTAAGGGAGCAAGAGATATTAACATTTTGTACGTCATATAGTAGCTAGCACGCTCTATAAGAAGCCCTTTTCTTATTCTTTTTCCTATTTATGCAGTATGCATACGCATGCATACGTCTAAGGGAGCAAGAGATATTAACATTTTGTACGTCATATAGTATCTAGCACGCTCTATTTCTTTTCTTATTCTTTTCTTATTTTTCTTTTCTTATTCTTTTTCCTATTTATGCAGTATGCCTGCATGCGCATGCATACGTCTAAGGGAACAAGAGATATTAACATTTTGTACGGCATATAGTAGCTAGCACGCTCTATAGGAAGCTCTTTTCTTAGGTTTTTTCCTATTTATGCAGTATGCCTGCATACGCATGCATACGTCTAAGGGAGCAAGAGATATTAACATTTTGTACGTCATATAGTAGCTAGCACGCTCTATAAGAAGCCCTTTTCTTATTCTTTTTCCTATTTATGCAGTATGCATACGCATGCATACGTCTAAGGGAGCAAGAGATATTAACATTTTGTACGTCATATAGTATCTAGCACGCTCTATTTCTTTTCTTATTCTTTTCTTATTTTTCTTTTCTTATTCTTTTTCCTATTTATGCAGTATGCCTGCATGCGCATGCATACGTCTAAGGGAGCAAGAGATATTAACATTTTGTACGGCATATAGTAGCTAGCACGCTCTATAGGAAGCTCTTTTCTTAGGTTTTTTCCTATTTATGCAGTATGCCTGCATACGCATGCATACGTCTAAGGGAGCAAGAGATATTAACATTTTGTACGTCATATAGTAGCTAGCACGCTCTATATTAAGCCCTTTTCTTAGGTTTTTTCCTGTTTGTGCAGTATGCCTGCATACGCATGAATACGTCTAAGGGAGCAAGAGATATTAACATTTTGTACGTCATATAGCATCTAGCACGCTCTATAGGAAGCCCTTTTCTTAGGTTGTTTCGAATTTAATTAGTACGTCTGCATACGCATGCATACGTCTAAGGGAGCAAGAGATATTAACATTTTGTACGTCATATAGTAGCTAGCACGCTCTATAGGAAGCTCTTTTCTCAGGTTTTTTCCTATTTATGCAGTATGCCTGCATACGCATGCATACGTCTAAGGGAGATATTAACATTTTGTACGTCATATAGTAGCTAGCACGCTCTATAGGAAGCCCTTTTCTTAGGTTTTTTCCTGTTTGTGCAGTATGCCTGCATACGCATGAATACGTCTAAGGGAGCAATAGTTATTAACATTTTGTACGTCATATAGTATCTAGCACGCTCTATCAGAAGCCCTTTTCTTAGGTTTTTTCCTATTTATGCAGTATGCCTGCATGCGCATGCATACGTCTAAGGGAGCAAGAGATATTAACATTTTGTACGTCATATAGTATCTAGCACGCTCTATAAGAAGCCCTTTTCTTATTCTTTTTCCTATTTATGCAGTATGCCTGCATGCGCATGCATACGTCTAAGGGAGCAAGAGATATTAACATTTTGTACGTCATATAGTATCTAGCACGCTCTATTTCTTTTCTTATTCTTTTCTTATTCTTCTTTTCTTATTCTTTTTCCTATTTATGCAGTATGCCTGCATGCGCATGATACGTCTAAGGGAGCAAGAGATATTAACATTTTGTACGGCATATAGTAGCTAGCACGCTCTATAGGAAGCTCTTTTCTTAGGTTTTTTCCTATTTATGCAGTATGCCTGCATACGCATGCATACGTCTAAGGGAGCAAGAGATATTAACATTTTGTACGTCATATAGTAGCTAGCACGCTCTATAGGAAGCCCTTTTCTTAGGTTTTTTCCTGTTTGTGCAGTATGCCTGCATACGCATGAATACGTCTAAGGGAGCAAGAGATATTAACATTTTGTACGTCATATAGCATCTAGCACGCTCTATAAGAAGCCCTTTTCTTATTCTTTTTCCTATTTATGCAGTATGCCTGCATGCGCATGCATACGTCTAAGGGAGCAAGAGATATTAACATTTTGTACGGCATATTGTAGCTAGCACGCTCTATAGGAAGCTTTTTTCTTAGGTTTTTTCCTATTTATGCAGTATGCCTGCATACGCATGAATACGTCTAAGGGAGCAATAGTTATTAACATTTTATACGCCATATAGTATCTAGACGCTCTATAAGAAGCCCTTCTCTTAGGTTTTTTCCTATTTATGCAGTACGTCTGCATACGTCTAAGGGAGCAAGAGATATTAACATTTTGTACGTCATATAGTATCTAGCACGCTCTATAGGAAGCCCTTTTCTTAGGTTGTTTCGAATTTAATTAGTACGTCTGCATACGCATGCATACGTCTAAGGGAGCAAGAGATATTAACATTTTGTACGTCATATAGTAGCTAGCACGCTCTATAGGAAGCCCTTTTCTTAGGCTTTTTCCTATTTATGCAGTATGCCTGCATACGCATGCATACGTCTAAGGGAGCAAGAGATATTAACATT
Source organism: Merodon equestris (assembly GCA_958301585.1). Classification (NCBI taxonomy): domain Eukaryota; kingdom Metazoa; phylum Arthropoda; class Insecta; order Diptera; family Syrphidae; genus Merodon; species Merodon equestris. The sequence goes on along the minus strand of OY284415.1, from coordinate 98,585,200 downwards.
TTGTACGTCATATAGTAGCTAGCACGCTCTATAAGAAGCCCTTTTCTTATTCTTTTTCCTATTTATGCAGTATGCCTGCATGCGCATGCATACGTCTAAGGGAGCAAGAGATATTAACATTTTGTACGGCATATAGTAGCTAGCACGCTCTATAGGAAGCTCTTTTCTTAGGTTTTTTCCTATTTATGCAGTATGCCTGCATACGCATGCATACGTCTAAGGGAGCAAGAGATATTAACATTTTGTACGTCATATAGTAGCTAGCACGCTCTATATTAAGCCCTTTTCTTAGGTTTTTTCCTGTTTGTGCAGTATGCCTGCATACGCAGGAATACGTCTAAGGGAGCAAGAGATATTAACATTTTGTACGTCATATAGTATCTAGCACGCTCTATAAGAAGCCCTTTTCTTAGGTTGAATACGTCTAAGGGAGCAAGAGATATTAACATTTTGTACGTCATATAGTATCTAGCACGCTCTATAAGAAGCCCTTTTCTTATTCTTTTTCCTATTTATGCAGTATGCCTGCATGCGCATGCATACGTCTAAGGGAGCAACAGATATTAACATTTTGTACGTCATATAGTAGCTAGCACGGTCTTTTTCTTAGGTTTTTTCCTATTTATGCAGTATGCCTGCATACGCATGCATACGTCTAAGGGAGCAAGAGATATTAACATTTTGTACGGCATATTGTAGCTAGCACGCTCTATAGGAAGCCCTTTTCTTAGGTTTTTTCCTATTTATGCAGTATGCCTGCATACGCATGCATACGTCTAAGGGAGCAAGAGATATTAACATTTTGTACGGCATATTGTAGCTAGCACGCTCTATAGGAAGCCCTTTTCTTAGGTTTTTTCCTATTTATGCAGTATGCCTGCATACGCATGAATACGTCTAAGGGAGCAATAGTTATTAACATTTTATACGTCATATAGTATCTAGACGCTCTATAAGAAGCCCTTCTCTTAGGTTTTTTCCTATTTATGCAGTACGTCTGCATACGTCTAAGGGAGCAAGAGATATTAACATTTTGTACGTCATATAGTATCTAGCACGCTCTATAGGAAGCCCTTTTCTTAGGTTGTTTCGAATTTAATTAGTACGTCTGCATACGCATGCATGCGTCTAAGGGAGCAAGAGATATTAACATTTTGTACGTCATATAGTAGCTAGCACGCTCTATAGGAAGCCCTTTTCTTAGGTTTTTTTCCCGTTTGTGCAGTATGCCTGCATACGCATGCATACGTCTAAGGGAGCAAGAGATATTAACATTTTGTACGTCATATAGTAGCTAACAGGCTCTATAGGAAGCCCTTTTCTTAGGTTTTTTCCTGTTTGTGCAGTATGCCTGCATACGCATCAATACGTCTAAGGGAGCAAGAGATATTAACATTTTGTACGTCATATAGTATCTAGCACGCTCTATAAGAAGCCCTTTTCTTAGGTTTTTTCCTATTTATGCAGTATGCCTGCATACGCATGAATACGTCTAAGGGAGCAATAGTTATTAACATTTTATACGTCATATAGTATCTAGACGCTCTATAAAGTTTTTTCTCTCTTAGGTTTTTTCCTATTTATGCAGTACGTCTGCATACGTCTAAGGGAGCAAGAGATATTAACATTTTGTACGTCATATAGTAGCTAGCACGCTCTATAGGAAGCCCTTTTCTTAGGCTTTTTCCTATTTATGCAGTATGCCTGCATACGCATGCATACGTCTAAGGGAGCAAGAGATATTAACATTTTGTACGTCATATAGTAGCTAGCACGCTCTATAGGAAGCCCTTTTCTTAGGTTTTTTCCTATTTATGCAGTACGTCTGCATACGTCTAAGGGAGCAAGAGATATTAACAGTTTGTACGTCATATAGTATCTAGCACGCTCTATAAGAAGCCCTTTTCTTATTCTTTTTCCTATTTATGCAGTATGCCTGCATACGCATGCATACGTCTAAGGGAGCAAGAGATATTAACATTTTGTACGTCATATAGTATCTAGCTCGCTCTATAGGAAGCCCTTTTCTTAGGTTTTTTCCTGTTTGTGCAGTATGCCTGCATACGCATGAATACGTCTAAGGGAGCAATAGTTATTAACATTTTATACGTCATATAGTATCTAGACGCTCTATAAGAAGCCCTTTTCTTAGGTTTTTTCCTATTTATGCAGTACGTCTGCATACGTCTAAGGGAGGAAGAGATATTAACATTTTGTACGTCATATAGTATCTAGCACGCTCTATCAGAAGCCCTTTTCTTAGGGTTTTTCCTATTTATGCAGTATGTCTGCATGCGCATGCATACGTCTAAGGGAGCAAGAGATATTAACATTTTGTACGTCATATAGTATCTAGCACGCTCTATAAGAAGCCCTTTTCTTATTCTTTTTCCTATTTATGTATGCAGTATGCCTGCATGCGCATGCATACGTCTAAGGGAGCAAGAGATATTAACATTTTGTACGTCATATAGTATCTAGCACGCTCTATTTCTTTTCTTATTCTTTTCTTATTCTTCTTTTCTTATTCTTCTTTTCTTATTCTTTTTCCTATTTATGCAGTATGCCTGCATGCGCATGCATACGTCTAAGGGAGCAAGAGATATTAACATTTTGTACGGCATATAGTAGCTAGCACGCTCTATAGGAAGCTCTTTTATTAGGTTTTTTCCTATTTATGCAGTATGCCTGCATACGCATGCATACGTCTAAGGGAGCAAGAGATATTAACATTTTGTACGTCATATAGTAGCTAGCACGCTCTATATTAAGCCCTTTTCTTAGGTTTTTTCCTGTTTGTGCAGTATGCCTGCATACGCATGAATACGTCTAAGGGAGCAAGAGATATTAACATTTTGTACGTCATATAGCATCTAGCACGCTCTATAAGAAGCCCTTTTCTTATTCTTTTTCCTATTTATGCAGTATGCCTGCATGCGCATGCATACGTCTAAGGGAGCAAGAGATATTAACATTTTGTACGGCATATTGTAGCTAGCACGCTCTATAGGAAGCTTTTTTCTTAGGTTTTTTCCTATTTATGCAGTATGCCTGCATACGCATGAATACGTCTAAGGGAGCAATAGTTATTAACATTTTATACGCCATATAGTATCTAGACGCTCTATAAGAAGCCCTTCTCTTAGGTTTTTTCCTATTTATGCAGTACGTCTGCATACGTCTAAGGGAGCAAGAGATATTAACATTTTGTACGTCATATAGTATCTAGCACGCTCTATAGGAAGCCCTTTTCTTAGGTTGTTTCGAATTTAATTAGTACGTCTGCATACGCATGCATACGTCTAAGGGAGCAAGAGATATTAACATTTTGTACGTCATATAGTAGCTAGCACGCTCTATAGGAAGCCCTTTTCTTAGGCTTTTTCCTATTTATGCAGTATGCCTGCATACGCATGCATACGTCTAAGGGAGCAAGAGATATTAACATTTTGTACGTCATATAGTAGCTAGCACGCTCTATAAGAAGCCCTTTTCTTATTCTTTTTCCTATTTATGCAGTATGCCTGCATGCGCATGCATACGTCTAAGGGAGCAAGAGATATTAACATTTTGTACGGCATATAGTAGCTAGCACGCTCTATAGGAAGCTCTTTTCTTAGGTTTTTTCCTATTTATGCAGTATGCCTGCATACGCATGCATACGTCTAAGGGAGCAAGAGATATTAACATTTTGTACGTCATATAGTAGCTAGCACGCTCTATATTAAGCCCTTTTCTTAGGTTTTTTCCTGTTTGTGCAGTATGCCTGCATACGCATGAATACGTCTAAGGGAGCAAGAGATATTAACATTTTGTACGTCATATAGTATCTAGCACGCTCTATAAGAAGCCCTTTTCTTAGGTTGAATACGTCTAAGGGAGCAAGAGATATTAACATTTTGTACGTCATATAGTATCTAGCACGCTCTATAAGAAGCCCTTTTCTTATTCTTTTTCCTATTTATGCAGTATGCCTGCATGCGCATGCATACGTCTAAGGGAGCAACAGATATTAACATTTTGTACGTCATATAGTAGCTAGCACGGTCTTTTTCTTAGGTTTTTTCCTATTTATGCAGTATGCCTGCATACGCATGCATACGTCTAAGGGAGCAAGAGATATTAACATTTTGTACGGCATATTGTAGCTAGCACGCTCTATAGGAAGCCCTTTTCTTAGGTTTTTTCCTGTTTGTGCAGTATGCCTGCATACGCATCAATACGTCTAAGGGAGCAAGAGATATTAACATTTTGTACGTCATATAGTATCTAGCACGCTCTATAAGAAGCCCTTTTCTTAGGTTTTTTCCTATTTATGCAGTATGCCTGCATACGTTAGTTATTAACATTTTATACGTCATATAGTATCTAGACGCTCTATAAGGTTTTTTCTCTCTTAGGTTTTTTCCTATTTATGCAGTACGTCTGCATACGTCTAAGGGAGCAAGAGATATTAACATTTTGTACGTCATATAGTAGCTAGCACGCTCTATAGGAAGCCCTTTTCTTAGGCTTTTTCCTATTTATGCAGTATGCCTGCATACGCATGCATACGTCTAAGGGAGCAAGAGATATTAACATTTTGTACGTCATATAGTAGCTAGCACGCTCTATAGGAAGCCCTTTTCTTAGGTGTTTTCCTATTTATGCAGTACGTCTGCATACGTCTAAGGGAGCAAGAGATATTAACAGTTTGTACGTCATATAGTATCTAGCACGCTCTATAAGAAGCCCTTTTCTTATTCTTTTTCCTATTTATGCAGTATGCCTGCATACGCATGCATACGTCTAAGGGAGCAAGAGATATTAACATTTTGTACGTCATATAGTATCTAGCTCGCTCTATAGGAAGCCCTTTTCTTAGGTTTTTTCCTGTTTGTGCAGTATGCCTGCATACGCATGAATACGTCTAAGGGAGCAATAGTTATTAACATTTTATACGTCATATAGTATCTAGACGCTCTATAAGAAGCCCTTTTCTTAGGTTTTTTCCTATTTATGCAGTACGTCTGCATACGTCTAAGGGAGGAAGAGATATTAACATTTTGTACGTCATATAGTATCTAGCACGCTCTATCAGAAGCCCTTTTCTTAGGGTTTTTCCTATTTATGCAGTATGCCTGCATGCGCATGCATACGTCTAAGGGAGCAAGAGATATTAACATTTTGTACGTCATATAGTAGCTAGCACGCTCTATAAGAAGCCCTTTTCTTATTCTTTTTCCTATTTATGCAGTATGCCTGCATGCGCATGCATACGTCTAAGGGAGCAAGAGATATTAACATTTTGTACGGCATATAGTAGCTAGCACGCTCTATAGGAAGCTCTTTTCTTAGGTTTTTTCCTATTTATGCAGTATGCCTGCATACGCATGCATACGTCTAAGGGAGCAAGAGATATTAACATTTTGTACGTCATATAGTAGCTAGCACGCTCTATATTAAGCCCTTTTCTTAGGTTTTTTCCTGTTTGTGCAGTATGCCTGCATACGCATGAATACGTCTAAGGGAGCAAGAGATATTAACATTTTGTACGTCATATAGTAGCTAGCACGCTCTATAGGAAGCCCTTTTCTTAGGTTTTTTTCCCGTTTGTGCAGTATGCCTGCATACGCATGCATACGTCTAAGGGAGCAAGAGATATTAACATTTTGTACGTCATATAGTGGCTAACACGCTCTATAGGAAGCCCTTTTCTTAGGTTTTTTCCTGTTTGTGCAGTATGCCTGCATACGCATCAATACGTCTAAGGGAGCAAGAGATATTAACATTTTGTACGTCATATAGTATCTAGCACGCTCTATAAGAAGCCCTTTTCTTAGGTTTTTTCCTATTTATGCAGTATGCCTGCATACGCATGAATACGTCTAAGGGAGCAATAGTTATTAACATTTTATACGTCATATAGTATCTAGACGCTCTATAAGAAGCCCTTTTCTTAGGTTTTTTCCTATTTATGCAGTACGTCTGCATACGTCTAAGGGAGGAAGAGATATTAACATTTTGTACGTCATATAGTATCTAGCACGCTCTATCAGAAGCCCTTTTCTTAGGTTTTTTCCTATTTATGCAGTATGCCTGCATGCGCATGCATACGTCTAAGGGAGGAAGAGATATTAACATTTTGTACGTCATATAGTATCTAGACGCTCTATAAGAAGCCCTTTTCTTAGGTTTTTTCCTATTTATGCAGTACGTCTGCATACGTCTAAGGGAGGAAGAGATATTAACATTTTGTACGTCATATAGTATCTAGCACGCTCTATAGGAAGCCCTTTTCTTAGGTTGTTTCGAATTTAATTAGTACGTCTGCATACGCATGCATACGTCTAAGGGAGCAAGATATATTAACATTTTGTACGTCATATAGTAGCTAGCACGCTCTATAGGAAGCCCTTTTCTTAGGTTTTTTTCCCGTTTGTGCAGTATACCTGCATACGCATGCATACGTCTAAGGGAGCAAGAGATATTAACATTTTGTACGTCATATAGTAGCTAACACGCTCTATAGGAAGCCCTTTTCTTAGGTTTTTTCCTGTTTGTGCAGTATGCCTGCATACGCATCAATACGTCTAAGGGAGCAAGAGATATTAACATTTTGTACGTCATATAGTATCTAGCACGCTCTATAAGAAGCCCTTTTCTTAGGTTTTTTCCTATTTATGCAGTATGCCTGCATACGCATTAATACGTCTAAGGGAGCAATAGTTATTAACATTTTATACGTCATATAGTATCTAGACGCTCTATAAGAAGCCCTTCTCTTAGGTTTTTTCCTATTTATGCAGTACGTCTGCATACGTCTAAGGGAGCAAGAGATATTAACATTTTGTACGTCATATAGTATCTAGCACGCTCTATAGGAAGCCCTTTTCTTAGGTTGTTTCGAATTTAATTAGTACGTCTGCATACGCATGCATACGTCTAAGGGAGCAAGAGATATTAACATTTTGTACGTCATATAGTAGCTAGCACGCTCTATAGGAAGCCCTTTTCTTAGGCTTTTTCCTATTTATGCAGTATGCCTGCATACGCATGCATACGTCTAAGGGAGCAAGAGATATTAACATTTTGTACGTCATATAGTAGCTAGCACGCTCTATAGGAAGCCCTTTTCTTAGGTTTATTCCTATTTATGCAGTACGTCTGCATACGTCTAAGGGAGCAAGAGATATTAACAGTTTGTACGTCATATAGTATCTAGCACGCTCTATAAGAAGCCCTTTTCTTATTCTTTTTCCTATTTATGCAGTATGCCTGCATACGCATGCATACGTCTAAGGGAGCAAGAGATATTAACATTTTGTACGTCATATAGTATCTAGCACGCTCTATAGGAAGCCCTTTTCTTAGGTTTTTTCCTGTTTGTGCAGTATGCCTGCATACGCATGAATACGTCTAAGGGAGCAATAGTTATTAACATTTTATACGTCATATAGTATCTAGACGCTCTATAAGAAGCCCTTTTCTTAGGTTTTTTCCTATTTATGCAGTACGTCTGCATACGTCTAAGGGAGGAAGAGATATTAACATTTTGTACGTCATATAGTATCTAGCACGCTCTATCAGAAGCCCTTTTCTTAGGGTTTTTCCTATTTATGCAGTATGCCTGCATGCGCATGCATACGTCTAAGGGAGCAAGAGATATTAACATTTTGTACGTCATATAGTATCTAGCACGCTCTATAAGAAGCCCTTTTCTTATTCTTTTTCCTATTTATGCAGTATGCCTGCATGCGCATGCATACGTCTAAGGGAGCAAGAGATATTAACATTTTGTACGGCATATAGTAGCTAGCACGCTCTATAGGAAGCTCTTTTCTTAGGTTTTTTCCTATTTATGCAGTATGCCTGCATACGCATGCATACGTCTAAGGGAGCAAGAGATATTAACATTTTGTACGTCATATAGTAGCTAGCACGCTCTATAAGAAGCCCTTTTCTTATTCTTTTTCCTATTTATGCAGTATGCCTGCATGCGCATGCATACGTCTAAGGGAGCAAGAGATATTAACATTTTGTATGGCATATAGTAGCTAGCACGCTCTATAGGAAGCTCTTTTCTTAGGTTTTTTCCTATTTATGCAGTATGCCTGCATACGCATGCATACGTCTAAGGGAGCAAGAGATATTAACATTTTGTACGTCATATAGTAGCTAGCACGCTCTATATTAAGCCCTTTTCTTAGGTTTTTTCCTGTTTGTGCAGTATGCCTGCATACGCATGAATACGTCTAAGGGAGCAAGAGATATTAACATTTTGTACGTCATATAGTATCTAGCACGCTCTATAAGAAGCCCTTTTCTTAGGTTGAATACGTCTAAGGGAGCAAGAGATATTAACATTTTGTACGTCATATAGTATCTAGCACGCTCTATAAGAAGCCCTTTTCTTATTCTTTTTCCTATTTATGCAGTATGCCTGCATGCGCATGCATACGTCTAAGGGAGCAACAGATATTAACATTTTGTACGTCATATAGTAGCTAGCACGGTCTTTTTCTTAGGTTTTTTCCTATTTATCCAGTATGCCTGCATACGCATGCATACGTCTAAGGGAGCAAGAGATATTAACATTTTGTACGGCATATTGTAGCTAGCACGCTCTATAGGAAGCCCTTTTCTTAGGTTTTTTCCTGTTTGTGCAGTATGCCTGCATACGCATCAATACGTCTAAGGGAGCAAGAGATATTAACATTTTGTACGTCATATAGTATCTAGCACGCTCTATAAGAAGCGTTTTTTCCTATTTATGCAGTATGCCTGCATACGCATGAATACGTCTAAGGGAGCAATAGTTATTAACATTTTATAGACGCTCTATAAGAAGCCCTTCTCTTAGGTTTTTTCCTATTTATGCAGTACGTCTGCATACGTCTAAGGGAGCAAGAGATATTAACATTTTGTACGTCATATAGTAGCTAGCACGCTCTATAGGAAGCCCTTTTCTTAGGTTTTTTTCCCGTTTGTGCAGTATGCCTGCATACGCATGCATACGTCTAAGGGAGCAAGAGATATTAACATTTTGTACGTCATATAGTAGCTAACACGCTCTATAGGAAGCCCTTTTCTTAGGTTTTTTCCTGTTTGTGCAGTATGCCTGCATACGCATCAATACGTCTAAGGGAGCAAGAGATATTAACATTTTGTACGTCATATAGTAGCTAGCACGCTCTATAGGAAGCCCTTTTCTTAGGTTTTTTCCTATTTATGCAGTATGCCTGCATACGCATGAATACGTCTAAGGGAGCAATAGTTATTAACATTTTATACGTCATATAGTATCTAGACGCTCTATAAGAAGCCCTTCTCTTAGGTTTTTTCCTATTTATGCAGTACGTCTGCATACGTCTAAGGGAGCAAGAGATATTAACATTTTGTACGTCATATAGTATCTAGCACGCTCTATAGGAAGCCCTTTTCTTAGGTTGTTTCGAATTTAATTAGTACGTCTGCATACGCATGCATACGTCTAAGGGAGCAAGAGATATTAACATTTTGTACGTCATATAGTAGCTAGCACGCTCTATAGGAAGCCCTTTTCTTAGGTTTTTTCCTATTTATGCAGTACGTCTGCATACGTCTAAGGGAGCAAGAGATATTAACAGTTTGTACGTCATATAGTATCTAGCACGCTCTATAAGAAGCCCTTTTCTTATTCTTTTTCCTATTTATGCAGTATGCCTGCATACGCATGCATACGTCTAAGGGAGCAAGAGATATTAACATTTTGTACGTCATATAGTATCTAGCACGCTCTATAGGAAGCCCTTTTCTTAGGTTTTTTCCTGTTTGTGCAGTATGCCTGCATACGCATGAATACGTCTAAGGGAGCAATAGTTATTAACATTTTATACGTCATATAGTATCTAGACGCTCTATAAGAAGCCCTTTTCTTAGGTTTTTTCCTATTTATGCAGTACGTCTGCATACGTCTAAGGGAGCAAGAGACATTTTGTACGTCATATAGTATCTAGCACGCTCTATCAGAAGTCCTTTTCTTAGGTTTTTTCCTATTTATGCAGTATGCCTGCATGCGCATGCATACGTCTAAGGGAGCAAGAGATATTAACATTTTGTACGTCATATAGTATCTAGCACGCTCTATAAGAAGCCCTTTTCTTATTATTTTTCCTATTTATGCAGTACGCCTGCATACGCATGCATTCGTCTAAGGGAGCAAGAGATATTAACATTTTGTACGTCATATAGTAGCTAGCACGCTCTATAGGAAGCCCTTTTCTTAGGTTTTTTCCTGTTTGTGCAGTATGCCTGCATACGCATGAATACGTCTAAGGGAGCAAGAGATATTAACATTTTGTACGGCATATTGTAGCTAGCACGCTCTATAGGAAGCTCATTTCTTAGGTTTTTTCCTATTTATGCAGTATGCCTGCATACGCATGCATAAGTCTAAGGGAGCAAGAGATATTAACATTTTGTACGTCATAAAGTAGCTAGCACGCTCTATAGGAAGCCCTTTTCTTAGGTTTTTTCCTGTTTGTGCAGTATGCCTGCATACGCATGAATACGTCTAAGGGAGCAATAGTTATTAACATTTTATACGTCATATAGTATCTAGACGCTCTATAAGAAGCCCTTTTCTTAGGTTTTTTCCTATTTATGCAGTACGTCTGCATACGTCTAAGGGAGGAAGAGATATTAACATTTTGTACGTCATATAGTATCTAGCACGCTCTATCAGAAGCCCTTTTCTTAGGGTTTTTCCTATTTATGCAGTATGCCTGCATGCGCATGCATACGTCTAAGGGAGCAAGAGATATTAACATTTTGTACGTCATATAGTATCTAGCACGCTCTATAAGAAGCCCTTTTCTTATTCTTTTTCCTATTTATGCAGTATGCCTGCATGCGCATGCATACGTCTAAGGGAGCAAGAGATATTAACATTTTGTACGTCATATAGTAGCTAGCACGCTCTATAGGAAGCCCTTTTCTTAGGTTTTTTCCCGTTTATGCAGTATGCCTGCATACGCATGCATACGTCTAAGGGAGCAAGAGATATTAACATTTGGTACGTCATATAGTAGCTAACACGCTCTATAGGAAGCCCTTTTCTTAGGTTTTTTCCTGTTTGTGCAGTATGCCTGCATACGCATCAATACGTCTAAGGGAGCAAGAGATATTAACATTTTGTACGTCATATAGTAGCTAGCACGCTCTATAGGAAGCCCTTTTCTTAGGCTTTTTCCTATTTATGCAGTATGCCTGCATACGCATGCATACGTCTAAGGGAGCAAGAGATATTAACATTTTATACGTCATATAGTATCTAGACGCTCTATAAGAAGCCCTTTTCTTAGGTTTTTTCCTATTTATGCAGTACGTCTGCATACGTCTAAGGGAGCAAGAGATATTAACAGTTTGTACGGCATATAGTAGCTAGCACGCTCTATAAGAAGCCCTTTTCTTGTTCTTTTTCCTATTTATGCAGTATGCCTGCATGCGCATGCATACGTCTAAGGGAGCAAGAGATATTAACATTTTGTACGGCATATAGTAGCTAGCACGCTCTATAAGAAGCCCTTTTCTTAGGTTTTTTCCTATTTATGCAGTATGCCTGCATACGCATGCATACGTCTAAGGGAGCAAGAGATATTAACATTTTGTACGTCATATAGTAGCTAGCACGCTCTATAGGAAGCCCTTTTCTTAGGTTTTTTCCTGTTTGTGCAGTATGCCTGCATACGCATGAATACGTCTAAGGGAGCAATAGTTATTAACATTTTATACGTCATATAGTATCTAGACGCTCTATAAGAAGCCCTTTTCTTAGGTTTTTTTCCTATTTATGCAGTACGTCTGCATACGTCTAAGGGAGCAAGAGATATTAACATTTTGTACGTCATATAGTATCTAGCACGCTCTATCAGAAGTCCTTTTCTTAGGTTTTTTCCTATTTATGCAGTATGCCTGCATGCGCATACATACGTCTAAGGGAGCAAGAGATATTAACATTTTGTACGTCATATAGTATCTAGCACGCTCTATAAGAAGCCCTTTTCTTATTCTTTTTCCTATTTATGCAGTACGCATGCATACGTCTAAGGGAGCAAGAGATATTAACATTTTGTACGTCATATAGTAGCTAGCACGCTCTATAGGAAGCCCTTTTCTTAGGTTTTTTCCTGTTAATGCAGTATGCCTGCATACGCATGAATACGTCTAAGGGAGCAAAAGTTATTAACATTTTGTACGTCATATAGTATCTAGACGCTCTATAAGAAGCCCTTTTCTTAGGTTTTTTCCTGTTTGTGCAGTATGCCTGCATACGCATGAATACGTCTAAGGGAGCAATAGTTATTAACATTTTATACGTCATATAGTATCTAGACGCTCTATAAGAAGCCCTTTTCTTAGGTTTTTTCCTATTTATGCAGTACGTCTGCATACGTCTAAGGGAGCAAGAGATATTAACATTTTGTACGTCATATAGTATCTAGCACGCTCTATCAGAAGTCCTTTTCTTAGGTTTTTTCCTATTTATGCAGTATGCCTGCATGCGCATACATACGTCTAAGGGAGCAAGAGATATTAACATTTTGTACGTCATATAGTATCTAGCACGCTCTATAAGAACCCCTTTTCTTATTCTTTTTCCTATTTATGCAGTACGCCTGCATACGCATGCATACGTCTAAGGGAGCAAGAGATATTAACATTTTGTACGTCATATAGTAGCTAGCACGCTCTATTGGAAGCCCTTTTCTTAGGTTTTTTCCTGTTTGTGCAGTATGCCTGCATACGCATGAATACGTCTAAGGGAGCAAGAGATATTAACATTTTGTACGGCATATTGTAGCTAGCACGCTCTATAGGAAGCCCTTTTCTTAGGTTTTTTCCTGTTAATGCAGTATGCCTGCATACGCATGAATACGTCTAAGGGAGCAATAGTTATTAACATTTTATACGTCATATAGTATCTAGACGCTCTATAAGAAGCCCTTTTCTTAGGTTTTTTCCTATTTATGCAGTACGTCTGCATACGTCTAAGGGAGCAAGAGATATTAACATTTTGTACGTCATATAGTATCTAGCACGCTCTATCAGAAGCCCTTTTCTTAGGTTTTTTCCTATTTATGCAGTATGCCTGCATACGCATGAATACTTCTAAGGGAGCAAGAGATATTAACATTTTGTACGGCATATTGTAGCTAGCACGCTCTATAGGAAGCTCTTTTCTTAGGTTTTTTCCTATTTATGCAGTATGCCTGCATACGCATGCATACGTCTAAGGGAGCAAGAGATATTAACATTTTGTACGTCATATAGTAGCTAGCACGCTCTATAGGAAGCCCTTTTCTTAGGTTTTTTCCTATTTATGCAGTATGCCTGCATACGTATGCATACGTCTAAGGGAGCAAGAGATATTAACATTTTGTACGTCATATAGTAGCTAGCACGCTCTATAGGAAGCCCTTTTCTTAGGTTTTTTCCTATTTATGCAGTACGTCTGCATACGTCTAAGGGAGCAAGAGATATTAACATTTTGTACGTCATATAGTAGCTAGCACGCTCTATAGGAAGCCCTTTTCTTAGGTTTTTTCCTATTTATGCAGTACGTCTGCATACGTCTAAGGGAGCAAGAGATATTAACATTTTGTACGTCATATAGTATCTAGCACGCTCTATCAGAAGCCCTTTTCTTAGGTTTTTTCCTATTTATGCAGTATGCCTGCATACGCATGAATACTTCTAAGGGAGCAAGAGATATTAACATTTTGTACGGCATATTGTAGCTAGCACGCTCTATAGGAAGCTCTTTTCTTAGGTTTTTTCCTATTTATGCAGTATGCCTGCATACGCATGCATACGTCTAAGGGAGCAAGAGATATTAACATTTTGTACGTCATATAGTAGCTAGCACGCTCTATAGGAAGCCCTTTTCTTAGGCTTTTTCCTATTTATGCAGTATGCCTGCATACGCATGCATACGTCTAAGGGAGCAAGAGATATTAACATTTTATACGTCATATAGTATCTAGACGCTCTATAAGAAGCCCTTTTCTTAGGTTTTTTCCTATTTATGCAGTACGTCTGCATACGTCTAAGGGAGCAAGAGATATTAACAGTTTGTACGGCATATAGTAGCTAGCACGCTCTATAAGAAGCCCTTTTCTTGTTCTTTTTCCTATTTATGCAGTATGCCTGCATGCGCATGCATACGTCTAAGGGAGCAAGAGATATTAACATTTTGTACGGCATATAGTAGCTAGCACGCTCTATAAGAAGCCCTTTTCTTAGGTTTTTTCCTATTTATGCAGTATGCCTGCATACGCATGCATACGTCTAAGGGAGCAAGAGATATTAACATTTTGTACGTCATATAGTAGCTAGCACGCTCTATAGGAAGCCCTTTTCTTAGGTTTTTTCCTGTTTGTGCAGTATGCCTGCATACGCATGAATACGTCTAAGGGAGCAATAGTTATTAACATTTTATACGTCATATAGTATCTAGACGCTCTATAAGAAGCCCTTTTCTTAGGTTTTTTTCCTATTTATGCAGTACGTCTGCATACGTCTAAGGGAGCAAGAGATATTAACATTTTGTACGTCATATAGTATCTAGCACGCTCTATCAGAAGTCCTTTTCTTAGGTTTTTTCCTATTTATGCAGTATGCCTGCATGCGCATACATACGTCTAAGGGAGCAAGAGATATTAACATTTTGTACGTCATATAGTATCTAGCACGCTCTATAAGAAGCCCTTTTCTTATTCTTTTTCCTATTTATGCAGTACGCATGCATACGTCTAAGGGAGCAAGAGATATTAACATTTTGTACGTCATATAGTAGCTAGCACGCTCTATAGGAAGCCCTTTTCTTAGGTTTTTTCCTGTTAATGCAGTATGCCTGCATACGCATGAATACGTCTAAGGGAGCAAAAGTTATTAACATTTTGTACGTCATATAGTATCTAGACGCTCTATAAGAAGCCCTTTTCTTAGGTTTTTTCCTGTTTGTGCAGTATGCCTGCATACGCATGAATACGTCTAAGGGAGCAATAGTTATTAACATTTTATACGTCATATAGTATCTAGACGCTCTATAAGAAGCCCTTTTCTTAGGTTTTTTCCTATTTATGCAGTACGTCTGCATACGTCTAAGGGAGCAAGAGATATTAACATTTTGTACGTCATATAGTATCTAGCACGCTCTATCAGAAGTCCTTTTCTTAGGTTTTTTCCTATTTATGCAGTATGCCTGCATGCGCATACATACGTCTAAGGGAGCAAGAGATATTAACATTTTGTACGTCATATAGTATCTAGCACGCTCTATAAGAAGCCCTTTTCTTATTCTTTTTCCTATTTATGCAGTACGCCTGCATACGCATGCATACGTCTAAGGGAGCAAGAGATATTAACATTTTGTACGTCATATAGTAGCTAGCACGCTCTATTGGAAGCCCTTTTCTTAGGTTTTTTCCTGTTTGTGCAGTATGCCTGCATACGCATGAATACGTCTAAGGGAGCAAGAGATATTAACATTTTGTACGGCATATTGTAGCTAGCACGCTCTATAGGAAGCCCTTTTCTTAGGTTTTTTCCTGTTAATGCAGTATGCCTGCATACGCATGAATACGTCTAAGGGAGCAATAGTTATTAACATTTTATACGTCATATAGTATCTAGACGCTCTATAAGAAGCCCTTTTCTTAGGTTTTTTCCTATTTATGCAGTACGTCTGCATACGTCTAAGGGAGCAAGAGATATTAACATTTTGTACGTCATATAGTATCTAGCACGCTCTATCAGAAGCCCTTTTCTTAGGTTTTTTCCTATTTATGCAGTATGCCTGCATACGCATGAATACTTCTAAGGGAGCAAGAGATATTAACATTTTGTACGGCATATTGTAGCTAGCACGCTCTATAGGAAGCTCTTTTCTTAGGTTTTTTCCTATTTATGCAGTATGCCTGCATACGCATGCATACGTCTAAGGGAGCAAGAGATATTAACATTTTGTACGTCATATAGTAGCTAGCACGCTCTATAGGAAGCCCTTTTCTTAGGTTTTTTCCTATTTATGCAGTATGCCTGCATACGTATGCATACGTCTAAGGGAGCAAGAGATATTAACATTTTGTACGTCATATAGTAGCTAGCACGCTCTATAGGAAGCCCTTTTCTTAGGTTTTTTCCTATTTATGCAGTACGTCTGCATACGTCTAAGGGAGCAAGAGATATTAACATTTTGTACGTCATATAGTATCTAGCACGCTCTATCAGAAGTCCTTTTCTTAGGTTTTTTCCTATTTATGCAGTATGCCTGCATGCGCATACATACGTCTAAGGGAGCAAGAGATATTAACATTTTGTACGTCATATAGTATCTAGCACGCTCTATAAGAAGCCCTTTTCTTATTCTTTTTCCTATTTATGCAGTACGCCTGCATACGCATGCATACGTCTAAGGGAGCAAGAGATATTAACATTTTGTACGTCATATAGTAGCTAGCACGCTCTATAGGAAGCTCTTTTCTTAGGTTTTTTCCTATTTATGCAGTATGCCTGCATACGCATGCATACGTCTAAGGGAGCAAGAGATATTAACATTTTGTACGTCATATAGTAGTTAGCACGCTCTATAGGAAGCCCTTTTCTTAGGTTTTTTCCTGTTAATGCAGTATGCCTGCATACGCATGAATACGTCTAAGGGAGCAATAGTTATTAACATTTTATACGTCATATAGTATCTAGACGCTCTATAAGAAGCCCTTTTCTTAGGTTTTTTCCTATTTATGCAGTACGTCTGCATACGTCTAAGGGAGCAAGAGATATTAACATTTTGTACGTCATATAGTATCTAGCACGCTCTATCAGAAGCCCTTTTCTTAGGTTTTTTCCTATTTATGCAGTATGCCTGCATACGCATGAATACTTCTAAGGGAGCAAGAGATATTAACATTTTGTACGGCATATTGTAGCTAGCACGCTCTATAGGAAGCTCTTTTCTTAGGTTTTTTCCTATTTATGCAGTATGCCTGCATACGCATGCATACGTCTAAGGGAGCAAGAGATATTAACATTTTGTACGTCATATAGTAGCTAGCACGCTCTATAGGAAGCCCTTTTCTTAGGTTTTTTCCTATTTATGCAGTATGCCTGCATACGTATGCATACGTCTAAGGGAGCAAGAGATATTAACATTTTGTACGTCATATAGTAGCTAGCACGCTCTATAGGAAGCCCTTTTCTTAGGTTTTTTCCTGTTTGTGCAGTACGTCTGCATACGTCTAAGAGAGCAAGAGATATTAACATTTTGTACGTCATATAGTATCTAGCACGCTCTATTCTTAGGTTGTTTCGAATTTAATTAGTACGTCTGCATACGCATGCATACGTCTAAGGGAGCAAGAGATATTAACATTTTGTACGTCATATAGTAGCTAGCACGCTCTATAGGAAGCCCTTTTCTTAGGTTTTTTCCTGTTTGTGCAGTATGTCTGTATACGTCTAAGGGAGCAAGAGGTATTAGCATTACGTATTAGTATTAGGTATTATATGCGCTAGCAGAAGCTAAAAACAGAAGCTAAAAGAAGCCCTTTTTTGGTTTTTTTCCTATTTATGCAGTATGTCTGCATACGAATGCATACGTCTAAGGGAGAAAGAGGTATTAGCATTTTATATGTGCTAGCAGAAGCTAAAAGATGCCCTTTTTTGGGTTTTTTTTATTTATGCAGTATGTCTGCATACGCATGCATACGTCTAAGGGAGCAAGAGGTATTAGCATTTGATATGTGCTAGCAGAAGCTAAAAATAGAAGCTAAAAGAAGCCCTTTTTTGGTTTTTTTTCCTATTTATGCAGTATGTCTGCATAGGTCTGCATACGTCTAAGGGAGCAAGAGATATTAACATTTTGTACGTCATATAGTATCTAGCACGCTCTATAAGAAGCCCTTTTCTTATTTTTTTTCCTATTTATGCAGTATGTCTGCATACGCATGCATACGTCTAAGGGAGCAAGAGGTATTAGCATTAGGTATTAGTATTAGGTATTATATGCGCTAGCAGAAGCTAAAAACAGAAGCTAAAAGAAGCCCTTTTTTGGTTTTTTTCCTATTTATGCAGTATGTCTGCATACGCATGCATACGTCTAAGGGAGAAAGAGGTATTAGCATTTTATATGTGCTAGCAGAAGCTAAAAGATGCCCTTTTTTGGGTTTTTTTTATTTATGCAGTATGTCTGCATACGCATGCATACGTCTAAGGGAGCAAGAGGTATTAGCATTTGATATGTGCTAGCAGAAGCTAAAAATAGAAGCTAAAAGAAGCCCTTTTTTGGTTTTTTTCCTATTTATGCAGTATGTCTGCATACGTCTGCATACGTCTAATGGAGCAAGAGATATTAACATTTTGTACGTCTTATAGTATCTAGCACGCTCTATAAGAAGCCCTTTTCTTATTCTTTTTCCTATTTATGCAGTATGTCTGCATACGCATGCATACGTCTAAGGGAGCAAGAGATATTAACATTTTGTACGTCTTTTAGTATCTAGCACGCTCTATAAGAAGCCCTTTTCTTAGGTTTTTTCCTATTTATGCAGTACGTCTGCATACGTCTAAGGGAGCAAGAGATATTAACATTTTGTACGTCATATAGTATCTAGCACGCTCTATCAGAAGTCCTTTTCTTAGGTTTTTTCCTATTTATGCAGTATGCCTGCATGCGCATACATACGTCTAAGGGAGCAAGAGATATTAACATTTTGTACGTCATATAGTATCTAGCACGCTCTATAAGAAGCCCTTTTCTTATTCTTTTTCCTATTTATGCAGTACGCCTGCATACGCATGCATACGTCTAAGGGAGCAAGAGATATTAACATTTTGTACGTCATATAGTAGCTAGCACGCTCTATTGGAAGCCCTTTTCTTAGGTTTTTTCCTGTTTGTGCAGTATGCCTGCATACGCATGAATACGTCTAAGGGAGCAAGAGATATTAACATTTTGGACGGCATATTGTAGCTAGCACGCTCTATAGGAAGCTCTTTTCTTAGGTTTTTTCCTATTTATGCAGTATGCCTGCATACGCATGCATACGTCTAAGGGAGCAAGAGATATTAACATTTTGTACGTCATATAGTAGTTAGCACGCTCTATAGGAAGCCCTTTTCTTAGGTTTTTTCCTGTTAATGCAGTATGCCTGCATACGCATGAATACGTCTAAGGGAGCAATAGTTATTAACATTTTATACGTCATATAGTATCTAGACGCTCTATAAGAAGCCCTTTTCTTAGGTTTTTTCCTATTTATGCAATACGTCTGCATACGTCTAAGGGAGCAAGAGATATTAACATTTTGTACGTCATATAGTATCTAGCACGCTCTATCAGAAGCCCTTTTCTTAGGTTTTTTCCTATTTATGCAGTATGCCTGCATACGCATGAATACTTCTAAGGGAGCAAGAGATATTAACATTTTGTACGGCATATTGTAGCTAGCACGCTCTATAGGAAGCTCTTTTCTTAGGTTTTTTCCTATTTATGCAGTATGCCTGCATACGCATGCATACGTCTAAGGGAGCAAGAGATATTAACATTTTGTACGTCATATAGTAGCTAGCACGCTCTATAGGAAGCCCTTTTCTTAGGTTTTTTCCTATTTATGCAGTATGCCTGCATACGTATGCATACGTCTAAGGGAGCAAGAGATATTAACATTTTGTACGTCATATAGTAGCTAGCACGCTCTATAGGAAGCCCTTTTCTTAGGTTTTTTCCTGTTTGTGCAGTACGTCTGCATACGTCTAAGAGAGCAAGAGATATTAACATTTTGTACGTCATATAGTATCTAGCACGCTCTATAGGAAGCCCTTTTCTTAGGTTGTTTCGAATTTAATTAGTACGTCTGCATACGCATGCATACGTCTAAGGGAGCAAGAGATATTAACATTTTGTACGTCATATAGTAGCTAGCACGCTCTATAGGAAGCCCTTTTCTTAGGTTTTTTCCTGTTTGTGCAGTATGTCTGCATACGTCTAAGGGAGCAAGAGGTATTAGCATTAGGTATTAGTATTAGGTATTATATGCGCTAGCAGAAGCTAAAAACAGAAGCTAAAAGAAGCCCTTTTTTGGTTTTTTTCCTATTTATGCAGTATGTCTGCATACGCATGCATACGTCTAAGGGAGAAAGAGGTATTAGCATTTTATATGTGCTAGCAGAAGCTAAAAGATGCCCTTTTTTGGGTTTTTTTTATTTATGCAGTATGTCTGCACACGCATGCATACGTCTAAGGGAGCAAGAGGTATTAGCATTTGATATGTGCTAGCAGAAGCTAAAAATAGAAGCTAAAAGAAGCCCTTTTTTGGTTTTTTTTCCTATTTATGCAGTATGTCTGCATACGTCTGCATACGTCTAAGGGAGCAAGAGATATTAACATTTTGTACGTCATATAGTATCTAGCACGCTCTATAAGAAGCCCTTTTCTTATTCTTTTTCCTATTTATGCAGTATGTCTGCATACGCATGCATACGTCTAAGGGAGCAAGAGATATTAACATTTTGTACGTCTTTTAGTATCTAGCACGCTCTATAAGAAGCCCTTTTCTTAGGTTTTTTCCTATTTATGCAGTATGCCTGCATGCGCATACATACGTCTAAGGGAGCAAGAGATATTAACATTTTGTACGTCATATAGTATCTAGCACGCTCTATAAGAAGCCCTTTTCTTATTCTTTTTCCTATTTATGCAGTACGCCTGCATACGCATGCATACGTCTAAGGGAGCAAGAGATATTAACATTTTGTACGTCTTTTAGTATCTAGCACGCTCTATAGGAAGCCCTTTTCTTAGGTTTTTTCCTATTTATGCAGTATGTCTGCATACGTCTGCATACGTCTAAGGGAGCAAGAGATATTAACATTTTGTACGTCATATAGTAGCTAGCACGCTCTATTGGAAGCCCTTTTCTTAGGTTTTTTCCTGTTTGTGCAGTATGCCTGCATACGCATGAATACGTCTAAGGGAGCAATAGTTATTAACATTTTATACGTCATATAGTATCTAGACGCTCTATAAGAAGCCCTTTTCTTAGGTTTTTTCCTATTTATGCAGTACGTCTGCATACGTCTAAGGGAGCAAAAGATATTAACATTTTGTACGTCATATAGTATCTAGCACGCTCTATCAGAAGTCCTTTTCTTAGGTTTTTTCCTATTTATGCAGTATGCCTGCATGCGCATACATACGTCTAAGGGAGCAAGAGATATTAACATTTTGTACGTCATATAGTATCTAGCACGCTCTATAAGAAGCCCTTTTCTTATTCTTTTTCCTATTTATGCAGTACGTCTGCATACGTCTAAGGGAGCAAAAGATATTAACATTTTGTACGTCATATAGTATCTAGCACGCTCTATCAGAAGTCCTTTTCTTAGGTTTTTTCCTATTTATGCAGTATGCCTGCATACGCATGCATACGTCTAAGGGAGCAAGAGATATTAACATTTTGTACGTCATATAGTAGCTAGCACGCTCTATAGGAAGCCCTTTTCTTAGGTTTTTTCCTATTTATGCAGTATGCCTGCATACGTATGCATACGTCTAAGGGAGCAAGAGATATTAACATTTTGTACGTCATATAGTAGCTAGCACGCTCTATAGGAAGCCCTTTTCTTAGGTTTTTTCCTGTTTGTGCAGTACGTCTGCATACGTCTAAGAGAGCAAGAGATATTAACATTTTGTACGTCATATAGTATCTAGCACGCTCTATAGGAAGCCCTTTTCTTAGGTTGTTTCGAATTTAATTAGTACGTCTGCATACGCATGCATACGTCTAAGGGAGCAAGAGATATTAACATTTTGTACGTCATATAGTAGCTAGCACGCTCTATAGGAAGCCCTTTTCTTAGGTTTTTTCCTGTTTGTGCAGTATGTCTGCATACGTCTAAGGGAGCAAGAGGTATTAGCATTAGGTATTAGTATTAGGTATTATATGCGCTAGCAGAAGCTAAAAACAGAAGCTAAAAGAAGCCCTTTTTTGGTTTTTTTTCCTATTTATGCAGTATGTCTGCATACGTCTGCATACGTCTAAGGGAGCAAGAGATATTAACATTTTGTACGTCATATAGTATCTAGCACGCTCTATAAGAAGCCCTTTTCTTATTCTTTTTCCTATTTATGCAGTATGTCTGCATACGCATGCATACGTCTAAGGGAGCAAGAGGTATTAGCATTTTATATGTGCTAGCAGAAGCTAAAAGATGCCCTTTTTTGGGTTTTTTTTATTTATGCAGTATGTCTGCATACGCATGCATACGTCTAAGGGAGCAAGAGGTATTAGCATTTGATATGTGCTAGCAGAAGCTAAAAATAGAAGCTAAAAGAAGCCCTTTTTTGGTTTTTTTTCCTATTTATGCAGTATGTCTGCATACGTCTGCATACGTCTAAGGGAGCAAGAGATATTAACATTTTGTACGTCATATAGTATCTAGCACGCTCTATAAGAAGCCCTTTTCTTATTCTTTTTCCTATTTATGCAGTATGTCTGCATACGCATGCATACGTCTAAGGGAGCAAGAGATATTAACATTTTGTACGTCATATAGTAGCTAGCACGCTCTATAGGAAGCCCTTTTCTTAGGTTTTTTCCTGTTTGTGCAGTATGTCTGCATACGTCTAAGGGAGCAAGAGGTATTAGCATTAGGTATTAGTATTAGGTATTATATGCGCTAGCAGAAGCTAAAAACAGAAGCTAAAAGAAGCCCTTTTTTGGTTTTTTTCCTATTTATGCAGTATGTCTGCATACGCATGCATACGTCTAAGGGAGCAAGAGGTATTAGCATTTTATATGTGCTAGCAGAAGCTAAAAACAGAAGCTAAAAACAGAAGCTAAAAGAAGCCCTTTTTTGGTTTTTTTCCTATTTATGCAGTATGTCTGCATACGCATGCATACGTCTAAGGGAGCAAGAGATATTAACATTTTGTACGTCTTTTAGTATCTAGCACGCTCTATAAGAAGCCCTTTTCTTAGGTTTTTTCCTATTTATGCAGTATGTCTGCATACGTCTAAGGGAGCAAGAGGTATTAGCATTAGGTATTAGTATTAGGTATTATATGTGCTAGCAGAAGCTAAAAACAGAAGCTAAAAGAAGCCCTTTATTGGGTTTTTTCCTGTTTGTGCAGTATGCCTGCATACGCATCAATACGTCTAAGGGAGCAATAGTTATTAACATTTTATACGTCATATAGTAGCTAGCACGCTCTATAGGAAGCCCTTTTCTTAGGGTTTTTCCTATTTATGCAGTATGCCTGCATACGCATGAATACGTCTAAGGGAGCAAGAGATATTAACATTTTGGACGGCATATTGTAGCTAGCACGCTCTATAGGAAGCTCTCTTCTTAGGTTTTTTCCTATTTATGCAGTATGCCTGCATACGCATGCATACGTCTAAGGGAGCAAGAGATATTAACATTTTGTACGTCATATAGTAGTTAGCACGCTCTATAGGAAGCCCTTTTCTTAGGTTTTTTCCTGTTAATGCAGTATGCCTGCATACGCATGAATACGTCTAAGGGAGCAATAGTTATTAACATTTTATACGTCATATAGTATCTAGACGCTCTATAAGAAGCCCTTTTCTTAGGTTTTTTCCTATTTATGCAGTACGTCTGCATACGTCTAAGGGAGCAAGAGATATTAACATTTTGTACGTCATATAGTATCTAGCACGCTCTATCAGAAGCCCTTTTCTTAGGTTTTTTCCTGCATACGCATGAATACTTCTAAGGGAGCAAGAGATATTAACATTTTGTACGGCATATTGTAGCTAGCACGCTCTATAGGAAGCTCTTTTCTTAGGTTTTTTCCTATTTATGCAGTATGCCTGCATACGCATGCATACGTCTAAGGGAGCAAGAGATATTAACATTTTGTACGTCATATAGTAGCTAGCACGCTCTATAGGAAGCCCTTTTCTTAGGTTTTTTCCTATTTATGCAGTATGCCTGCATACGTATGCATACGTCTAAGGGAGCAAGAGATATTAACATTTTGTACGTCATATAGTAGCTAGCACGCTCTATAGGAAGCCCTTTTCTTAGGTTTTTTCCTATTTATGCAGTATGCCTGCATACGCATGCATACGTCTAAGGGAGAAAGAGGTATTAGCATTTTATATGTGCTAGCAGAAGCTAAAAGATGCCCTTTTTTGGGTTTTTTTTATTTATGCAGTATGTCTGCATACGCATGCATACGTCTAAGGGAGCAAGAGGTATTAGCATTTGATATGTGCTAGCAGAAGCTAAAAATAGAAGCTAAAAGAAGCCCTTTTTTGGTTTTTTTTCCTATTTATGCAGTATGTCTGCATACGTCTGCATACGTCTAAGGGAGCAAGAGATATTAACATTTTGTACGTCATATAGTATCTAGCACGCTCTATAAGAAGCCCTTTTCTTATTCTTTTTCCTATTTATGCAGTATGTCTGCATACGCATGCATACGTCTAAGGGAGCAAGAGGTATTAGCATTTTATATGTGCTAGCAGAAGCTAAAAGATGCCCTTTTTTGGGTTTTTTTTATTTATGCAGTATGTCTGCATACGCATGCATACGTCTAAGGGAGCAAGAGGTATTAGCATTTGATATGTGCTAGCAGAAGCTAAAAATAGAAGCTAAAAGAAGCCCTTTTTTGGTTTTTTTTCCTATTTATGCAGTATGTCTGCATACGTCTGCATACGTCTAAGGGAGCAAGAGATATTAACATTTTGTACGTCATATAGTATCTAGCACGCTCTATAAGAAGCCCTTTTCTTATTCTTTTTCCTATTTATGCAGTATGTCTGCATACGCATGCATACGTCTAAGGGAGCAAGAGATATTAACATTTTGTACGTCATATAGTAGCTAGCACGCTCTATAGGAAGCCCTTTTCTTAGGTTTTTTCCTGTTTGTGCAGTATGTCTGCATACGTCTAAGGGAGCAAGAGGTATTAGCATTAGGTATTAGTATTAGGTATTATATGCGCTAGCAGAAGCTAAAAACAGAAGCTAAAAGAAGCCCTTTTTTGGTTTTTTTCCTATTTATGCAGTATGTCTGCATACGCATGCATACGTCTAAGGGAGCAAGAGGTATTAGCATTTTATATGTGCTAGCAGAAGCTAAAAACAGAAGCTAAAAACAGAAGCTAAAAGAAGCCCTTTTTTGGTTTTTTTCCTATTTATGCAGTATGTCTGCATACGCATGCATACGTCTAAGGGAGCAAGAGATATTAACATTTTGTACGTCTTTTAGTATCTAGCACGCTCTATAAGAAGCCCTTTTCTTAGGTTTTTTCCTATTTATGCAGTATGTCTGCATACGTCTAAGGGAGCAAGAGGTATTAGCATTAGGTATTAGTATTAGGTATTATATGTGCTAGCAGAAGCTAAAAACAGAAGCTAAAAGAAGCCCTTTATTGGGTTTTTTCCTGTTTGTGCAGTATGCCTGCATACGCATCAATACGTCTAAGGGAGCAATAGTTATTAACATTTTATACGTCATATAGTAGCTAGCACGCTCTATAGGAAGCCCTTTTCTTAGGGTTTTTCCTATTTATGCAGTATGCCTGCATACGCATGAATACGTCTAAGGGAGCAAGAGATATTAACATTTTGGACGGCATATTGTAGCTAGCACGCTCTATAGGAAGCTCTTTTCTTAGGTTTTTTCCTATTTATGCAGTATGCCTGCATACGCATGCATACGTCTAAGGGAGCAAGAGATATTAACATTTTGTACGTCATATAGTAGTTAGCACGCTCTATAGGAAGCCCTTTTCTTAGGTTTTTTCCTGTTAATGCAGTATGCCTGCATACGCATGAATACGTCTAAGGGAGCAATAGTTATTAACATTTTATACGTCATATAGTATCTAGACGCTCTATAAGAAGCCCTTTTCTTAGGTTTTTTCCTATTTATGCAGTACGTCTGCATTCGTCTAAGGGAGCAAGAGATATTAACATTTTGTACGTCATATAGTATCTAGCACGCTCTATCAGAAGCCCTTTTCTTAGGTTTTTTCCTATTTATGCAGTATGCCTGCATACGCATGAATACTTCTAAGGGAGCAAGAGATATTAACATTTTGTACGGCATATTGTAGCTAGCACGCTCTATAGGAAGCCCTTTTCTTAGGTTTTTTCCTATTTATGCAGTATGCCTGCATACGTATGCATACGTCTAAGGGAGCAAGAGATATTAACATTTTGTACGTCATATAGTAGCTAGCACGCTCTATAGGAAGCCCTTTTCTTAGGTTTTTTCCTGTTTGTGCAGTACGTCTGCATACGTCTAAGAGAGCAAGAGATATTAACATTTTGTACGTCATATAGTATCTAGCACGCTCTATAGGAAGCCCTTTTCTTAGGTTGTTTCGAATTTAATTAGTACGTCTGCATACGCATGCATACGTCTAAGGGAGCAAGAGATATTAACATTTTGTACGTCATATAGTAGCTAGCACGCTCTATAGGAAGCCCTTTTCTTAGGTTTTTTCCTGTTTGTGCAGTATGTCTGCATACGTCTAAGGGAGCAAGAGGTATTAGCATTAGGTATTAGTATTAGGTATTATATGCGCTAGCAGAAGCTAAAAACAGAAGCTAAAAGAAGCCCTTTTTTGGTTTTTTTCCTATTTATGCAGTATGTCTGCATACGCATGCATACGTCTAAGGGAGAAAGAGGTATTAGCATTTTATATGTGCTAGCAGAAGCTAAAAGATGCCCTTTTTTGGGTTTTTTTTATTTATGCAGTATGTCTGCATACGCATGCATACGTCTAAGGGAGCAAGAGGTATTAGCATTTGATATGTGCTAGCAGAAGCTAAAAATAGAAGCTAAAAGAAGCCCTTTTTTGGTTTTTTTTCCTATTTATGCAGTATGTCTGCATACGTCTGCATACGTCTAAGGGAGCAAGAGATATTAACATTTTGTACGTCATATAGTATCTAGCACGCTCTATAAGAAGCCCTTTTCTTATTCTTT
Organism: Merodon equestris; assembly: GCA_958301585.1. NCBI lineage: Eukaryota > Metazoa > Arthropoda > Insecta > Diptera > Syrphidae > Merodon > Merodon equestris. The sequence goes on along the minus strand of OY284415.1, from coordinate 98,558,209 downwards.
TTCCTATTTATGCAGTATGTCTGCATACGCATGCATACGTCTAAGGGAGCAAGAGATATTAACATTTTGTACGTCATATAGTAGCTAGCACGCTCTATAGGAAGCCCTTTTCTTAGGTTTTTTCCTGTTTGTGCAGTATGTCTGCATACGTCTAAGGGAGCAAGAGGTATTAGCATTAGGTATTAGTATTAGGTATTATATGCGCTAGCAGAAGCTAAAAACAGAAGCTAAAAGAAGCCCTTTTTTGGTTTTTTTCCTATTTATGCAGTATGTCTGCATACGCATGCATACGTCTAAGGGAGCAAGAGGTATTAGCATTTTATATGTGCTAGCAGAAGCTAAAAACAGAAGCTAAAAACAGAAGCTAAAAGAAGCCCTTTTTTGGTTTTTTTCCTATTTATGCAGTATGTCTGCATACGCATGCATACGTCTAAGGGAGCAAGAGATATTAACATTTTGTACGTCTTTTAGTATCTAGCACGCTCTATAAGAAGCCCTTTTCTTAGGTTTTTTCCTATTTATGCAGTATGTCTGCATACGTCTAAGGGAGCAAGAGGTATTAGCATTAGGTATTAGTATTAGGTATTATATGTGCTAGCAGAAGCTAAAAACAGAAGCTAAAAGAAGCCCTTTATTGGGTTTTTTCCTGTTTGTGCAGTATGCCTGCATACGCATCAATACGTCTAAGGGAGCAATAGTTATTAACATTTTATACGTCATATAGTAGCTAGCACGCTCTATAGGAAGCCCTTTTCTTAGGGTTTTTCCTATTTATGCAGTATGTCTGCATACGTCTGCATACGTCTAAGGGAGCAAGAGATATTAACATTTTGTACGTCATATAGTATCTAGCACGCTCTATAAGAAGCCCTTTTCTTATTCTTTTTCCTATTTATGCAGTATGTCTGCATACGCATGCATACGTCTAAGGGAGCAAGAGATATTAACATTTTGTACGTCATATAGTAGCTAGCACGCTCTATAGGAAGCCCTTTTCTTAGGTTTTTTCCTGTTTATGCAGTATGTCTGCATACGTCTAAGGGAGCAAGAGGTATTAGCATTAGGTATTAGTATTAGGTATTATATGCGCTAGCAGAAGCTAAAAACAGAAGCTAAAAGAAGCCCTTTTTTGGTTTTTTTCCTATTTATGCAGTATGTCTGCATACGCATGCATACGTCTAAGGGAGCAAGAGGTATTAGCATTTTATATGTGCTAGCAGAAGCTAAAAACAGAAGCTAAAAACAGAAGCTAAAAGAAGCCCTTTTTTGGTTTTTTTCCTATTTATGCAGTATGTCTGCATACGCATGCATACGTCTAAGGGAGCAAGAGGTATTAGCATTTTATATGTGCTAGCAGAAGCTAAAAACAGAAGCTAAAAGAAGCCCTTTTTTGGTTTTTTTCCTATTTATGCAGTATGTCTGCATACGTCTGCATACGTCTAAGGGAGCAAGAGATATTAACATTTTGTACGTCATATAGTATCTAGCACGCTCTATAAGAAGCCCTTTTCTTATTCTTTTTCCTATTTATGCAGTATGTCTGCATACGCATGCATACGTCTAAGGGAGCAAGAGATATTAACATTTTGTACGTCTTTTAGTATCTAGCACGCTCTATAAGAAGCCCTTTTCTTAGGTTTTTTCCTATTTATGCAGTATGTCTGCATACGTCTAAGGGAGCAAGAGGTATTAGCATTAGGTATTAGTATTAGGTATTATATGTGCTAGCAGAAGCTAAAAACAGAAGCTAAAAGAAGCCCTTTATTGGGTTTTTTCCTGTTTGTGCAGTATGCCTGCATACGCATCAATACGTCTAAGGGAGCAATAGTTATTAACATTTTATACGTCATATAGTAGCTAGCACGCTCTATAGGAAGCCCTTTTCTTAGGTTTTTTTCTATTTATGCAGTATGTCTGCATACGTCTGCATACGTCTAAGGGAGCAAGAGATATTAACATTTTGTACGTCATATAGTATCTAGCACGCTCTATAAGAAGCCCTTTTCTTATTCTTTTTCCTATTTATGCAGTATGTCTGCATACGCATGCATACGTCTAAGGGAGCAAGAGATATTAACATTTTGTACGTCATATAGTAGCTAGCACGCTCTATAGGAAGCCCTTTTCTTAGGTTTTTTCCTGTTTGTGCAGTATGTCTGCATACGTCTAAGGGAGCAAGAGGTATTAGCATTAGGTATTAGTATTAGGTATTATATGCGCTAGCAGAAGCTAAAAACAGAAGCTAAAAGAAGCCCTTTTTTGTTTTTTTTCCTATTTATGCAGTATGTCTGCATACGCATGCATACGTCTAAGGGAGCAAGAGGTATTAGCATTTTATATGTGCTAGCAGAAGCTAAAAACAGAAGCTAAAAGAAGCCCTTTTTTGGTTTTTTTCCTATTTATGCAGTATGTCTGCATACGTCTGCATACGTCTAAGGGAGCAAGAGATATTAACATTTTGTACGTCATATAGTATCTAGCACGCTCTATAAGAAGCCCTTTTCTTATTCTTTTTCCTATTTATGCAGTATGCCTGCATACGCATGAATACGTCTAAGGGAGCAATAGTTATTAACATTTTATACGTCATATAGTATCTAGACGCTCTATAAGAAGCCCTTTTCTTAGGTTTTTTCCTATTTATGCAGTACGTCTGCATACGTCTAAGAGAGCAAGAGATATTAACATTTTGTACGTCATATAGTATCTAGCACGCTCTATAGGAAGCCCTTTTCTTAGGTTGTTTCGAATTTAATTAGTACGTCTGCATACGCATGCATACGTCTAAGGGAGCAAGAGATATTAACATTTTGTACGTCATATAGTAGCTAGCACGCTCTATAGGAAGCCCTTTTCTTAGGTTTTTTCCTGTTTGTGCAGTATGTCTGCATACGTCTAAGGGAGCAAGAGGTATTAGCATTAGGTATTAGTATTAGGTATTATATGCGCTAGCAGAAGCTAAAAACAGAAGCTAAAAGAAGCCCTTTTTTGGTTTTTTTCCTATTTATGCAGTATGTCTGCATACGCATGCATACGTCTAAGGGAGCAAGAGGTATTAGCATTTTATATGTGCTAGCAGAAGCTAAAAACAGAAGCTAAAAGAAGCCCTTTTTTGGTTTTTTTCCTATTTATGCAGTATGTCTGCATACGTCTGCATACGTCTAAGGGAGCAAGAGGTATTAGCATTTTATATGTGCTAGCAGAAGCTAAAAACAGAAGCTAAAAGAAGCCCTTTTTTGGTTTTTTTCCTATTTATGCAGTATGTCTGCATACGTCTGCATACGTCTAAGGGAGCAAGAGATATTAACATTTTGTACGTCATATAGTATCTAGCACGCTCTATAAGAAGCCCTTTTCTTATTCTTTTTCCTATTTATGCAGTATGCCTGCATACGCATGAATACGTCTAAGGGAGCAATAGTTATTAACATTTTATACGTCATATAGTATCTAGACGCTCTATAAGAAGCCCTTTTCTTAGGTTTTTTCCTATTTATGCAGTACGTCTGCATACGTCTAAGAGAGCAAGAGATATTAACATTTTGTACGTCATATAGTAGCTAGCACGCTCTATAGGAAGCCCTTTTCTTAGGTTTTTTCCTGTTTGTGCAGTATGTCTGCATACGTCTAAGGGAGCAAGAGGTATTAGCATTAGGTATTATATGCGCTAGCAGAAGCTAAAAACAGAAGCTAAAAGAAGCCCTTTTTTGGTTTTTTTCCTATTTATGCAGTATGTCTGCATACGTCTGCATACGTCTAAGGGAGCAAGAGATATTAACATTTTGTACGTCATATAGTATCTAGCACGCTCTATAAGAAGCCCTTTTCTTATTCTTTTTCCTATTTATGCAGTATTTCTGCATACGCATGCATACGTCTAAGGGAGCAAGAGGTATTAGCATTTTATATGTGCTAGCAGAAGCTAAAAACAGAAGCTAAAAGAAGCCCTTTTTTGGTTTTTTTCCTATTTATGCAGTATGTCTGCATACGTCTGCATACGTCTAAGGGAGCAAGAGATATTAACATTTTGTACGTCATATAGTATCTAGCACGCTCTATAAGAAGCCCTTTTCTTATTCTTTTTCCTATTTATGCAGTATGTCTGCATACGCATGCATACGTCTAAGGGAGCAAGAGATATTAACATTTTGTACGTCATATAGTAGCTAGCACACTCTATAGGAAGCCCTTTTCTTAGGTTTTTTCCTGTTTGTGCAGTATGTCTGCATACGTCTAAGGGAGCAAGAGGTATTAGCATTAGGTATTAGTATTAGGTATTATATGCGCTAGCAGAAGCTAAAAACAGAAGCTAAAAGAAGCCCTTTTTTGGTTTTTTTCCTATTTATGCAGTATGTCTGCATACGCATGCATACGTCTAAGGGAGCAAGAGGTATTAGCATTTTATATGTGCTAGCAGAAGCTAAAAACAGAAGCTAAAAACAGAAGCTAAAAGAAGCCCTTTTTTGGTTTTTTTCCTATTTATGCAGTATGTCTGCATACGCATGCATACGTCTAAGGGAGCAAGAGGTATTAGCATTTTATATGTGCTAGCAGAAGCTAAAAACAGAAGCTAAAAGAAGCCCTTTTTTGGTTTTTTTCCTATTTATGCAGTATGTCTGCATACGTCTGCATACGTCTAAGGGAGCAAGAGATATTAACATTTTGTACGTCATATAGTATCTAGCACGCTCTATAAGAAGCCCTTTTCTTATTCTTTTTCCTATTTATGCAGTATGCCTGCATACGCATGAATACGTCTAAGGGAGCAATAGTTATTAACATTTTATACGTCATATAGTATCTAGACGCTCTATAAGAAGCCCTTTTCTTAGGTTTTTTCCTATTTATGCAGTACGTCTGCATACGTCTAAGAGAGCAAGAGATATTAACATTTTGTACGTCATATAGTAGCTAGCACGCTCTATAGGAAGCCCTTTTCTTAGGTTTTTTCCTGTTTGTGCAGTATGTCTGCATACGTCTAAGGGAGCAAGAGGTATTAGCATTAGGTATTATATGCGCTAGCAGAAGCTAAAAACAGAAGCTAAAAGAAGCCCTTTTTTGTTTTTTTTCCTATTTATGCAGTATGTCTGCATACGTCTGCATACGTCTAAGGGAGCAAGAGATATTAACATTTTGTACGTCATATAGTATCTAGCACGCTCTATAAGAAGCCCTTTTCTTATTCTTTTTCCTATTTATGCAGTATGTCTGCATACGCATGCATACGTCTAAGGGAGCAGGAGATATTAACATTTTGTACGTCTTTTAGTATCTAGCACGCTCTATAAGAAGCCCTTTTCTTAGGTTTTTTCCTATTTATGCAGTATGTCTGCATACGTCTAAGGGAGCAAGAGGTATTAGCATTAGGTATTAGTATTAGGTATTATATGTGCTAGCAGAAGCTAAAAACAGAAGCTAAAAGAAGCCCTTTATTGGGTTTTTTCCTGTTTGTGCAGTATGCCTGCATACGCATCAATACGTCTAAGGGAGCAATAGTTATTAACATTTTATACGTCATATAGTAGCTAGCACGCTCTATAGGAAGCCCTTTTCTTAGGTTTTTTCCTATTTATGCAGTATGTCTGCATACGTCTGCATACGTCTAAGGGAGCAAGAGATATTAACATTTTGTACGTCATATAGTATCTAGCACGCTCTATAAGAAGCCCTTTTCTTATTCTTTTTCCTATTTATGCAGTATGTCTGCATACGCATGCATACGTCTAAGGGAGCAAGAGATATTAACATTTTGTACGTCAGCTAGCACGCTCTATAGGAAGCCCTTTTCTTAGGATTTTTCCTGTTTGTGCAGTATGTCTGCATACGTCTAAGGGAGCAAGAGGTATTAGCATTAGGTATTAGTATTAGGTATTATATGCGCTAGCAGAAGCTAAAAACAGAAGCTAAAAGAAGCCCTTTTTTGGTTTTTTTCCTATTTATGCAGTATGTCTGCATACGCATGCATACGTCTAAGGGAGCAAGAGGTATTAGCATTTTATATGTGCTAGCAGAAGCTAAAAACAGAAGCTAAAAACAGAAGCTAAAAGAAGCCCTTTTTTGGTTTTTTTCCTATTTATGCAGTATGTCTGCATACGCATGCATACGTCTAAGGGAGCAAGAGGTATTAGCATTTTATATGTGCTAGCAGAAGCTAAAAACAGAAGCTAAAAGAAGCCCTTTTTTGGTTTTTTTCCTATTTATGCAGTATGTCTGCATACGTCTGCATACGTCTAAGGGAGCAAGAGATATTAACATTTTGTACGTCATATAGTATCTAGCACGCTCTATAAGAAGCCCTTTTCTTATTCTTTTTCCTATTTATGCAGTATGTCTGCATACGCATGCATACGTCTAAGGGAGCAAGAGATATTAACATTTTGTACGTCTTTTAGTATCTAGCACGCTCTATAAGAAGCCCTTTTCTTAGGTTTTTTCCTATTTATGCAGTATGTCTGCATACGTCTAAGGGAGCAAGAGGTATTAGCATTAGGTATTAGTATTAGGTATTATATGTGCTAGCAGAAGCTAAAAACAGAAGCTAAAAGAAGCCCTTTATTGGGTTTTTTCCTGTTTGTGCAGTATGCCTGCATACGCATCAATACGTCTAAGGGAGCAATAGTTATTAACATTTTATACGTCATATAGTAGCTAGCACGCTCTATAGGAAGCCCTTTTCTTAGGTTTTTTCCTATTTATGCAGTATGTCTGCATACGTCTGCATACGTCTAAGGGAGCAAGAGATATTAACATTTTGTACGTCATATAGTATCTAGCACGCTCTATAAGAAGCCCTTTTCTTATTCTTTTTCCTATTTATGCAGTATGTCTGCATACGCATGCATACGTCTAAGGGAGCAAGAGATATTAACATTTTGTACGTCATATAGTAGCTAGCACGCTCTATAGGAAGCCCTTTTCTTAGGTTTTTTCCTGTTTGTGCAGTATGTCTGCATACGTCTAAGGGAGCAAGAGGTATTAGCATTAGGTATTAGTATTAGGTATTATATGCGCTAGCAGAAGCTAAAAACAGAAGCTAAAAGAAGCCCTTTTTTGGTTTTTTTCCTATTTATGCAGTATGTCTGCATACGCATGCATACGTCTAAGGGAGCAAGAGGTATTAGCATTTTATATGTGCTAGCAGAAGCTAAAAACAGAAGCTAAAAACAGAAGCTAAAAGAAGCCCTTTTTTGGTTTTTTTCCTATTTATGCAGTATGTCTGCATACGCATGCATACGTCTAAGGGAGCAAGAGGTATTAGCATTTTATATGTGCTAGCAGAAGCTAAAAACAGAAGCTAAAAGAAGCCCTTTTTTGGTTTTTTTCCTATTTATGCAGTATGTCTGCATACGTCTGCATACGTCTAAGGGAGCAAGAGATATTAACATTTTGTACGTCATATAGTATCTAGCACGCTCTATAAGAAGCCCTTTTCTTATTCTTTTTCCTATTTATGCAGTATGCCTGCATACGCATGAATACGTCTAAGGGAGCAATAGTTATTAACATTTTATACGTCATATAGTATCTAGACGCTCTATAAGAAGCCCTTTTCTTAGGTTTTTTCCTATTTATGCAGTACGTCTGCATACGTCTAAGAGAGCAAGAGATATTAACATTTTGTACGTCATATAGTATCTAGCACGCTCTATAGGAAGCCCTTTTCTTAGGTTGTTTCGAATTTAATTAGTACGTCTGCATACGCATGCATACGTCTAAGGGAGCAAGAGATATTAACATTTTGTACGTCATATAGTAGCTAGCACGCTCTATAGGAAGCCCTTTTCTTAGGTTTTTTCCTGTTTGTGCAGTATGTCTGCATACGTCTAAGGGAGCAAGTGGTATTAGCATTAGGTATTAGTATTAGGTATTATATGCGCTAGCAGAAGCTAAAAACAGAAGCTAAAAGAAGCCCTTTTTTGGTTTTTTTCCTATTTATGCAGTATGTCTGCATACGCATGCATACGTCTAAGGGAGAAAGAGGTATTAGCATTTTATATGTGCTAGCAGAAGCTAAAAGATGCCCTTTTTTGGGTTTTTTTTATTTATGCAGTATGTCTGCATACGCATGCATACGTCTAAGGGAGCAAGAGGTATTAGCATTTGATATGTGCTAGCAGAAGCTAAAAATAGAAGCTAAAAGAAGCCCTTTTTTGGTTTTTTTTCCTATTTATGCAGTATGTCTGCATACGTCTGCATACGTCTAAGGGAGCAAGAGATATTAACATTTTGTACGTCATATAGTATCTAGCACGCTCTATAAGAAGCCCTTTTCTTATTCTTTTTCCTATTTATGCAGTGTGTCTGCATACGCATGCATACGTCTAAGGGAGCAAGAGATATTAACATTTTGTACGTCTTTTAGTATCTAGCACGCTCTATAAGAAGCCCTTTTCTTAGGTTTTTTCCTATTTATGCAGTATGTCTGCATACGTATAAGGGAGCAAGAGGTATTAGCATTAGGTATTAGTATTAGGTATTATATGTGCTAGCAGAAGCTAAAAACAGAAGCTAAAAGAAGCCCTTTATTGGGTTTTTTCCTGTTTGTGCAGTATGCCTGCATACGCATCAATACGTCTAAGGGAGCAATAGTTATTAACATTTTGTACGTCATATAGTATCTAGCACGCTCTATAAGAAGCCCTTTTCTTATTCTTTTTCCTATTTATGCAGTATGTCTGCATACGCATGCATACGTCTAAGGGAGCAAGAGATATTAACATTTTGTACGTCATATAGTACCTAGCACGCTCTATAGGAAGCCCTTTTCTTAGGTTTTTTCCTGTTTGTGCAGTATGTCTGCATACGTCTGCATACGTCTAAGGGAGCAAGAGATATTAACATTTTGTACGTCATATAGTATCTAGCACGCTCTATAAGAAGCCCTTTTCTTATTCTTTTTCCTATTTATGCAGTATGTCTGCATACGCATGCATACGTCTAAGGGAGCAAGAGATATTAACATTTTGTACGTCATATAGTACCTAGCACGCTCTATAGGAAGCCCTTTTCTTAGGTTTTTTCCTGTTTGTGCAGTATGTCTGCATACGTCTAAGGGAGCAAGAGGTATTAGCATTAGGTATTAGTATTAGGTATTATATGCGCTAGCAGAAGCTAAAAACAGAAGCTAAAAGAAGCCCTTTTTTGGTTTTTTTCCTATTTATGCAGTATGTCTGCATACGCATGCATACGTCTAAGGGAGCAAGAGGTATTAGCATTTTATATGTGCTAGCAGAAGCTAAAAACAGAAGCTAAAAGAAGCCCTTTTTTGGTTTTTTTCCTATTTATGCAGTATGTCTGCATACGCATGCATACGTCTAAGGGAGCAAGAGGTATTAGCATTTTATATGTGCTAGCAGAAGCTAAAAACAGAAGCTAAAAACAGAAGCTAAAAGAAGCTCTTTTTTGGTTTTTTTCCTATTTATGCAGTATGTCTGCATACGCATGCATACGTCTAAGGGAGCAAGAGGTATTAGCATTTTATATTTGCTAGCAGAAGCTAAAAACAGAAGCTAAAAGATGCCCTTTTTTGGGTTTTTTTTTTTATGCAGTATGTCTGCATACGCATGCATACGTCTAAGGGAGCAAGAGGTATTAGCATTTTATATGTGTTAGCAGAAGCTAAAAACACAAGCTAAAAGAAGCCCTTTTTTGGTTTTTTTCCTATTTAGGCATACGTCTGCATACGTCTAAGGGAGCAAGAGATATTAACATTTTGTACGTCATATAGTATCTAGCACGCTCTATAATAAGCCCTTTTCTTATTCTTTTTCCTATTTATACAGTATGTCTGCATACGCATGCATACGTCTAAGGAGCAAGAGGTATTAGCATTTTATATGTGCTAGCAGAAGCTAAAAACAGAAGCTAAAAGATGCCCTTTTTTGGTTTTTTTCCTATTTATGCAGTATGTCTGCATACGTCTGCATACGTCTAAGGGAGCAAGAGATATTAACATTTTGTACGTCATATAGTATCTAGCACGCTCTATAAGAAGCCCTTTTCTTATTCTTTTTCCTATTTATGCAGTATGTCTGCATACGCATGCATACGTCTAAGGGAGCAAGAGGTATTAGCATTTTAAATGTGCTAGCAGAAGCTAAAGACAGAAGCTAAAAGAAGCCCTTTTTTGGTTTTTTTCCTATTTATGCAGTATGTCTGCATACGCATGCATACGTCTAAGGGAGCAAGAGGTATTAGCATTTTATATGTGCTAGCAGAAGCTAAAAGATGCCCTTTTTTGGGTTTTTTTTTATGCAGTATGTCTGCATACGCATGCATACGTCTAAGGGAGCAAGAGGTATTAGCATTTTATATGTGCTAGCAGAAGCTAAAAACAGAAGCTAAAAACAGAAGCTAAAAACAGAAGCTAAAAACAGAAGCTAAAAGAAGCCCTTTTTTGGTTTTTTCCCTATTTATGCAGTATGTCTGCATACGCATGCATACTTCTAAGGGAGCAAGAGGTATTAGCATTTTATATGTGCTAGCAGAAGCTAAAAACAGAAGCTAAAAGATGCCCTTTTTTGGGTTTTTTTTATTTATGCAGTATGTCTGCATACGCATGCATACGTCTAAGGGAGCAAAAGGTATTAGCATTTTATATGTGCTAGCAGAAGCTAAAAACAGAAGCTAAAAGAAGCCCTTTTTTGGTTTTTTCCCTATTTATGCAGTATGTCTGCATACGCATGCATACGTCTAAGGGAGCAAGAGGTATTAGCATTTTATGTGTGCTAGCAGAAGCTGAAAGATGCCCTTTTTTGGTTTTTTTCCTATTTATGCAGTATGTCTGCATACAACTGCATACGTCTAAGGGAGCAAGAGATATTAACATTTTGTACGTCATATAGTATCTAGCACGCTCTATAAGAAGCCCTTTTCTTATTCTTTTTCCTATTTATGCAGTATGTCTGCATACGCATGCATACGTCTAAGGGAGCAAGAGGTATTAGCATTTTATATGTGCTAGCAGAAGCTAAAAGATGCCCTTTTTTGGTTTTTTTCCTATTTATGCAGTATGTCTGCATACGCATACATACGTCTAAGGGAGCAAGAGGTATTAGCATTTTATATGTGTTAGCAGAAGCTAAAAACAGAAGCTAAAAGATGCCCTTTTTTGGGTTTTTTTTATGCAGTATGTCTGCATACGCATGCATACGTCTAAGGGAGCAAGAGGTATTAGCATTTTATATGTGCTCGCAGAAGCTAAAAACAGAAGCTAAAAGAAGCCCTTTTTTGGTTTTTTCCCTATTTATGCAGTATGTCTGCATACGCATGCATACGTCTAAGGGAGCAAGAGGTATTAGCATTTTATATGTGCTAGCAGAAGCTAAAAACAGAAGCTAAAAGATGCCCTTTTTTGGGTTTTTTTTATTTATGCAGTATGTCTGCATACGCATGCATACGTCTAAGGGAGCAAGAGGTATTAGCATTTTATATGTGCTAGCAGAAGCTAAAAGATGCCCTTTTTTCGGTTTTTTTTATTTATGCAGTATGTCTGCATACGCATGCATACGTCTAAGGGAGCAAGAGGTATTAGCATTTTATATGTGCTAGCAGAAGCTAAAAACAGAAGCTAAAAGAAGCCCTTTTTTTTGGTTTTTTTCCTATTTATGCAGTATGTCTGCATACGTCTGAGGGAGCTAAGTCTAAGGGAGCAAGAGATATTAACATTTTGTACGTCATATAGTATCTAGCACGCTCTATAAGAAGCCCTTTTCTTAGGTTTTTTCCTATTTATGCAGTATGTCTGCATACGTCTAAGGGAGCAAGAGGTATTAGCATTAGGTATTAGTATTAGGTATTATATGTGCTAGCAGAAGCTAAAAACAGCAGCTAAAAGAAGCCCTTTATTGGGTTTTTTCCTGTTTGTGCAGTATGCCTGCATACGCATGAATACGTCTAAGGGAGCAATAGTTATTAACATTTTATACGTCATATAGTAGCTAGCACGCTCTATAGGAAGCCCTTTTCTTAGGTTTTTTCCTATTTATGCAGTATGCCTGCATACGCATGCATACGTCTAAGGGAGCAATAGTTATTAACATTTTATACGTCATATAGTAGCTAGCACGCTCTATAGGAAGCCCTTTTCTTAGGTTTTTTCCTATTTATGGAGTATGTCTGCATACGTCTAAGGGAGCAAGAGGTATTAGCATTTTATATGTGCTAGCAGAAGCTAAAAACAGAAGCTAAAAGAAGCCCTTTTTTGGTTTTTTTCCTATTTATGCAGTATGTCTGCATACGCATGCATACGTCTAAGGGAGCAAGAGGTATTAGCATTTTATATTTGCTAGCAGAAGCTAAAAACAGAAGCTAAAAGATGCCCTTTTTTGGGTTTTTTTTTTTATGCAGTATGTCTGCATACGCATGCATACGTCTAAGGGAGCAAGAGGTATTAGCATTTTATATGTGTTAGCAGAAGCTAAAAACAGAAGCTAAAAGAAGCCCTTTTTTGGTTTTTTTCCTATTTAGGCATACGTCTGCATACGTCTGCATACGTCTAAGGGAGCAAGAGATATTAACATTTTGTACGTCATATAGTATCAAGCACGCTCTATAAGAAGCCCTTTTCTTATTCTTTTTCCTATTTATGCAGTATGTCTGCATACGCATGCATACGTCTAAGGGAGCAAGAGGTATTAGCATTTTATATGTGCTAGCAGAAGCTAAAAACAGAAGTTAAAAGAAGCCCTTTTTTGGTTTTTTTCCTATTTATGCAGTATGTCTGCATACGCATGCATACGTCTAAGGGAGCAAGTGGTATTAGCATTTTATATGTGCTAGCAGAAGCTAAAAACAGAAGCTAAAAGATGCCCTTTTTTGGGTTTTTTTTTATGCAGTATGTCTGCATACGCATGCATACGTCTAAGGGAGCAAGAGGTATTAGCATTTTATATGTGCTAGCAGAAGCTAAAAACAGAAGCTAAAAACAGAAGCTAAAAGAAGCCCTTTTTTGGTTTTTTCCCTATTTATGCAGTATGTCTGCATACGCATGCATACTTCTAAGGGAGCAAGAGGTATTAGCATTTTATATGTGCTAGCAGAAGCTAAAAACAGAAGCTAAAAGATGCCCTTTTTTGGGTTTTTTTTATTTATGCAGTATGTCTGCATACGCATGCTTACGTCTAAGGGAGCAAAAGGTATTAGCATTTTATATGTGCTAGCAGAAGCTAAAAACAGAAGCTAAAAGAAGCCCTTTTTTGGTTTTTTCCCTATTTATGCAGTATGTCTGCATACGCATGCATACGTCTAAGGGAGCAAGAGGTATTAGCATTTTATATGTGCTAGCAGAAGCTAAAAGATGCCCTTTTTTGGTTTTTTTCCTATTTATGCAGTATGTCTGCATACAACTGCATACGTCTAAGGGAGCAAGAGATATTAACATTTTGTATGTCATATAGTATCTAGCACGCTCTATAAGAAGCCCTTTTCTTATTCTTTTTCCTATTTATGCAGTATGTCTGCATACGCATGCATACGTCTAAGGGAGCAAGAGGTATTAGCATTTTATATGTGCTAGCAGAAGCTAAAAGAAGCCCTTTTTTGGTTTTTTTCCTATTTATGCAGTATGTCTGCATACGCATACATACGTCTAAGGGAGCAAGAGGTATTAGCATTTTATATGTGCTAGCAGAAGCTAAAAACAGAAGCTAAAAGATGCCCTTTTTTGGGTTTTTTTTTTATGCAGTATGTCTGCATACGCATGCATACGTCTAAGGGAGCAAGAGGTATTAGCATTTTATATGTGCTCGCAGAAGCTAAAAACAGAAGCTAAAAGAAGCCCTTTTTTGGTTTTTTCCCTATTTATGCAGTATGTCTGCATACGCATGCATACGTCTAAGGGAGCAAGAGGTATTAGCATTTTATATGTGCTAGCAGAAGCTAAAAACAGAAGCTAAAAGATGCCCTTTTTTGGGTTTTTTTTATTTATGCAGTATGTCTGCATACGCATGCATACGTCTAAGGGAGCAAGAGGTATTAGCATTTTATATGTGCTAGCAGAAGCTAAAAGATGCCCTTTTTTGGGTTTTTTTTATTTATGCAGTATGTCTGCATACGCATGCATACGTCTAAGGGAGCAAGAGGTATTAGCATTTTATATGTGCTAGCAGAAGCTAAAAACAGAAGCTAAAAGAAGCCCTTTTTTTGGTTTTTTTCCTATTTATGCAGTATGTCTGCATACGTCTAAGGGAGCATACGTCTAAGGGAGCAAGAGATCTTAACATTTTGTACGTCATATAGTATCTAGCACGCTCTATAAGAAGCCCTTTTCTTATTCTTTTTCCTATTTATGCAGTATGTCTGCATACGCATGCATACGTCTAAGGGAGCATTTTATATGTGCTAGCAGAAGCTAAAAACAGAAGCTAAAAGATGCCCTTTTTTGGGTTTTTTTTTTTATGCAGTATGTCTGCATACGCATGCATACGTCTAATGGAGCAAGAGGTATTAGCATTTTATATGTGCTAGCAGAAGCTAAAAACAGAAGCTAAAAGAAGCCCTTTTTTGGTTTTTTTCCTATTTATGCAGTATGTCTGCATACGTCTGCATACATCTAAGGGAGCAAGAGATATTAACATTTTGTACGTCATATAGTATCTAGCACGCTCTATAAGAAGCCATTTTCTTATTCTTTTTCCTATTTATGCAGTATGTCTGCATACGCATGCATACGTCTAAGGGAGCAAGAGGTATTAGCATTTTATATGTGCTAGCAGAAGCTAAAAACAGAAGCTAAAAGAAGCCCTTTATTGGTTTTTTTCCTATTTATGCAGTATGTCTGCATACGTCTGCATACGTCTAAGGGAGCAAGAGATATTAACATTTTGTACGTCATATAGTATCTAGCACGCTCTATAAGAAGCCCTTTTCTTATTCTTTTTCCTATTTATGCAGTATGTCTGCATACGCATGCATACGTCTAAGGGAGCAAGAGGTATTAGCATTTTATATGTGCTAGCAGAAGCTAAAAACAGAAGCTAAAAGAAGCCCTTTTTTGGTTTTTTTCCTATTTATGCAGTATGTCTGCATACGCATGCATACGTCTAAGGGAGCAAGAGGTATTAGCATTTTATATGTGCTAGCAGAAGCTAAAAAGAGAAGCTAAAAGAAGCCCTTTTTTGGTTTTTTTCCTATTTATGCAGTATGTCTGCATACGCATGCATACGTCTAAGGGAGCAAGAGGTATTAGCATTTTATATGGGCTAGCAGAAGCTAAAAACAGAAGCTAAAAGATGCCCTTTTTTGGGTTTTTTTTTTTATGCAGTATGTCTGCATACGCATGCATACGTCTAAGGGAGCAAGAGATATTAGCATTTTATATGTGCTAGCAGAAGCTAAAAACAGAAGCTAAAAGAAGCCCTTTTTTGGTTTTTTTCCTATTTATGCAGTATGTCTGCATACGCATGCATACGTCTAAGGGAGCAAGAGGTATTAGCATTTTATATGTGCTAGCAGAAGCTAAAAACAGAAGCTAAAAGATGCCCTTTTTTGGGTTTTTTTTTTATGCAGTATGTCTGCATACGTCTGCATACATCTAAGGGAGCAAGAGATATTAACATTTTATACGTCATATAGTAGCTACCACGCTCTATAGGAAGCCCTTTTCTTAGGTTTTTTCCTATTTATGCAGTATGTCTGCATACGTCTAAGGGAGCAAGAGGTATTAGCATTTTATATGTGCTAGCAGAAGCTAAAAACAGAAGCTAAAAGAAGCCCTTTTTTGGTTTTTTTCCTATTTTTGCAGTATGTCTGCATACGTCTGCATACATCTAAGGGAGCAAGAGATATTAACATTTTGTACGTCATATAGTATCTAGCACGCTCTATAAGAAGCCATTTTCTTATTCTTTTTCCTATTTATGCAGTATGTCTGCATACGCATGCATGCGTCTAAGGGAGCAAGAGGTATTAGCATTTTATATGTGCTAGCAGAAGCTAAAAACAGAAGCTAAAAGAAGCCCTTTTTTGGTTTTTTTCCTATTTATGCAGTATGTCTGCATACGCATGCATACGTCTAAGGGAGCAAGAGGTATTAGCATTTTATATGTGCTAGCAGAAGCTAAAAACAGAAGCTAAAAGAAGCCCTTTTTTGGTTTTTTTCCTATTTATGCAGTATGTCTGCATACGTCTGCATACATCTAAGGGAGCAAGAGATATTAACATTTTGTACGTCATATGGTATCTAGCACGCTCTATAAGAAGCCCTTTTCTTATTCTTTTTCCTATTTATGCAGTATGTCTGCATACGCATGCATACGTCTGAGGGAGCAAGAGGTATTAGCATTTTATATGTGCTAGCAGAAGCTAAAAACAGAAGCTAAAAGAAGCCCTTTTTTGGTTTTTTTCCTATTTATGCAGTATGTCTGCATACGCACACATACGTCTAAGGGAGCAAGAGGTATTAGCATTTTATATGTGCTAGCAGAAGCTAAAAACAGAAGCTAAAAGATGCCCTTTTTTGGGTTTTTTTTTTATGCAGTATGTCTGCATACGCATGCATACGTCTAAGGGAGCAAGAGGTATTAGCATTTTATATGTGCTCGCAGAAGCTAAAAACAGAAGCTAAAAGAAGCCCTTTTTTGGTTTTTTCCCTATTTATGCAGTATGTCTGCATACGCATGCATACGTCTAAGGGAGCAAGAGGTATTAGCATTTTATATGTGCTCGCAGAAGCTAAAAACAGAAGCTAAAAGATGCCCTTTTTTGGGTTTTTTTTATTTATGCAGTATGTCTGCATACGCATGCATACCTCTAAGGGAGCAAGAGGTATTAGCATTTTATATGTGCTAGCAGAAGCTAAAAGATGCCCTTTTTTGGGTTTTTTTTATTTATGCAGTATGTGTGCATACGCATGCATACGTCTAAGGGAGCAAGAGGTATTAGCATTTTATATGTGCTAGCAGAAGCTAAAAACAGAAGCTAAAAGAAGCCCTTTTTTGGTTTTTTTCCTATTTATGCAGTATGTCTGCATACGTCTGCATACGTCTAAGGGAGCAAGAGATATTAACATTTTGTACGTCATATAGTATCTAGCACGCTCTATAAGAAGCCCTTTCCTTATTCTTTTTCCTATTTATGCAGTATGTCTGCATACGCATGAATACGTCTAAGGGAGCAATAGTTATTAACATTTTATACGTCATATAGTAGCTAGCACGCTCTATAGGAAGCCCTTTTCTTAGGTTTTTTCCTGTTTTTGCAGTATGCCTGCATACGCATCAAAACGTCTAAGGGAGCAAGAGGTATTAGCATTTTATATGTGCTAGCAGAAGCTAAAAACAAAAGCTAAAAGAAGCCCTTTTTTGGTTTTTTTCCTATTTATGCAGTATGTCTGCATACGTCTGCATACGTCTAAGGGAGCAAGAGATATTAACATTTTGTACGTCATATAGTATCTAGCACGCTCTATAAGAAGTCCTTTTCTTATTCTTTTTGCTATTTATTCAATATGTCTGCATACGCATGCATACGTCTAAGGGAGCAAGAGGTATTAGCATTTTATATGTGCTAGCAGAAGCTAAAAACAGAAGCTAAAAGATGCCCTTTTTTGGTTTTTTTCCTATTTATGCAGTATGTCTGCATACAACTGCATACGTCTAAGGGAGCAAGAGATATTAACATTTTGTACGTCATATAGTATCTAGCACGCTCTATAAGAAGCCCTTTTCTTATTCTTTTTCCTATTTATGCAGTATGTCTGCATACGCATGCATACGTCTAAGGGAGCAAGAGGTATTAGCATTTTATATGTGCTAGCAGAAGCTAAAAACAGAAGCTAAAAGCTGCCCTTTTTTGGGTTTTTTTTTTATGCAGTATGTCTGCATACGCATGCATACGTCTAAGGGAGCAAGAGGTATTAGCATTTTATATGTGCTAGCAGAAGCTAAAGGATGCCCTTTTTTGGTTTTTTCCCTATTTATGCAGTATGTCTGCATACGCATGCATTCGTCTAAGGGAGCAAGAGGTATTAGCATTTTATATGTGCTAGCAGAAGCTAAAAACAGAAGCTAAAAGAAGCCCTTTTTTGGGTTTTTTTTTTTTATGCAGTATGTCTGCATACGCATGCATACGTCTAAGGGAGCAAGAGGTATAAGCATTTTATATGTGCTAGCAGAAGCTAAAAACAGAAGCTAAAAGAAGCCCTTTTTTGTTTTTTTTCCTATTTATGCAGTATGTCTGCATACGTCTGCATACGTCTAAGGGAGCAAGAGATATTAACATTTTGTACGTCATATAGTATCTAGCACGCTCTATAAGAAGCTCTTTTCTTATTCTTTTTCCTATTTATGCAGTATGTCTGCATACGCATGCATACGTCTAAGGGAGCATTTTATATGTGCTAGCAGAAGCTAAAAACAGAAGCTAAAAGATGCCCTTTTTTGGGTTTTTTTTTTTTATGCAGTATGTCTGCATACGCATGCATACGTCTAATGGAGCAAGAGGTATTAGCATTTTATATGTGCTAGCAGAAGCTAAAAACAGAAGCTAAAAGAAGCCCTTTTTTGGTTTTTTTCCTATTTATGCAGTATGTCTGCATACGTCTGCATACGTCTAGGGAGCAAGAGATATTAACATTTTGTACGTCATATAGTATCTAGCACGATCTATAAGAAGCCCTTTTCTTATTCTTTTTCCTATTTATGCAGTATGTCTGCATGCGCATGAATACGTCTAAGGGAGCAATAGTTATTAACATTTTATACGTCATATAGTAGCTAGCACGCTCTATAGGAAGCCCTTTTCTTAGGTTTTTTCCTGTTTTTGCAGTATGCCTGCATACGCATCAATACGTCTAAGGGAGCAATAGTTATTAACATTTTATACGTCATATAGTAGCTACCACGCTCTATAGGAAGCCCTTTTCTTAGGTTTTTTCCTATTTATGCAGTATGTCTGCATACGTCTAAGGGAGCAAGAGGTATTAGCATTTTATATGTGCTAGCAGAAGCTAAAAACAGAAGCTAAAAGAAGCCCTTTTTTGGTTTTTTTCCTATTTATGCAGTATGTCTGCATACGCATGCATACGTCTAATGGAGCAAGAGGTATTAGCATTTTATATGTGCTAGCAGAAGCTAAAAACAGAAGCTAAAAGAAGCCCTTTTTTGGTTTTTTTCCTATTTATGCAGTATGTCTGCATACGTCTGCATACGTCTAAGGGAGCAAGAGATATTAACATTTTGTACGTCATATAGTATCTAGCACGCTCTATAAGAAGCCCTTTCCTTATTCTTTTTCCTATTTATGCAGTATGTCTGCATACGCATGAATACGTCTAAGGGAGCAATAGTTATTAACATTTTATACGTCATATAGTAGCTAGCACGCTCTATAGGAAGCCCTTTTCTTAGGTTTTTTCCTGTTTTTGCAGTATGCCTGCATACGCATCAAAACGTCTAAGGGAGCAAGAGGTATTAGCATTTTATATGTGCTAGCAGAAGCTAAAAACAGAAGCTAAAAGATGCCCTTTTTTGGGTTTTTTTTTTTATGCAGTATGTCTGCATACGCATGTATACGTCTAATGGAGCAAGAGGTATTAGCATTTTATATGTGCTAGCAGAAGCTAAAAACAGAAGCTAAAAGAAGCCCTTTTTTGGTTTTTTTCCTATTTATGCAGTATGTCTGCATACGTCTGCATACGTCTAAGGGAGCAAGAGATATTAACATTTTGTACGTCATATAGTATCTAGCACGCTCTATAAGAAGCCCTTTCCTTATTCTTTTTCCTATTTATGCAGTATGTCTGCATACGCATGCATACGTCTAAGGGAGCAAGAGGTATTAGCATTTTATATGTGCTAGCAGAAGCTAAAAACAGAAGCTAAAAGATGCCCTTTTTTGGTTTTTTTCCTATTTATGCAGTATGTCTGCATACAACTGCATACGTCTAAGGGAGCAAGAGATATTAACATTTTGTACGTCATATAGTATCTAGCACGCTCTATAAGAAGCCCTTTTCTTATTCTTTTTCCTATTTATGCAGTATGTCTGCATACGCATGTATACGTCTAAGGGAGCATTTTATATGTGCTAGCAGAAGCTAAAAACAGAAGCTAAAAGAAGCCCTTTTTTGGTATTTTCCTATTTATGCAGTATGTCTGCATACGTCTGCATACGCCTAAGGGAGCAAGAGATATTAACATTTTGTACGTCATATAGTATCTAGCACGCTCTATAAGAAGCTCTTTTCTTATTCTTTTTCCTATTTATGCAGTATGTCTGCATACGCATGCATACGTCTAAGGGAGCAAGAGGTATTAGCATTTTATATGTGCTAGCAGAAGCTAAAAACAGAAGCTAAAAGATGCCCTTTTTTGGTTTTTTTCCTATTTATGCAGTATGTCTGCATACAACTGCATACGTCTAAGGGAGCAAGAGATATTAACATTTTGTACGTCATATAGTATCTAGCACGCTCTATAAGAAGCCCTTTTCTTATTCTTTTTCCTATTTATGCAGTATGTCTGCATACGCATGCATACGTCTAAAGGAGCATTTTATATGTGCTAGCAGAAGCTAAAAACAGAAGCTAAAAGAAGCCCTTTTTTGTTTTTTTTCCTATTTATGCAGTATGTCTGCATACGTCTGCATACGTCTAAGGGAGCAAGAGATATTAACATTTTGTACGTCATATAGTATCTAGCACGCTCTATAAGAAGCCCTTTTCTTATTCTTTTTCCTATTTATGCAGTATGTCTGCATACGCATGAATACGTCTAAGGGAGCAATAGTTATTAACATTTTATACGTCATATAGTAGTTAGCACGCTCTATAGGAAGCCCTTTTCTTAGGTTTTTTCCTGTTTTTGCAGTATGCCTGCATACGCATCAATACGTCTAAGGGAGCAATAGTTATTAACATTTTATACGTCATATAGTAGCTAGCACGCTCTATAGGAACCCCTTTTCTTAGGTTTTTTCCTATTTATGCAGTATGTCTGCATACGTCTAAGGGAGCAAGAGGTATTAGCATTTTATATGTGCTAGCAGAAGCTAAAAACAGAAGCTAAAAGAAGCCCTTTTTTGGTTTTTTTCCTGTTTATGCAGTATGTCTGCATACGCATGCATACGTCTAATGGAGCAAGAGGTATTAGCATTTTATATGTGCTAGCAGAAGCTAAAAACAGAAGCTAAAAGAAGCCCTTTTTTGGTTTTTTTCCTATTTATGCAGTATGTCTGCATACGTCTAAGGGAGCAAGAGATATTAACATTTTGTACGTCATATAGTATCTAGCACGCTCTATAAGAAGCCCTTTTCTTATTCTTTTTCCTATTTATGCAGTATGTCTGCATACGCATGAATACGTCTAAGGGAGCAATAGTTATTAACATTTTATACGTCATATAGTAGCTAGCACGCTCTATAGGAAGCCCTTTTCTTAGGTTTTTTCCTGTTTTTGCAGTATGCCTGCATACGCATCAAAACGTCTAAGGGAGCAAGAGGTATTAGCATTTTATAGTAGCTAGCACGCTCTATAGGAAGCCCTTTTCTTAGGTTTTTTCCTGTTTTTGCAGTATGCCTGCATACGCATCAAAACGTCTAAGGGAGCAAGAGGTATTAGCATTTTATATGTGCTAGCAGAAGCTAAAAACAAAAGCTAAAAGAAGCCCTTTTTTGGTTTTTTTCCTATTTATGCAGTATGTCTGCATACGTCTGCATACGTCTAAGGGAGCAAGAGATATTAACATTTTGTACGTCATATAGTATCTAGCACGATCTATAAGAAGCCCTTTTCTTATTCTTTTTCCTATTTATGCAGTATGTCTGCATACGCATGAATACGTCTCAGGGAGCAATAGTTATTAACATTTTATACGTCATATAGTAGCTAGCACGCTCTATAGGAAGCCCTTTTCTTAGGTTTTTTCCTGTTTTTGCAGTATGCCTGCATACGCATCAAAACGTCTAAGGGAGCAAGAGGTATTAGCATTTTATATGTGCTAGCAGAAGCTAAAAACAAAAGCTAAAAGAAGCCCTTTTTTGGTTTTTTTCCTATTTATGCAGTATGTCTGCATACGTCTGCATACGTCTAAGGGAGCAAGAGATATTAACATTTTGTACGTCATATAGTATCTAGCACGCTCTATAAGAAGTCCTTTTCTTATTCTTTTTGCTATTTATTCAATATGTCTGCATACGCATGCATACGTCTAAGGGAGCAAGAGGTATTAGCATTTTATATGTGCTAGCAGAAGCTAAAAACAGAAGCTAAAAGATGCCCTTTTTTGGTTTTTTTCCTATTTATGCAGTATGTCTGCATACAACTGCATACGTCTAAGGGAGCAAGAGATATTAACATTTTGTACGTCATATAGTATCTAGCACGCTCTATAAGAAGCCCTTTTCTTATTCTTTTTCCTATTTATGCAGTATGTCTGCATACGCATGCATACGTCTAAGGGAGCAAGAGGTATTAGCATTTTATATGTGCTAGCAGAAGCTAAAAACAGAAGCTAAAAGCTGCCCTTTTTTGGGTTTTTTTTTTATG
Source organism: Merodon equestris (assembly GCA_958301585.1). Lineage (NCBI taxonomy): Eukaryota > Metazoa > Arthropoda > Insecta > Diptera > Syrphidae > Merodon > Merodon equestris. The sequence goes on along the minus strand of OY284415.1, from coordinate 98,535,725 downwards.
CAGTATGTCTGCATACGCATGCATACGTCTAAGGGAGCAAGAGGTATTAGCATTTTATATGTGCTAGCAGAAGCTAAAGGATGCCCTTTCTTGGTTTTTTCCCTATTTATGCAGTATGTCTGCATACGCATGCATTCGTCTAAGGGAGCAAGAGGTATTAGCATTTTATATGTGCTAGCAGAAGCTAAAAACAGAAGCTAAAAGAAGCCCTTTTTTGGGTTTTTTTTTTTTTATGCAGTATGTCTGCATACGCATGCATACGTCTAAGGGAGCAAGAGGTATAAGCATTTTATATGTGCTAGCAGAAGCTAAAAACAGAAGCTAAAAGAAGCCCTTTTTTGTTTTTTTTCCTATTTATGCAGTATGTCTGCATACGTCTGCATACGTCTAAGGGAGCAAGAGATATTAACATTTTGTACGTCATATAGTATCTAGCACGCTCTATAAGAAGCCCTTTCCTTATTCTTTTTCCTATTTATGCAGTATGTCTGCATACGCATGCATACGTCTAAGGGAGCAAGAGGTATTAGCATTTTATATGTGCTAGCAGAAGCTAAAAACAGAAGCTAAAAGATGCCCTTTTTTGGTTTTTTTCCTATTTATGCAGTATGTCTGCATACAACTGCATACGTCTAAGGGAGCAAGAGATATTAACATTTTGTACGTCATATAGTATCTAGCACGCTCTATAAGAAGCCCTTTTCTTATTCTTTTTCCTATTTATGCAGTATGTCTGCATACGCATGTATACGTCTAAGGGAGCATTTTATATGTGCTAGCAGAAGCTAAAAACAGAAGCTAAAAGAAGCCCTTTTTTGGTTTTTTCCTATTTATGCAGTATGTCTGCATACGTCTGCATACGCCTAAGGGAGCAAGAGATATTAACATTTTGTACGTCATATAGTATCTAGCACGCTCTATAAGAAGCTCTTTTCTTATTCTTTTTCCTATTTATGCAGTATGTCTGCATACGCATGCATACGTCTAAGGGAGCAAGAGGTATTAGCATTTTATATGTGCTAGCAGAAGCTAAAAGATGCCCTTTTTTGGTTTTTTTCCTATTTATGCAGTATGTCTGCATACAACTGCATACGTCTAAGGGAGCAAGAGATATTAACATTTTGTACGTCATATAGTATCTAGCACGCTCTATAAGAAGCCCTTTTCTTATTCTTTTTCCTATTTATGCAGTATGTCTGCATACGCATGCATACGTCTAAAGGAGCATTTTATATGTGCTAGCAGAAGCTAAAAACAGAAGCTAAAAGAAGCCCTTTTTTGTTTTTTTTCCTATTTATGCAGTATGTCTGCATACGTCTGCATACGTCTAAGGGAGCAAGAGATATTAACATTTTGTACGTCATATAGTATCTAGCACGCTCTATAAGAAGCCCTTTTCTTATTCTTTTTCCTATTTATGCAGTATGTCTGCATACGCATGAATACGTCTAAGGGAGCAATAGTTATTAACATTTTATACGTCATATAGTAGTTAGCACGCTCTATAGGAAGCCCTTTTCTTAGGTTTTTTCCTGTTTTTGCAGTATGCCTGCATACGCATCAATACGTCTAAGGGAGCAATAGTTATTAACATTTTATACGTCATATAGTAGCTAGCACGCTCTATAGGAACCCCTTTTCTTAGGTTTTTTCCCATTTTTGCAGTATGTCTGCATACGTCTAAGGGAGCAAGAGGTATTAGCATTTTATATGTGCTAGCAGAAGCTAAAAACAGAAGCTAAAAGAAGCCCTTTTTTGGTTTTTTTCCTGTTTATGCAGTATGTCTGCATACGCATGCATACGTCTAATGGAGCAAGAGGTATTAGCATTTTATATGTGCTAGCAGAAGCTAAAAACAGAAGCTAAAAGAAGCCCTTTTTTGGTTTTTTTCCTATTTATGCAGTATGTCTGCATACGTCTGCATACGTCTAAGGGAGCAAGAGATATTAACATTTTGTACGTCATATAGTATCTAGCACGCTCTATTAGAAGCCCTTTTCTTATTCTTTTTCCTATTTATGCAGTATGTCTGCATACGCATGAATACGTCTAAGGGAGCAATAGTTATTAACATTTTATACGTCATATAGTAGCTAGCACGCTCTATAGGAAGCCCTTTTCTTAGGTTTTTTCCTGTTTTTGCAGTATGCCTGCATACGCATCAAAACGTCTAAGGGAGCAAGAGGTATTAGCATTTTATAGTAGCTAGCACGCTCTATAGGAAGCCCTTTTCTTAGGTTTTTTCCTGTTTTTGCAGTATGCCTGCATACGCATCAAAACGTCTAAGGGAGCAAGAGGTATTAGCATTTTATATGTGCTAGCAGAAGCTAAAAGATGCCCTTTTTTGGGTTTTTTTTTTTATGCAGTATGTCTGCATACGCATGCATACGTCTAATGGAGCAAGAGGTATTAGCATTTTATATGTGCTAGCAGAAGCTAAAAACAGAAGCTAAAAGAAGCCCTTTTTTGGTTTTTTTCCTATTTATGCAGTATGTCTGCATACGTCTAAGGGAGCAAGAGATATTAACATTTTGTACGTCATATAGTATCTAGCACGCTCTATAAGAAGCTCTTTTCTTATTCTTTTTCCTATTTATGCAGTATGTCTGCATACGCATGCATACGTCTAAGGGAGCAAGAGGTATTAACATTTTATATGTGCTAGCAGAAGCTAAAAACAGAAGCTAAAAGATGCCCTTTTTTTCCTATTTATGCAGTATCTCTGCATACAACTGCATACGTCTAAGGGAGCAAGAGATATTAACATTTTGTACGTCATATAGTATCTAGCACGCTCTATAAGAAGCCCTTTTCTTATTCTTTTTCCTATTTATGCAGTATGTCTGCATACAACTGCATACGTCTAAGGGAGCAAGAGATATTAACATTTTGTACGTCATATAGTATCTAGCACGCTCTATAAGAAGCCCTTTTCTTATTCTTTTTCCTATTTATGCAGTATGTCTGCATACGCATGCATACGTCTAAGGGAGCATTTTATATGTGCTAGCAGAAGCTAAAAACAGAAGCTAAAAGATGCCCTTTTTTGGGTTTTTTTTTTTATGCAGTATGTCTGCATACGCATGCATACGTCTAATGGAGCAAGAGGTATTAGCATTTTATATGTGCTAGCAGAAGCTAAAAACAGAAGCTAAAAGAAGCCCTTTTTTGGTTTTTTTCCTATTTATGCAGTATGTCTGCATACGTCTAAGGGAGCAAGAGATATTAACATTTTGTACGTCATATAGTATCTAGCACGCTCTATAAGAAGCTCTTTTCTTATTCTTTTTCCTATTTATGCAGTATGTCTGCATACGCATGCATACGTCTAAGGGAGCAAGAGGTATTAACATTTTATATGTGCTAGCAGAAGCTAAAAACAGAAGCTAAAAGATGCCCTTTTTTTCCTATTTATGCAGTATCTCTGCATACAACTGCATACGTCTAAGGGAGCAAGAGATATTAACATTTTGTACGTCATATAGTATCTAGCACGCTCTATAAGAAGCCCTTTTCTTATTCTTTTTCCTATTTATGCAGTATGTCTGCATACGCATGCATACGTCTAAGGGAGCATTTTATATGTGCTAGCAGAAGCTAAAAACAGAAGCTAAAAGATGCCCTTTTTTGGTTTTTTTCCTATTTATGCAGTATGTCTGCATACAACTGCATACGTCTAAGGGAGCAAGAGATATTAACATTTTGTACGTCATATAGTATCTAGCACGCTCTATAAGAAGCCCTTTTCTTATTCTTTTTCCTATTTATGCAGTATGTCTGCATACGCATGCATACGTCTAAGGGAGCAAGAGGTATTAGCATTTCATATGTGCTAGCAGAAGCTAAAAACAGAAGCTAAAAGATGCCCTTTTTTGGGTTTTTTTTTTTATGCAGTATGTCTGCATACGCATGCATACGTCTAATGGAGCAAGAGGTATTAGCATTTTATATGTGCTAGCAGAAGCTAAAAACAGAAGCTAAAAGAAGCCCTTTTTTGGTTTTTTTCCTATTTATGCAGTATGTCTGCATACGTCTGCATACGTCTAAGGGAGCAAGAGATATTAACATTTTGTACGTCATATAGTATCTAGCACGCTCTATAAGAAGCTCTTTTCTTATTCTTTTTCCTATTTATGCAGTATGTCTGCATACGCATGCATACGTCTAAGGGAGCAAGAGGTATTAACATTTTATATGTGCTAGCAGAAGCTAAAAACAGAAGCTAAAAGATGCCCTTTTTTTCCTATTTATGCAGTATCTCTGCATACAACTGCATACGTCTAAGGGAGCAAGAGATATTAACATTTTGTACGTCATATAGTATCTAGCACGCTCTATAAGAAGCCCTTTTCTTATTCTTTTTCCTATTTATGCAGTATGTCTGCATACGCATGCATACGTCTAAGGGAGCATTTTATATGTGCTAGCAGAAGCTAAAAACAGAAGCTAAAAGATGCCCTTTTTTGGTTTTTTTCCTATTTATGCAGTATGTCTGCATACAACTGCATACGTCTAAGGGAGCAAGAGATATTAACATTTTGTACGTCATATAGTATCTAGCACGCTCTATAAGAAGCCCTTTTCTTATTCTTTTTCCTATTTATGCAGTATGTCTGCATACGCATGCATACGTCTAAGGGAGCAAGAGGTATTAGCATTTTATATGTGCTAGCAGAAGCTAAAAACAGAAGCTAAAAGATGCCCTTTTTTGGGTTTTTTTTTTTATGCAGTATGTCTGCATACGCATGCATACGTCTAATGGAGCAAGAGGTATTAGCATTTTATATGTGCTAGCAGAAGCTAAAAACAGAAGCTAAAAGAAGCCCTTTTTTGGTTTTTTTCCTATTTATGCAGTATGTCTGCATACGTCTGCATACGTCTAAGGGAGCAAGAGATATTAACATTTTGTACGTCATATAGTATCTAGCACGCTCTATAAGAAGCTCTTTTCTTATTCTTTTTCCTATTTATGCAGTATGTCTGCATACGCATGCATACGTCTAAGGGAGCAAGAGGTATTAGCATTTTATATGTGCTAGCAGAAGCTAAAAACAGAAGCTAAAAGAAGCCCTTTTTTGGTTTTTTTCCTATTTATGCAGTATGTCTGCATACGCATGCATACGTCTAAGGGAGCAAGAGGTATTAGCATTTTATATGTGCTAGCAGAAGCTAAAAACAGAAGCTAAAAGATGCCCTTTTTTGGGTTTTTTTTTTATGCAGTATGTCTGCATACGCATGCATACGTCTAATGGAGCAAGAGGTATTAGCATTTTATATGTGCTAGCAGAAGCTAAAAACAGAAGCTAAAAGAAGCCCTTTTTTGGTTTTTTTCCTATTTATGCAGTATGTCTGCATACGTCTGCATACGTCTAAGGGAGCAAGAGATATTAACATTTTGTACGTCATATAGTATCTAGCACGCTCTATAAGAAGCCCTTTTCTTATTCTTTTTCCTATTTATGCAGTATGTCTGCATACGCATGAATACGTCTAAGGGAGCAATAGTTATTAACATTTTATACGTCATATAGTAGCTAGCACGCTCTATAGGAAGCCCTTTTCTTAGATTTTTTCGTGTTTTTGCAGTATGCCTGCATACACATCAATACGTCTAAGGGAGCAATAGTTATTAACATTTTATACGTCATATAGTAGCTAGCACGCTCTATAGGAAGCCCTTTTCTTAGGTTTTTTCCTATTTATGCAGTATGTCTGCATACGTCTAAGGGAGCAAGAGGTATTAGCATTTTATATGTGCTAGCAGAAGCTAAAAACAGAAGCTAAAAGATGCCCTTTTTTGGGTTTTTTTTTTTATGCAGTATGTCTGCATACGCATGTATACGTCTAAGGGAGCAAGAGGTATTAGCATTTTATATGTGCTAGCAGAAGCTAAAAACAGAAGCTAAAAGAAGCCCTTTTTTGGTTTTTTTCCTATTTATGCAGTATGTCTGCATACGTCTACATGCGTCTAAGGGAGCAAGAGATATTAACATTTTGTACGTCATATAGTATCTAGCACGCTCTATAAGAAGCCCTTTTCTTATTCTTTTTCCTATTTATGCAGTATGTCTGCATACGCATGCATACGCATGCATACGTCTAAGGGAGCAAGAGGTATTAGCATTTTATATGTGCTAGCAGAAGCTAAAAACAGAAGCTAAAAGAAGCCCTTTTTTGGTTTTTTTCCTATTTATGCAGTATGTCTGCATACGCATGCATACGTCTAAGGGAGCAAGAGGTATTAGCATTTTATATGTGCTAGCAGAAGCTAAAAACAGAAGCTAAAAGATGCCCTTTTTTGGTTTTTTTTTTTTATGCAGTATGTCTGCATACGCATGCATACGTCTAAGGGAGCAAGAGGTATTAGCATTTTATATGTGCTAGCAAAAGCTAAAAACAGAAGCTAAAAGAAGCCCTTTTTTGGTTTTTTTTCCTATTTATGCAGTATGTCTGCATACGTCTAAGGGAGCAAGAGATATTAACATTTTGTACGTCATATAGTATCTAGCACGCTCTATAAGAAGCCCTTTTCTTATTCTTTTTCCTATTTATGCAGTATGTCTGCATACGCATGAATACGTCTAAGGGAGCAATAGTTATTAACATTTTATACGTCATATAGTAGCTAGCACGCTCTATAGGAAGCCCTTTTCTTAGGTTTTTTCCTATTTATGCAGTATGCCTGCATACGCATGCATACGTCTAAGGGAGCAAGAGATATTAACATTTTGTACGTTATATAGTAGCTAGCACGCTCTATAGGAAGCCCTTTTCTTAGGTTTTTTCCTGTTTTTGCAGTATGCCTGCATACGCATCAATACGTCTAAGGGAGCAAGAGATATTAACATTTTGTACGTCATATAGTATCTAGCACGCTCTATAAGAAGCCCTTTTCTTATTCTTTTTCCTATTTATGCAGTATGTCTGCATACGCATGAATACGTCTAAGGGAGCAAGAGGTATTAGCATTTTATATGTGCTAGCAGAAGCTAAAAACAGAAGCTAAATAACATTAACATTTTGTACGTCATATAGTATCTAGCACGCTCTATAAGAAGCCCTTTTCTTATTCTTTTTCCTATTTATGCAGTATGTCTGCATACGCATGAATACGTCTAAGGGAGCAATAGTTATTAACATTTTATACGTCATATAGTAGCTAGCACGCTCTATAGGAAGCCCTTTTCTTAGGTTTTTTCCTATTTATGCAGTATGCCTGCATACGCATGCATACGTCTAAGGGAGCAAGAGATATTAACATTTTGTACGTCATATAGTAGCTAGCACGCTCTATAGGAAGCCCTTTTCTTAGGTTTTTTCCTGTTTTTGCAGTATGCCTGCATACGCATCAATACGTCTAAGGGAGCAAGAGATATTAACATTTTGTACGTCATATAGTATCTAGCACGCTCTATAAGAAGCCCTTTTCTTATTCTTTTTCCTATTTATGCAGTATGTCTGCATACGCATGAATACGTCTAAGGGAGCAATAGTTATTAACATTTTATACGTCATATAGTAGCTAGCACGCTCTATAGGAAGCCCTTTTCTTAGGTTTTTTCCTGTTTTTGCAGTATGCCTGCATACGCATCAATACGTCTAAGGGAGCAATAGTTATTAACATTTTATACGTCATATAGTAGCTAGCACGCTCTATAGGAAGCCCTTTTCTTAGGTTTTTTCCTATTTATGCAGTATGTCTGCATACGTCTAAGGGAGCAAGAGGTATTAGCATTTTATATGTGCTAGCAGAAGCTAAAAACAGAAGCTATAAGAAGGAAGTGTGTCTGCATACGCATGTATACGTCTAAGGGAGCAAGAGGTATTAGCATTTTATATCTGCTAGCAGAAGCTAAAAACAGAAGCTAAAAGAAGCCCTTTTTTGGTTTTTTTCCTATTTATGCAGTATGTCTGCATACGTCTACATGCGTCTAAGGGAGCAAGAGATATTAACATTTTGTACGTCATATAGTATCTAGCACGCCCTAGCACGTTTCTAGAAGCCCTTTTCTTATTCTTTTTCCTATTTATGCAGTATGTCTGCATACGCATGCATACGTCTAAGGGAGCAAGAGGTATTAGCATTTTATATGTGCTAGCAGAAGCTAAAAACAGAAGCTAAAAGAAGCCCTTTTTTGGTTTTTTTCCTATTTATGCAGTATGTCTGCATACGCATGCATACGTCTAAGGGAGCAAGAGGTATTAGCATTTTATATGTGCTAGCAGAAGCTAAAAACAGAAGCTAAAAGATGCCCTTTTTTGGGTCTTTTTTTTATGCAGTATGTCTGCATACGCATGCATACGTCTAAGGGAGCAAGAGGTATTAGCATTTTATATGTGCTAGCAGAAGCTAAAAACAGAAGCTAAAAGAAGCCCTTTTTTGGTTTTTTTCCTATTTATGCAGTATGTCTGCATACGTCTAAGGGAGCAAGAGATATTAACATTTTGTACGTCAAATAGTATCTAGCACGCTCTATAAGAAGCCCTTTTCTTATTCTTTTTCCTATTTATGCAGTATGTCTGCATACGCATGAATACGTCTAAGGGAGCAATAGTTATTAACATTTTATACGTCATATAGTAGCTAGCACGCTCTATAGGAAGCCCTTTTCTTAGGTTTTTTCCTATTTATGCAGTATGCCTGCATACGCATGCATACGTCTAAGGGAGCAAGAGATATTAACATTTTGTACGTCATATAGTAGCTAGCACGCTCTATAGGAAGCCCTTTTCTTAGGTTTTTTCCTGTTTTTGTACGTCAAATAGTATCTAGCACGCTCTATAAGAAGCCCTTGATGCCTGAAGATGCCTGCATACGCATCAATACGTCTAAGGGAGCAAGAGATATTAACATTTTGTACGTCATATAGTATCTAGCACGCTCTATAAGAAGCCCTTTTCTTATTCTTTTTCCTATTTATGCAGTATGTCTGCATACGCATGAATACGTCTAAGGGAGCAAGAGGTATTAGCATTTTATATGTGCTAGCAGAAGCTAAAAACAGAAACTAAAAAAGCCCTTTTTTGGTTTTTCCCTATTTATGCAGTATGCATACGTCTAAGGGAGCAAGAGGTATTAGCATTTTATATGTGCTAGCAGAAGCTAAAAACAGAAGCTAAAAGATGCACTTTTTTGGGTTTTTTTTATTTATGCAGTATGTCTGCATACGCATGCATACGTCTAAGGGAGCAAGAGGTATTAGCATTTTATATGTGCTAGCAGAAGCTAAAAGAAGCCCTTTTTTGGTTTTTCTCCTATTTATGCAGTATGTCTGCATACGTCTGCATACGTCTAAGGGAGCAAGAGATATTAACATTTTGTACGTCATATAGTATCTAGCACGCTCTATAAGAAGCCCTTTTCTTAGGCTTTTTCCTGTTTGTGCAGTATGCCTGCATACGCATCAATACGTCTAAGGGAGCAATAGTTATTAACATTTTATACGTCATATAGTAGCTAGCACGCTCTATAGGAAGCCCTTTTCTTAGGTTTTTTCCTATTTATGCAGTATGTCTGCATACGTCTAAGGGAGCAAGAGGTATTAGCATTTTATATGTGCTCGCAGAAGCTAAAAACAGAAGCTAAAAGAAGCCCTTTTTTGGTTTTTTTCCTATTTATGCAGTATGTCTGCATACGTCTGCATACATCTAAGGGAGCAAGAGATATTAACATTTTGTACGTCATATAGTATCTAGCACGCTCTATAAGAAGTCCTTTTCTTATTCTTTTTCCTATTTATGCAGTATGTCTGCATACGCATGCATACGTCTAAGGGAGCAAGAGGTATTAGCATTTTATATGTGCTAGCAGAAGCTAAAAACAGAAGCTAAAAGAAGCCCTTTTTTGGTTTTTTTCCTATTTATGCAGTATGTCTGCATACGCATGCATACGTCTAAGGGAGCAAGAGGTATTAGCATTTTATATGTGCTAGCAGAAGCTAAAAACAGAAACTAAAAAAGCCCTTTTTTGGTTTTTTTCCTATTTATGTTTTTATATTTTTTTTATTTATGCAGTATGTCTGCATACGCATGCATACGTCTAAGGGAGCAGTATGTCTGCATACGCATGCATACGTCTAAGGGAGCAAGAGGTATTAGCATTTTATATGTGCTAGCAGAAGCTAAAAACAGAAGCTAAAAGATGCCCTTTTTTGGGTTTTTTTTTTTATGCAGTATGTCTGCATACGTCTGCATACATCTAAGGGAGCAAGAGATATTAACATTTTATACGTCATATAGTAGCTAGCACGCTCTATAGGAAGCCCTTTTCTTAGGTTTTTTCCTATTTATGCAGTATGTCTGCATACGTCTAAGGGAGCAAGAGGTATTAGCATTTTATATGTGCTAGCAGAAGCTAAAAAGAGAAGCTAAAAGAAGCCCTTTTTTGGTTTTTTTCCTATTTATGCAGTATGTCTGCATACGTCTGCATACATCTAAGGGAGCAAGAGATATTAACATTTTGTACGTCTTATAGTATCTAGCACGCTCTATAAGAAGCCCTTTTCTTATTCTTTTTCCTATTTATGCAGTATGTCTGCATACGCATGCACACGTCTAAGGGAGCAAGAGGTATTAGCATTTTACATGTGCTAGCAGAAGCTAAAAACAGAAGCTAAAAGAAGCCCTTTTTTGGTTTTTTTCCTATTTATGCAGTATGTCTGCATACGCATGCATACGTCTAAGGGAGCAAGAGGTATTAGCATTTTATATGTGCTAGCAGAAGCTAAAAGAAGCCCTTTTTTTGGTTTTTTTCCTATTTATGCAGTATGTCTGCATACGTCTGCATACGTCTAAGGGAGCGAGAGGTATTAGCATTTTGTACGTCATATAGTATCTAGCACGCTCTATAAGACGCCCTTTTCTTAGTTTTTTTGGTTTTTTTCCTATTTATGCAGTATGTCTGCATACAACTGCATACGTCTAAGGGAGCAAGAGATATTAACATTTTGTACGTCATATAGTATCTAGCACGCTCTATAAGAAGCCCTTTTCTTATTCTTTTTCCTATTTATGCAGTATGTCTGCATACGCATGCATACGTCTAAGGGAGCAAGAGGTATTAGCATTTTATATGTGCTAGCAGAAGCTAAAAACAGAAGCTAAAAGAAGCCCTTTTTTGGTTTTTTTCCTATTTATGCAGTATGTCTGCATACGCATACATACGTCTAAGGGAGCAAGAGGTATTAGCATTTTATATGTGCTAGCAGAAGCTAAAAACAGAAGCTAAAAGATGCCCTTTTTTGGGTTTTTTTTTTATGCAGTATGTCTGCATACGCATGCATACGTCTGAGGGAGCAAGAGGTATTAGCATTTTATATGTGCTCGCAGAAGCTAAAAACAGAAGCTAAAAGAAGCCCTTTTTTGGTTTTTTCCCTATTTATGCAGTATGTCTGCATACGCATGCATACGTCTAAGGGAGCAAGAGGTATTAGCATTTTATATGTGCTAGCAGAAGCTAAAAACAGAAGCTAAAAGATGCCCTTTTTTGGGTTTTTTTTATTTATGCAGTATGTCTGCATACGCATGCATACGTCTAAGGGAGCAAGAGGTATTAGCATTTTATATGTGCTAGCAGAAGCTAAAAACAGAAGCTAAAAGAAGCCCTTTTTTGGTTTTTTTCCTATTTATGCAGTATGTCTGCATACGTCTGCATACGTCTAAGGGAGCAAGAGATATTAACATTTTGTACGTCATATAGTATCTAGCACGCTCTATAAGAAGCCCTTTTCTTAGGTTTTTTCCTATTTATGCAGTATGCCTGGATACGCATGCATACGTCTAAGGGAGCAAGAGATATTAACATTTTGTACGTCATATAGTATCTAGCACGCTCTATAAGAAGCCCTTTTCTTATTCTTTTTCCTATTTATGCAGTATGTCTGCATACGCATGCATACGTCTAAGGGAGCATTTTATATGTGCTAGCAGAAGCTAAAAACAGAAGCTAAAAGAAGTACTTTTTTGGTTTTTTTCCTATTTATGCAGTATGTCTGCATACGTCTGCATACGTCTAAGGGAGCAAGAGATATTAACATTTTGTACGTCATATAGTATCTAGCACGCTCTATAAGAAGCCCTTTTCTTATTCTTTTTCCTATTTATGCAGTATGTCTGCATACGCATGCATACGTCTAAGGGAGCAAGAGGTATTAGCATTTTATATGTGCTAGCAGAAGCTAAAAACAGAAGCTAAAAGATGCCCTTTTTTGGTTTTTTTCCTATTTATGCAGTATGTCTGCATACAACTGCATACGTCTAAGGGAGCAAGAGATATTAACATTTTGTACGTCATATAGTATCTAGCACGCTCTATAAGAAGCCCTTTTCTTATTCTTTTTCCTATTTATGCAGTATGTCTGCATACGCATGCATACGTCTAAGGGAGCATTTTATATGTGCTAGCAGAAGCTAAAAACAGAAGCTAAAAGATGCCCTTTTTTAGTTTTTTTCCTATTTATGCAGTATGTCTGCATACGTCTGCATACGTCTAAGGAAGCAAGAGATATTAACATTTTGTACGTCATATAGTATCTAGCACGCTCTATAAGAAGCCCTTTTCTTAGGTTTTTTCCTATTTATGCAGTATGTCTGCATACGTCTAAGGGAGCAAGAGGTATTAGCATTAGGTATTAGTATTAGGTATTATATGTGCTAGCAGAAGCTAAAAACAGAAGCTAAAAGAAGCCTTTTATTGGTTTTTTTCCTGTTTGTGCAGTATGCCTGCACACGCATGAATACGTCTAAGGGAGCAATAGTTATTAACATTTTATACGTCATATAGTAGCTAGCACGCTCTATAGGAAGCCCTTTTCTTAGGTTTTTTCCTATTTATGCAGTATGTCTGCATACGTCTAAGGGAGCAAGAGGTATTAGCATTTCATAGTTTCTCGCAGAAGCTAAAAACAGAAGCTAAAAGAAGCCCTTTTTTGGTTTTTTTCCTATTTATGCAGTATGTCTGCATACGTCTGCATACATCTAAGGGAGCAAGAGATATTAACATTTTGTACGTCATATAGTATCTAGCACGCTCTATAAGAAGTCCTTTTCTTATTCTTTTTCCTATTTATGCAGTATGTCTGCATACGCATGCATACGTCTAAGGGAGCAAGAGGTATTAGCATTTTATATGTGCTAGCAGAAGCTAAAAGAAGCCCTTTTTTGGTTTTTTTCCTATTTATGCAGTATGTCTGCATACGTCTGCATACATCTAAGGGAGCAAGAGATATTAACATTTTGTACTTCATATAGTATCTAGCACGCTCTATAAGAAGTCCTTTTCTTATTCTTTTTCCTATTTATGCAGTATGTCTGCATACGCATGCATACGTCTAAGGGAGCAAGAGGTATTAGCATTTTATATGTGCTAGCAGAAGCTAAAAACAGAAGCTAAAAGAAGCCCTTTTTTGGTTTTTTTCCTATTTATGCAGTATGTCTGCATACGCATGCATACGTCTAAGGGAGCAAGAGGTATTAGCATTTTATATGTGCTAGCAGAAGCTAAAAACAGAAGCTAAAAAAGCCCTTTTTTGGTTTTTTTCCTATTTATGTTTTTATATTTTTTTTATTTATGCAGTATGTCTGCATACGTCTAAGGGAGCAAGAGGTATTAGCATTTCATAGTTTCTCGCAGAAGCTAAAAACAGAAGCTAAAAGAAGCCCTTTTTTGGTTTTTTTCCTATTTATGCAGTATGTCTGCATACGTCTGCATACATCTAAGGGAGCAAGAGATATTAACATTTTGTACGTCATATAGTATCTAGCACGCTCTATAAGAAGTCCTTTTCTTATTCTTTTTCCTATTTATGCAGTATGTCTGCATACGCATGCATACGTCTAAGGGAGCAAGAGGTATTAGCATTTTATATGTGCTAGCAGAAGCTAAAAGATGCCCTTTTTTGGGTTTTTTTTTTTATGCAGTATGTCTGCATACGTCTGCATACACCTAAGGGAGCAAGAGATATTAACATTTTATACGTCATATAGTAGCGAGCACGCTCTATAGGAAGCCCTTTTCTTAGGTTTTTTCCTTTTTATGCAGTATGTCTGCATACGTCTAAGGGAGCAAGAGGTATTAGCATTTTATATGTGCTAGCAGAAGCTAAAAACAGAAGCTAAAAGAAGCCCTTTTTTGGTTTTTTTCCTATTTATGCAGTATGTCTGCATACGTCTGCATACATCTAAGGGGGCAAGAGATATTAACATTTTGTACGTCATATAGTATCTAGCACGCTCTATAAGAAGCCCTTTTCTTATTCTTTTTCCTATTTATGTCTGCATACGCATGCATACGTCTAAGGGAGCAAGAGGTATTAGCATTTTATATGTGCTAGCAGAAGCTAAAAACAGAAGCTAAAAGAAGCCCTTTTTTGGTTTTTTTCCTATTTATGCAGTATGTCTGCATACGTCTAAGGGAGCAAGAGGTATTAGCATTTTATATGTGCTAGCAGAAGCTAAAAGATGCCCTTTTTTGGTTTTTTCCCTATTTATGCAGTATGTCTGCATACGCATGCATACGTCTAAGGGAGCAAGAGGTATTAGCATTTTATATGTGCTAGCAGAAGCTAAAAACAGAAGCTAAAAGATGCCCTTTTTTGGGTTTTTTTTTTTATGCAGTATGTCTGTATGTCTGCTTACGCATGCATACGTCTAAGGGAGCAAGAGGTATTAGCATTTTATATGTGCTAGCAGAAGCTAAAAGATGCCCTTTTTTGGGTTACGCATGCATACGTCTAAGGGAGCAAGAGGTATTAGCATTTTATATGTGCTAGCAGAAGCTAAAAGATGCCCTTTTTTGGGTTTTTTTTTTTATGCAGTATGTCTGCATACGTCTGCATACACCTAAGGGAGCAAGAGATATTAACATTTTATACGTCATATAGTAGCGAGCACGCTCTATAGGAAGCCCTTTTCTTAGGTTTTTTCCTATTTATGCAGTATGTCTGCATACGTCTAAGGGAGCAAGAGGTATTAGCATTTTATATGTGCTAGCAGAAGCTAAAAACAGAAGCTAAAAGAAGCCCTTTTTTGGTTTTTTTCCTATTTATGCAGTATGTCTGCATACGTCTGCATACATCTAAGGGGGCAAGAGATATTAACATTTTGTACGTCATATAGTATCTAGCACGCTCTATAAGAAGCCCTTTTCTTATTCTTTTTCCTATTTATGTCTGCATACGCATGCATACGTCTAAGGGAGCAAGAGGTATTAGCATTTTATATGTGCTAGCAGAAGCTAAAAACAGAAGCTAAAAGAAGCCCTTTTTTGGTTTTTTTCCTATTTATGCAGTATGTCTGCATACGCATGCATACGTCTAAGGGAGCAAGAGGTATTAGCATTTTATATGTGCCAGCAGAAGCTAAAAACAGAAGCTAAAAGAAGCCCTTTTTTGGTTTTTTTCCTATTTATGCAGTATGTCTGCATACGTCTAAGGGAGCAAGAGGTATTAGCATTTTATATGTGCTAGCAGAAGCTAAAAGATGCCCTTTTTTGGTTTTTTTACTATTTATGCAGTATGTCTGCATACGCATGCATACGTCTAAGGGAGCAAGAGGTATTAGCATTTTATATGTGCTAGCAGAAGCTAAAAACAGAAGCTAAAAGATGCCCTTTTTTGGGTTTTTTTTTTTATGCAGTATGTCTGTATGTCTGCATACGCATGCATACGTCTAAGGGAGCAAGAGGTATTAGCATTTTATATGTGCTAGCAGAAGCTAAAAACAGAAGCTAAAAGAAGCCCTTTTTTGGTTTTTTTCCTATTTATGCAGTATATCTGCATACGTCTGCATACGTCTAAGGGAGCAAGAGATATTAACATTTTGTACGTCATATAGTATCTAGCACGCTCTATAAGAAGCCCTTTTCTTAGGTTTTTTCCTATTTATGCAGTATGTCTGCATACGTCTAAGGGAGCAAGAGGTATTAGCATTAGGTATTAGTATTAGGTATTATATGTGCTAGCAGAAGCTAAAAACAGAAGCTAAAAGAAGCCCTTTTTTGGTTTTTTTCCTATTTATGCAGTATGTCTGCATACGTCTAAGGGAGCAAGAGGTATTAGCATTTTATATGTGCTAGCAGAAGCTAAAAGATGCCCTTTTTTGGTTTTTTTACTATTTATGCAGTATGTCTGCATACGCATGCATACGTCTAAGGGAGCAAGAGGTATTAGCATTTTATATGTGCTAGCAGAAGCTAAAAACAGAAGCTAAAAGATGCCCTTTTTTGGGTTTTTTTTTTTATGCAGTATGTCTGTATGTCTGCATACGCATGCATACGTCTAAGGGAGCAAGAGGTATTAGCATTTTATATGTGCTAGCAGAAGCTAAAAGATGCCCTTTTTTGGGTTTTTTTTTTTATGCAGTATGTCTGCATACGTCTGCATACACCTAAGGGAGCAAGAGATATTAACATTTTATACGTCATATAGTAGCGAGCACGCTCTATAGGAAGCCCTTTTCTTAGGTTTTTTCCTATTTATGCAGTATGTCTGCATACGTCTAAGGGAGCAAGAGGTATTAGCATTTTATATGTGCTAGCAGAAGCTAAAAACAGAAGCTAAAAGAAGCCCTTTTTTGGTTTTTTTCCTATTTATGCAGTATGTCTGCATACGTCTGCATACATCTAAGGGGGCAAGAGATATTAACATTTTGTACGTCATATAGTATCTAGCACGCTCTATAAGAAGCCCTTTTCTTATTCTTTTTCCTATTTATGTCTGCATACGCATGCATACGTCTAAGGGAGCAAGAGGTATTAGCATTTTATATGTGCTAGCAGAAGCTAAAAACAGAAGCTAAAAGAAGCCCTTTTTTGGTTTTTTTCCTATTTATGCAGTATGTCTGCATACGTCTAAGGGAGCAAGAGGTATTAGCATTTTATATGTGCTAGCAGAAGCTAAAAGATGCCCTTTTTTGGTTTTTTCCCTATTTATGCAGTATGTCTGCATACGCATGCATACGTCTAAGGGAGCAAGAGGTATTAGCATTTTATATGTGCTAGCAGAAGCTAAAAACAGAAGCTAAAAGATGCCCTTTTTTGGGTTTTTTTTTTTATGCAGTATGTCTGTATGTCTGCTTACGCATGCATACGTCTAAGGGAGCAAGAGGTATTAGCATTTTATATGTGCTAGCAGAAGCTAAAAGATGCCCTTTTTTGGGTTACGCATGCATACGTCTAAGGGAGCAAGAGGTATTAGCATTTTATATGTGCTAGCAGAAGCTAAAAGATGCCCTTTTTTGGGTTTTTTTTTTTATGCAGTATGTCTGCATACGTCTGCATACACCTAAGGGAGCAAGAGATATTAACATTTTATACGTCATATAGTAGCGAGCACGCTCTATAGGAAGCCCTTTTCTTAGGTTTTTTCCTATTTATGCAGTATGTCTGCATACGTCTAAGGGAGCAAGAGGTATTAGCATTTTATATGTGCTAGCAGAAGCTAAAAACAGAAGCTAAAAGAAGCCCTTTTTTGGTTTTTTTCCTATTTATGCAGTATGTCTGCATACGTCTGCATACATCTAAGGGGGCAAGAGATATTAACATTTTGTACGTCATATAGTATCTAGCACGCTCTATAAGAAGCCCTTTTCTTATTCTTTTTCCTATTTATGTCTGCATACGCATGCATACGTCTAAGGGAGCAAGAGGTATTAGCATTTTATATGTGCTAGCAGAAGCTAAAAACAGAAGCTAAAAGAAGCCCTTTTTTGGTTTTTTTCCTATTTATGCAGTATGTCTGCATACGTCTAAGGGAGCAAGAGGTATTAGCATTTTATATGTGCTAGCAGAAGCTAAAAGATGCCCTTTTTTGGTTTTTTTACTATTTATGCAGTATGTCTGCATACGCATGCATACGTCTAAGGGAGCAAGAGGTATTAGCATTTTATATGTGCTAGCAGAAGCTAAAAACAGAAGCTAAAAGATGCCCTTTTTTGGGTTTTTTTTTTTATGCAGTATGTCTGTATGTCTGCATACGCATGCATACGTCTAAGGGAGCAAGAGGTATTAGCATTTTATATGTGCTAGCAGAAGCTAAAAACAGAAGCTAAAAGAAGCCCTTTTTTGGTTTTTTTCCTATTTATGCAGTATGTCTGCATACGTCTGCATACATCTAAGGGAGCAAGAGATATTAACATTTTGTACGTCATATAGTATCTAGCACGCTCTATAAGAAGTCCTTTTCTTATTCTTTTTCCTATTTATGCAGTATGTCTGCATACGCATGCATACGTCTAAGGGAGCAAGAGGTATTAGCATTTTATATGTGCTAGCAGAAGCTAAAAGATGCCCTTTTTTGGGTTTTTTTTTTTATGCAGTATGTCTGCATACGTCTGCATACACCTAAGGGAGCAAGAGATATTAACATTTTATACGTCATATAGTAGCGAGCACGCTCTATAGGAAGCCCTTTTCTTAGGTTTTTTCCTTTTTATGCAGTATGTCTGCATACGTCTAAGGGAGCAAGAGGTATTAGCATTTTATATGTGCTAGCAGAAGCTAAAAACAGAAGCTAAAAGAAGCCCTTTTTTGGTTTTTTTCCTATTTATGCAGTATGTCTGCATACGTCTGCATACATCTAAGGGGGCAAGAGATATTAACATTTTGTACGTCATATAGTATCTAGCACGCTCTATAAGAAGCCCTTTTCTTATTCTTTTTCCTATTTATGTCTGCATACGCATGCATACGTCTAAGGGAGCAAGAGGTATTAGCATTTTATATGTGCTAGCAGAAGCTAAAAACAGAAGCTAAAAGAAGCCCTTTTTTGGTTTTTTTCCTATTTATGCAGTATGTCTGCATACGTCTAAGGGAGCAAGAGGTATTAGCATTTTATATGTGCTAGCAGAAGCTAAAAGATGCCCTTTTTTGGTTTTTTCCCTATTTATGCAGTATGTCTGCATACGCATGCATACGTCTAAGGGAGCAAGAGGTATTAGCATTTTATATGTGCTAGCAGAAGCTAAAAACAGAAGCTAAAAGATGCCCTTTTTTGGGTTTTTTTTTTTATGCAGTATGTCTGTATGTCTGCTTACGCATGCATACGTCTAAGGGAGCAAGAGGTATTAGCATTTTATATGTGCTAGCAGAAGCTAAAAGATGCCCTTTTTTGGGTTACGCATGCATACGTCTAAGGGAGCAAGAGGTATTAGCATTTTATATGTGCTAGCAGAAGCTAAAAGATGCCCTTTTTTGGGTTTTTTTTTTTATGCAGTATGTCTGCATACGTCTGCATACACCTAAGGGAGCAAGAGATATTAACATTTTATACGTCATATAGTAGCGAGCACGCTCTATAGGAAGCCCTTTTCTTAGGTTTTTTCCTATTTATGCAGTATGTCTGCATACGTCTAAGGGAGCAAGAGGTATTAGCATTTTATATGTGCTAGCAGAAGCTAAAAACAGAAGCTAAAAGAAGCCCTTTTTTGGTTTTTTTCCTATTTATGCAGTATGTCTGCATACGTCTGCATACATCTAAGGGGGCAAGAGATATTAACATTTTGTACGTCATATAGTATCTAGCACGCTCTATAAGAAGCCCTTTTCTTATTCTTTTTCCTATTTATGTCTGCATACGCATGCATACGTCTAAGGGAGCAAGAGGTATTAGCATTTTATATGTGCTAGCAGAAGCTAAAAACAGAAGCTAAAAGAAGCCCTTTTTTGGTTTTTTTCCTATTTATGCAGTATGTCTGCATACGTCTAAGGGAGCAAGAGGTATTAGCATTTTATATGTGCTAGCAGAAGCTAAAAGATGCCCTTTTTTGGTTTTTTCCCTATTTATGCAGTATGTCTGCATACGCATGCATACGTCTAAGGGAGCAAGAGGTATTAGCATTTTATATGTGCTAGCAGAAGCTAAAAACAGAAGCTAAAAGATGCCCTTTTTTGGGTTTTTTTTTTTATGCAGTATGTCTGTATGTCTGCTTACGCATGCATACGTCTAAGGGAGCAAGAGGTATTAGCATTTTATATGTGCTAGCAGAAGCTAAAAGATGCCCTTTTTTGGGTTACGCATGCATACGTCTAAGGGAGCAAGAGGTATTAGCATTTTATATGTGCTAGCAGAAGCTAAAAGATGCCCTTTTTTGGGTTTTTGTTTTTATGCAGTATGTCTGCATACGTCTGCATACACCTAAGGGAGCAAGAGATATTAACATTTTATACGTCATATAGTAGCGAGCACGCTCTATAGGAAGCCCTTTTCTTAGGTTTTTTCCTATTTATGCAGTATGTCTGCATACGTCTAAGGGAGCAAGAGGTATTAGCATTTTATATGTGCTAGCAGAAGCTAAAAACAGAAGCTAAAAGAAGCCCTTTTTTGGTTTTTTTCCTATTTATGCAGTATGTCTGCATACGTCTGCATACATCTAAGGGGGCAAGAGATATTAACATTTTGTACGTCATATAGTATCTAGCACGCTCTATAAGAAGCCCTTTTCTTATTCTTTTTCCTATTTATGTCTGCATACGCATGCATACGTCTAAGGGAGCAAGAGGTATTAGCATTTTATATGTGCTAGCAGAAGCTAAAAACAGAAGCTAAAAGAAGCCCTTTTTTGGGTTTTTTTTTTTATGCAGTATGTCTGCATACGCATGCATAGGTCTAAGGGAACAAGAGGTATTAGCATTTTATATGTGCTAGCAGAAGCTAAAAACAGAAGCTAAAAGAAGCCCTTTTTTGGTTTTTTTCCTATTTATGCAGTATGTCTGCATACGCATGCATACGTCTAAGGGAGCAAGAGGTATTAGCATTTTATATGTGCTAGCAGAAGCTAAAAACAGAAGCTAAAAGATGCCCTTTTTTGGGTTTTTTTTTTTTTATGCAGTATGTCTGCATACGCATGCATACGTCTAAGGGAGCAAGAGGTATTAGCATTTTATATGTGCTAGCAGAAGCTAAAAACAGAAGCTAAAAGAAGCCCTTTTTTGGTTTTTTTCCTATTTATGCAGTATGTCTGCATACGTCTGCATACGTCTGCATACGTCTAAGGGAGCAAGAGATATTAACATTTTGTACGTCATATAGTAGCTAGCACGCTCTATAGGAAGCCCTTTTCTTAGGTTTTTTCCTGTTTGTGCAGTATGCCTGCATACGCATGAATACGTCTAAAAGAGCAATAGTTATTAGCAGTTTGTACGTCATATAGTATCTAGCACGCTCTATAAGAAGCCCTTTTCTTAGGTTTTTTCCTATTTATGCAGTATGCCTGCATACGCATGCATACGTCTAAAGGAGCCAGAGATATTAACATTTTATATGTTCTGTAGTAGTTAGCACGCTCTATAAGAAGCCCTTTTCTTAAGTTTTTTCCTATTTATGCAGTAGCTAACATTCTCTATAAGAATCGTCTTTCTTGGGTTTTTCCCTATTTATGCAGTATGCCTGCATACGCATGCATACGTCTAAGGGAGCAAGAGATATTAACATTTTGTACGTCATATAGTAGCTAGCACGCTCTATAGGAAGCCCTTTTCTTAAGTTTTTTCCTATTTATGCAGTAGCTAACATTCTCTATAAGAATCGTCTTTCTTAGGTTTTTCCCTATTTATGCATTATGCCTGCATACGCATGCATACGTCTAAGGGAGCAAGAGATATTAACATTTTGTACGTCATATAGTAGCTAGCACGCTCTATAGGAAGCCCTTTTCTTAGGTTTTTTCCTGTTTGTGCAGTATGCCTGCATACGCATGAATACGTCTAAGGGAGCAAGAGATATTAACATTTTGTACGTCATATAGGAGCTAGCACGCTCTATAGGAAGCTCTTTTCTTAAGTCTTTTCATATTTATGCAGTAGCTAACATTCTCTATAAGAATCGTCTTTCTTAGGTTTTTCCCTATTTATGCAGTACCTATGCCTGCATACGCATGCATACGTCTAAGGGAGCAAGAGATATTAACATTTTGTACGTCATATAGTAGCTAGCACGCTCTATAGGAAGCCCTTTTCTTAAGTTTTTTCCTATTTATGCAGTAGCTAACATTCTCTATAAGAATCGTCTTTCTTGGGTTTTTATTTATGCAGTATGCCTGCATACGCATGCATACGTCTAAGGGAGCAAGAGATATTAACATTTTGTACGTCATATAGTAGCTAGCACGCTCTATAGGAAGCCCTTTTCTTAAGTTTTTTCCTATTTATGCAGTAGCTAACATTCTCTATAAGAATCGTCTTTCTTGGGTTTTTCCCTATTTATGCAGTATGCCTGCATACGCATGCATACGTCTAAGGGAGCAAGAGATATTAACATTTTGTACGTCATATAGTAGCTAGCACGCTCTATAGGAAGCCCTTTTCTTAAGTCTTTTCCTATTTATGCAGTAGCTAACATTCTCTATAAGAATCGTCTTTCTTAGGTTTTTCCCTATTTATGCAGTATGCCTGCATACGCATGCATACGTCTAAGGGAGCAAGAGATATTAACATTTTGTACGTCATATAGTAGCTAGCACGCTCTATAGGAAGCCCTTTTCTAAGGTTTTTTCCTGTTTGTGCAGTATGCCTGCATACGCATGAATACGTCTAAGGGAGCAATAGTTATTAACATTTTATACGTCATATAGTATCTAGACGCTCTATAAGAAGCCCTTTTCTTAGGTTTTTTCCTATTTATGCAGTACGTCTGCATACGCATGCGTGCGTCTAAGGGAGCAAGAGATATTAACATTTTGTACGTCATATAGTAGCTAGCACGCTCTATAGGAAGCCCTTTTCTTAGGTTTTTTCCTGTTTGTGCAGTATGCCTGCATACGCATGCGTGCGTCTAAGGGAGCAAGAGATATTAACATTTTGTACGTCATATAGTAGCTAGCACGCTCTATAGGAAGCCCTTTTCTTAGGTTTTTTCCTGTTTGTGCAGTATGCCTGCATACGCATGAATACGTCTAAGGGAGCAATAGTTATTAACATTTTATACGTCATATAGTATCTAGACGCTCTATAAGAAGCCCTTTTCTTAGGTTTTTTCCTATTTATGCAGTATGCCTGCATACGTCTAAGGGAGCAAGAGATATTAACATTTTGTACGTCATATAGTAGCTAGCACGCTCTATAGGAAGCCCTTTTCTTAGGTTTTTTCCTGTTTGTGCAGTATGCCTGCATACGCATGCGTGCGTCTAAGGGAGCAAGAGATATTAACATTTTGTACGTCATATAGTAGCTAGCACGCTCTATAGGAAGCCCTTTTCTTAGGTTTTTTCCTGTTTGTGCAGTATGCCTGCATACGCATGAATACGTCTAAGGGAGCAATAGTTATTAACATTTTATACGTCATATAGTATCTAGACGCTCTATAAGAAGCCCTTTTCTTAGGTTTTTTCCTATTTATGCAGTACGTCTGCATACGTCTAAGGGAGCAAGAGATATTAACAGTTTGTACGTCATATAGTATCTAGCACGCTCTATAAGAAGCCCTTTTCTTAGGTTTTTTCCTATTTATGCAGTATGCCTGCATACGCATGCATACGTCTAAGGGAGCAAGAGATATTAACATTTTGTACGTCATATAGTAGCTAGCACGCTCTATAGGAAGCCCTTTTCTTAGGTTTTTTCCTATTTATGCAGTACGTCTGCATACGTCTAAGGGAGCAAAAGATATTAACAGTTTGTACGTCATATAGCTAGCACGCTCTATAGGAAGCCCTTTTCTTAGGTTTTTTCCTATTTATGCAGTACGTCTGCATACGCATGCGTGCGTCTAAGGGAGCAAGAGATATTAACATTTTGTACGTCATATAGTAGCTAGCACGCTCAATAGGAAACCCTTTTCTTAGGTTTTTTCCTGTTTGTGCAGTATGCCTGCATACGCATGCGTGCGTCTAAGGGAGCAAGAGATATTAACATTTTGTACGTCATATAGTAGCTAGCACGCTCTATAGGAAGCCCTTTTCTTAGGTTTTTTCCTGTTTGTGCAGTATGCCTGCATACGCATGAATACGTCTAAGGGAGCAATAGTTATTAACATTTTATACGTCATATAGTATCTAGACGCTCTATAAGAAGCCCTTTTCTTAGGTTTTTTCCTATTTATGCAGTACGTCTGCATACGCATGCGTGCGTCTAAGGGAGCAAGAGATATTAACATTTTGTACGTCATAATAGATAGCACGCTCTATAGGAAGCCCTTTTCTTAGGTTTTTTCCTGTTTGTGCAGTATGCCTGCATACGCATGAATACGTCTAAGGGAGCAATAGTTATTAACATTTTATACGTCATATAGTATCTAGACGCTCTATAAGAAGCCCTTTTCTTAGGTTTTTTCCTATTTATGCTGTACGTCTGCATACGTCTAAGGGAGCAAAAGATATTAACAGTTTGTACGTCATATAGCTAGCACGCTCTATAGGAAGCCCTTTTCTTAAGTCTTTTCCTATTTATGCAGTAGCTAACATTCTCTATAAGAATCGTCTTTCTTGGGTTTTTCCCTATTTATGCAGTATGCCTGCATACGCATGCATACGTCTAAGGGAGCAAGAGATATTAACATTTTGTACGTCATATAGTAGCTAGCACGCTCTATAGGAAGCCCTTTTCTTAGGTTTTTTCCTGTTTGTGCAGTATGCCTGCATACGCATGCGTGCGTCTAAGGGAGCAAGAGATATTAACATTTTGTACGTCATATAGTAGCTAGCACGCTCTATAGGAAGCCCTTTTCTTAGGTTTTTTTCCTGTTTGTGCAGTATGCCTGCATACGCATGCGTGCGTCTAAGGGAGCAAGAGATATTAACATTTTGTACGTCATATAGTAGCTAGCACGCTCTATAAGAAGCCCTTTTCTTAGGTTTTTTCCTATTTATGCAGTACGTCTGCATACGCATGCGTGCGTCTAAGGGAGCAAGAGATATTAACATTTTGTACGTCATATAGTAGCTAGCACGCTCTATAGGAAGCCCTTTTCTTAGGTTTTTCCTGTTTGTGCAGTATGCCTGCATACGCATGCGTGCGTCTAAGGGAGCAAGAGATATTAACATTTTGTACGTCATATAGTAGCTAGCACGCTCTATAGGAAGCCCTTTTCTTAGGTTTTTTTCCTGTTTGTGCAGTATGCCTGCATACGCATGCGTGCGTCTAAGGGAGCAAGAGATATTAACATTTTGTACGTCATATAGTAGCTAGCACGCTCTATAGGAAGCCCTTTTCTTAGGTTTTTTTCCTGTTTGTGCAGTACGCCTGCATACGCATGAATACGTCTAAGGGAGCAATAGTTATTAACATTTTATACGTCATATAGTATCTAGACGCTCTATAAGAAGCCCTTTTCTTAGGTTTTTTCCTATTTATGCAGTACGTCTGCATACGCATGCGTGCGTCTAAGGGAGCAACAGATATTAACATTTTGTACGTCATATAGTAGCTAGCACGCTCTATAGGAAGCCCTTTTCTTAGGTTTTTTCCTGTTTGTGCAGTATGCCTGCATACGCATGCATACGTCTAAAGGAGCAAGAGATATTAACATTTTATATGTTCTGTAGTAGTTAGCACTCTATAAGAAGCCCTTTTCTTAAGTTTTTTCCTATTTATGCAGTAGCTAACATTCTCTATAAGAATCGTCTTTCTTGGGGGTTTTTCCCTATTTATGCAGTATGCCTGCATACGCATGCATACGTCTAAGGGAGCAAGAGATATTAACATTTTGTACGTCATATAGTATCTAGCACGCTCTATAGGAAGCCCTTTTCTTAGTTTTTTCCTGTTTGTGCAGTATGCCTGCATACGCATGAATACGTCTAAGGAGCAATAGTTATTAACATTTTATACGTCATATAGTATCTAGACGCTCTATAAGAAGCCCTTTTCTTAGGTTTTTTCCTATTTATGCAGTACGTCTGCATACGCATGCGTGCGTCTAAGGGAGCAAGAGATATTAACATTTTGTACGTCATATAGTAGCTAGCACGCTCTATAGGAAGCCCTTTTCTTAGGTTTTTTCCTGTTTGTGCAGTATGCCTGCATACGCATGCGTGCGTCTAAGGGAGCAAGAGATATTAACATTTTGTACGTCATATAGTAGCTAGCACGCTCTATAGGAAGCCCTTTTTTTAGGTTTTTTCCTGTTTGTGCAGTATGCCTGCATACGCATGAATTCTAAGGGAGCAATAGTTGTTAACATTTTATACGTCATATAGTATCTAGACGCTCTATAAGAAGCCCTTTTCTTAGGTTTTTTCCTATTTATGCAGTACGTCTGCATACGTCTAAGGGAGCAAAAGATATTAACAGTTTGTACGTCATATAGCTAGCACGCTCTATAGGAAGCCCTTTTCTTAAGTCTTTTCCTATTTATGCAGTAGCTAACATTCTCTATAAGAATCGTCTTTCTTGGGTTTTTCCCTATTTATGCAGTATGCCTGCATACGCATGCATACGTCTAAGGGAGCAAGAGATATTAACATTTTGTACGTCATATAGTAGCTAGCACGCTCTATAGGAAGCCCTTTTCTTAAGTCTTTTCCTATTTATGCAGTAGCTAACATTCTCTATAAGAATCGTCTTTCTTAGGTTTTCCCTATTTATGCAGTATGCCTGCATACGCATGCAAACGTCTAAGGGAGCAAGAGATATTAACATTTTGTACGTCATATAGTAGCTAGCACGCTCTATAGGAAGCCCTTTTCTTAAGTCTTTTCCTATTTATGCAGTAGCTAACATTCTCTATAAGAATCGTCTTTCTTAGGTTTTTCCCTATTTATGCAGTATGCCTGCATACGCATGCATACGTCTAAGGGAGCAAGAGATATTAACATTTTGTACGTCATATAGTAGCTAGCACGCTCTATAGGAAGCCCTTTTCTTAGGTTTTTTCCTGTTTGTGCAGTATGCCTGCTTACCCATGAATACGTCTAAGGGAGCAATAGTTATTAACATTTTATACGTCATATAGTATCTAGACGCTCTATAAGAAGCCCTTTTCTTAGGTTTTTTCCTATTTATGCAGTATGCCTGCATACGCATGCATACGTCTAAAGGAGCAAGAGATATTAACATTTTATATGTTCTGTAGTAGTTAGCACGCTCTATAAGAAGCCCTTTTCTTAAGTTTTTCCTATTTATGCAGCTAACATTCTCTATAAGAATCGTCTTTCTTAGGTTTTTCCCTATTTATGCAGTATGCCTGCATACGCATGCATACGTCTAAGGGAGCAAGAGATATTAACATTTTGTACGTCATATAGTAGCTAGCACGCTCTATAGGAAGCCCTTTTCTTAAGTTTTTTCCTATTTATGCAGTAGCTAACATTCTCTATAAGAATCGTCTTGGTTTTTTATTTATGCAGTATGCCTGCATACGCATGCATACGTCTAAGGGAGCAAGAGATATTAACATTTTGTACGTCATATAGTAGCTAGCACGCTCTATAGGAAGCCCTTTTCTTAAGTTTTTTCCTATTTATGCAGTAGCTAACATTCTCTATAAGAATCGTCTTTCTTGGGTTTTTCCCTATTTATGCAGTATGCCTGCATACGCATGCATACGTCTAAGGGAGCAAGAGATATTAACATTTTGTACGTCATATAGTAGGCTAGCACGCTCTATAGGAAGCCCTTTTCTTAAGTCTTTTCCTATTTATGCAGTAGCTAACATTCTCTATAAGAATCGTCTTTCTTAGGTTTTTCCCTATTTATGCAGTATGCCTGCATACGCATGCATACGTCTAAGGGAGCAAGAGATATTAACATTTTGTACGTCATATAGTAGCTAGCACGCTCTATAGGAAGCCCTTTTCTAAGGTTTTTTCCTGTTTGTGCAGTATGCCTGCATACGCATGAATACGTCTAAGGGAGCAATAGTTATTAACATTTTATACGTCATATAGTATCTAGACGCTCTATAAGAAGCCCTTTTTCTTAGGTTTTTTTCCTATTTATGCAGTACGTCTGCATACGCATGCGTGCGTCTAAGGGAGCAAGAGATATTAACATTTTGTACGTCATATAGTAGCTAGCACGCTCTATAGGAAGCCCTTTTCTTAGGTTTTTTCCTGTTTGTGCAGTATGCCTGCATACGCATGCGTGCGTCTAAGGGAGCAAGAGATATTAACATTTTGTACGTCATATAGTAGCTAGCACGCTCTATAGGAAGCCCTTTTCTTAGGTTTTTTCCTGTTTGTGCAGTATGCCTGCATACGCATGAATACGTCTAAGGGAGCAATAGTTATTAACATTTTATACGTCATATAGTATCTAGACGCTCTATAAGAAGCCCTTTTCTTAGGTTTTTTCCTATTTATGCAGTACGTCTGCATACGTCTAAGGGAGCAAGAGATATTAACAGTTTGTACGTCATATAGTATCTAGCACGCTCTATAAGAAGCCCTTTTCTTAGGTTTTTTCCTATTTATGCAGTATGCCTGCATACGCATGCATACGTCTAAGGGAGCAAGAGATATTAACATTTTGTACGTCATATAGTAGCTAGCACGCTCTATAGGAAGCCCTTTTCTTAGGTTTTTTCCTGTTTGTGCAGTATGCCTGCATACGCATGCGTGCGTCTAAGGGAGCAAGAGATATTAACATTTTGTACGTCATATAGTAGCTAGACGCTCTATAAGAAGCCCTTTTCTTAGGTTTTTTCCTATTTATGCAGTACGTCTGCATACGTCTAAGGGAGCAAGAGATATTAACATTTTGTACGTCATATAGTAGCTAGACGCTCTATAGGAAGCCCTTTTCTTAGGTTTTTTCCTGTTTGTGCAGTATGCCTGCATACGCATGAATACGTCTAAGGGAGCAATAGTTATTAACATTTTATACGTCACATAGTATCTAGACGCTCTATAAGAAGCCCTTTTCTTAGGTTTTTTCCTATTTATGCAGTACGTCTGCATACGTCTAAGGGAGCAAGAGATATTAACAGTTTGTACGTCATATAGTATCTAGCACGCTCTATAAGAAGCCCTTTTCTTAGGTTTTTTCCTATTTATGCAGTATGCCTGCATACGCATGCATACGTCTAAGGGAGCAAGAGATATTAACATTTTGTACGTCATATAGTAGCTAGCACGCTCTATAGGAAGCCCTTTTCTTAGGTTTTTTCCTGTTTGTGCAGTATGCCTGCATACGCATGAATACGTCTAAGGGAGCAATAGTTATTAACATTTTATACGTCATATAGTATCTAGACGCTCTATAAGAAGCCCTTTTCTTAGGTTTTTTCCTATTTATGCAGTACGTCTGCATACGCATGCGTGCGTCTAAGGGAGCAAGAGATATTAACATTTTGTACGTCATATAGTAGCTAGCACGCTCTATAGGAAGCCCTTTTCTTAGGTTTTTTCCTGTTTGTGCAGTATGCCTGCATACGCATGAATACGTCTAAGGGAGCAATAGTTATTAACATTTTATACGTCATATAGTATCTAGACGCTCTATAAGAAGCCCTTTTCTTAGGTTTTTTCCTATTTATGCAGTACGTCTGCATACGCATGCGTGCGTCTAAGGGAGCAAGAGATATTAACATTTTGTACGTCATATAGTAGCTAGCACGCTCTATAGGAAGCCCTTTTCTTAGGTTTTTTCCTGTTTGTGCAGTATGCCTGCTTACGCATGAATACGTCTAAGGGAGCAATAGTTATTAACATTTTATACGTCATATAGTATCTAGACGCTCTATAAGAAGCCCTTTTCTTAGGTTTTTTCCTATTTATGCAGTATGCCTGCATACGCATGCATACGTCTAAAGGAGCAAGAGATATTAACATTTTATATGTTCTGTAGTAGTTAGCACGCTCTATAAGAAGCCCTTTTCTTAAGTTTTTCCTATTTATGCAGCTAACATTCTCTATAAGAATCGTCTTTCTTAGGTTTTTCCCTATTTATGCAGTATGCCTGCATACGCATGCATACGTCTAAGGGAGCAAGAGATATTAACATTTTGTACGTCATATAGTAGCTAGCACGCTCTATAGGAAGCCCTTTTCTTAAGTTTTTTCCTATTTATGCAGTAGCTAACATTCTCTATAAGAATCGTCTTTCTTGGGTTTTTATTTATGCAGTATGCCTGCATACGCATGCATACGTCTAAGGGAGCAAGAGATATTAACATTTTGTACGTCATATAGTAGCTAGCACGCTCTATAGGAAGCCCTTTTCTTAAGTTTTTTCCTATTTATGCAGTAGCTAACATTCTCTATAAGAATCGTCTTTCTTGGGTTTTTCCCTATTTATGCAGTATGCCTGCATACGCATGCATACGTCTAAGGGAGCAAGAGATATTAACATTTTGTACGTCATATAGTAGCTAGCACGCTCTATAGGAAGCCCTTTTCTTAAGTCTTTTCCTATTTATGCAGTAGCTAACATTCTCTATAAGAATCGTCTTTCTTAGGTTTTTCCCTATTTATGCAGTATGCCTGCATACGCATGCATACGTCTAAGGGAGCAAGAGATATTAACATTTTGTACGTCATATAGTAGCTAGCACGCTCTATAGGAAGCCCTTTTCTAAGGTTTTTTCCTGTTTGTGCAGTATGCCTGCATACGCATGAATACGTCTAAGGGAGCAATAGTTATTAACATTTTATACGTCATATAGTATCTAGACGCTCTATAAGAAGCCCTTTTCTTAGGTTTTTTCCTATTTATGCAGTACGTCTGCATACGCATGCGTGCGTCTAAGGGAGCAAGAGATATTAACATTTTGTACGTCATATAGTAGCTAGCACGCTCTATAGGAAGCCCTTTTCTTAGGTTTTTTCCTGTTTGTGCAGTATGCCTGCATACGCATGCGTGCGTCTAAGGGAGCAAGAGATATTAACATTTTGTACGTCATATAGTAGCTAGCACGCTCTATAGGAAGCCCTTTTCTTAGGTTTTTTCCTGTTTGTGCAGTATGCCTGCATACGCATGAATACGTCTAAGGGAGCAATAGTTATTAACATTTTATACGTCATATAGTATCTAGACGCTCTATAAGAAGCCCTTTTCTTAGGTTTTTTCCTATTTATGCAGTATGCCTGCATACGTCTAAGGGAGCAAGAGATATTAACATTTTGTACGTCATATAGTAGCTAGCACGCTCTATAGGAAGCCCTTTTCTTAGGTTTTTTCCTGTTTGTGCAGTATGCCTGCATACGCATGCGTGCGTCTAAGGGAGCAAGAGATATTAACATTTTGTACGTCATATAGTAGCTAGCACGCTCTATAGGAAGCCCTTTTCTTAGGTTTTTTCCTGTTTGTGCAGTATGCCTGCATACGCATGAATACGTCTAAGGGAGCAATAGTTATTAACATTTTATACGTCATATAGTATCTAGACGCTCTATAAGAAGCCCTTTTCTTAGGTTTTTTCCTATTTATGCAGTACGTCTGCATACGTCTAAGGGAGCAAGAGATATTAACAGTTTGTACGTCATATAGTATCTAGCACGCTCTATAAGAAGCCCTTTTCTTAGGTTTTTTCCTATTTATGCAGTATGCCTGCATACGCATGCATACGTCTAAGGGAGCAAGAGATATTAACATTTTGTACGTCATATAGTAGCTAGCACGCTCTATAGGAAGCCCTTTTCTTAGGTTTTTTCCTATTTATGCAGTACGTCTGCATACGTCTAAGGGAGCAAAAGATATTAACAGTTTGTACGTCATATAGCTAGCACGCTCTATAGGAAGCCCTTTTCTTAGGTTTTTTCCTATTTATGCAGTACGTCTGCATACGCATGCGTGCGTCTAAGGGAGCAAGAGATATTAACATTTTGTACGTCATATAGTAGCTAGCACGCTCAATAGGAAACCCTTTTCTTAGGTTTTTTCCTGTTTGTGCAGTATGCCTGCATACGCATGCGTGCGTCTAAGGGAGCAAGAGATATTAACATTTTGTACGTCATATAGTAGCTAGCACGCTCTATAGGAAGCCCTTTTCTTAGGTTTTTTCCTGTTTGTGCAGTATGCCTGCATACGCATGAATACGTCTAAGGGAGCAATAGTTATTAACATTTTATACGTCATATAGTATCTAGACGCTCTATAAGAAGCCCTTTTCTTAGGTTTTTTCCTATTTATGCAGTACGTCTGCATACGCATGCGTGCGTCTAAGGGAGCAAGAGATATTAACATTTTGTACGTCATAATAGATAGCACGCTCTATAGGAAGCCCTTTTCTTAGGTTTTTTCCTGTTTGTGCAGTATGCCTGCATACGCATGAATACGTCTAAGGGAGCAATAGTTATTAACATTTTATACGTCATATAGTATCTAGACGCTCTATAAGAAGCCCTTTTCTTAGGTTTTTTCCTATTTATGCTGTACGTCTGCATACGTCTAAGGGAGCAAAAGATATTAACAGTTTGTACGTCATATAGCTAGCACGCTCTATAGGAAGCCCTTTTCTTAAGTCTTTTCCTATTTATGCAGTAGCTAACATTCTCTATAAGAATCGTCTTTCTTGGGTTTTT
This sequence comes from Merodon equestris, assembly GCA_958301585.1. NCBI lineage: Eukaryota > Metazoa > Arthropoda > Insecta > Diptera > Syrphidae > Merodon > Merodon equestris. The sequence continues at coordinate 98,503,337 of OY284415.1, read as the reverse complement.
CCCTATTTATGCAGTATGCCTGCATACGCATGCATACGTCTAAGGGAGCAAGAGATATTAACATTTTGTACGTCATATAGTAGCTAGCACGCTCTATAGGAAGCCCTTTTCTTAGGTTTTTTCCTGTTTGTGCAGTATGCCTGCATACGCATGCGTGCGTCTAAGGGAGCAAGAGATATTAACATTTTGTACGTCATATAGTAGCTAGCACGCTCTATAGGAAGCCCTTTTCTTAGGTTTTTTTCCTGTTTGTGCAGTATGCCTGCATACGCATGCGTGCGTCTAAGGGAGCAAGAGATATTAACATTTTGTACGTCATATAGTAGCTAGCACGCTCTATAAGAAGCCCTTTTCTTAGGTTTTTTCCTATTTATGCAGTACGTCTGCATACGCATGCGTGCGTCTAAGGGAGCAAGAGATATTAACATTTTGTACGTCATATAGTAGCTAGCACGCTCTATAGGAAGCCCTTTTCTTAGGTTTTTCCTGTTTGTGCAGTATGCCTGCATACGCATGCGTGCGTCTAAGGGAGCAAGAGATATTAACATTTTGTACGTCATATAGTAGCTAGCACGCTCTATAGGAAGCCCTTTTCTTAGGTTTTTTCCTGTTTGTGCAGTATGCCTGCATACGCATGCGTGCGTCTAAGGGAGCAAGAGATATTAACATTTTGTACGTCATATAGTAGCTAGCACGCTCTATAGGAAGCCCTTTTCTTAGGTTTTTTTCCTGTTTGTGCAGTACGCCTGCATACGCATGAATACGTCTAAGGGAGCAATAGTTATTAACATTTTATACGTCATATAGTATCTAGACGCTCTATAAGAAGCCCTTTTCTTAGGTTTTTTCCTATTTATGCAGTACGTCTGCATACGCATGCGTGCGTCTAAGGGAGCAACAGATATTAACATTTTGTACGTCATATAGTAGCTAGCACGCTCTATAGGAAGCCCTTTTCTTAGGTTTTTTCCTGTTTGTGCAGTATGCCTGCATACGCATGCATACGTCTAAAGGAGCAAGAGATATTAACATTTTATATGTTCTGTAGTAGTTAGCACTCTATAAGAAGCCCTTTTCTTAAGTTTTTTCCTATTTATGCAGTAGCTAACATTCTCTATAAGAATCGTCTTTCTTGGGTTTTTCCCTATTTATGCAGTATGCCTGCATACGCATGCATACGTCTAAGGGAGCAAGAGATATTAACATTTTGTACGTCATATAGTAGCTAGCACGCTCTATAGGAAGCCCTTTTCTTAGGTTTTTTCCTGTTTGTGCAGTATGCCTGCATACGCATGAATACGTCTAAGGGAGCAATAGTTATTAACATTTTATACGTCATATAGTATCTAGACGCTCTATAAGAAGCCCTTTTCTTAGGTTTTTTCCTATTTATGCAGTACGTCTGCATACGCATGCGTGCGTCTAAGGGAGCAAGAGATATTAACATTTTGTACGTCATATAGTAGCTAGCACGCTCTATAGGAAGCCCTTTTCTTAGGTTTTTTCCTGTTTGTGCAGTATGCCTGCATACGCATGCGTGCGTCTAAGGGAGCAAGAGATATTAACATTTTGTACGTCATATAGTAGCTAGCACGCTCTATAGGAAGCCCTTTTCTTAGGTTTTTTCCTGTTTGTGCAGTATGCCTGCATACGCATGAATTCTAAGGGAGCAATAGTTATTAACATTTTATACGTCATATAGTATCTAGACGCTCTGTAAGAAGCCCTTTTCTTAGGTTTTTTCCTATTTATGCAGTACGTCTGCATACGTCTAAGGGAGCAAAAGATATTAACAGTTTGTACGTCATATAGCTAGCACGCTCTATAAGAAGCCCTTTTCTTAAGTCTTTTCCTATTTATGCAGTAGCTAACATTCTCTATAAGAATCGTCTTTCTTGGGTTTTTCCCTATTTATGCAGTATGCCTGCATACGCATGCATACGTCTAAGGGAGCAAGAGATATTAACATTTTGTACGTCATATAGTAGCTAGCACGCTCTATAGGAAGCCCTTTTCTTAAGTCTTTTCCTATTTATGCAGTAGCTAACATTCTCTATAAGAATCGTCTTTCTTAGGTTTTTCCCTATTTATGCAGTATGCCTGCATACGCATGCATACGTCTAAGGGAGCAAGAGATATTAACATTTTGTACGTCATATAGTAGCTAGCACGCTCTATAGGAAGCCCTTTTCTTAAGTCTTTTCCTATTTATGCAGTAGCTAACATTCTCTATAAGAATCGTCTTTCTTAGGTTTTTCCCTATTTATGCAGTATGCCTGCATACGCATGCATACGTCTAAGGGAGCAAGAGATATTAACATTTTGTACGTCATATAGTAGCTAGCACGCTCTATAGGAAGCCCTTTTCTTAGGTTTTTTCCTGTTTGTGCAGTATGCCTGCTTACGCATGAATACGTCTAAGATAGCAATAGTTATTAACATTTTATACGTCATATAGTATCTAGACGCTCTATAAGAAGCCCTTTTCTTAGGTTTTTTCCTATTTATGCAGTATGCCTGCATACGCATGCATACGTCTAAAGGAGCAAGAGATATTAACATTTTATATGTTCTGTAGTAGTTAGCACGCTCTATAAGAAGCCCTTTTCTTAAGTTTTTCCTATTTATGCAGTAGCTAACATTCTCTATAAGAATCGTCTTTCTTAGGTTTTTCCCTATTTATGCAGTATGCCTGCATACGCATGCATACGTCTAAGGGAGCAAGAGATATTAACATTTTGTACGTCATATAGTAGCTAGCACGCTCTATAGGAAGCCCTTTTCTTAAGTTTTTTCCTATTTATGCAGTAGCTAACATTCTCTATAAGAATCGTCTTGGGTTTTTATTTATGCAGTATGCCTGCATACGCATGCATACGTCTAAGGGAGCAAGAGATATTAACATTTTGTACGTCATATAGTAGCTAGCACGCTCTATAGGAAGCCCTTTTCTTAAGTTTTTTCCTATTTATGCAGTAGCTAACATTCTCTATAAGAATCGTCTTTCTTGGGTTTTTCCCTATTTATGCAGTATGCCTGCATACGCATGCATACGTCTAAGGGAGCAAGAGATATTAACATTTTGTACGTCATATAGTAGCTAGCACGCTCTATAGGAAGCCCTTTTCTTAAGTCTTTTCCTATTTATGCAGTAGCTAACATTCTCTATAAGAATCGTCTTTCTTAGGTTTTTCCCTATTTATGCAGTATGCCTGCATACGCATGCATACGTCTAAGGGAGCAAGAGATATTAACATTTTGTACGTCATATAGTAGCTAGCACGCTCTATAGGAAGCCCTTTTCTAAGGTTTTTTCCTGTTTGTGCAGTATGCCTGCATACGCATGAATACGTCTAAGGGAGCAATAGTTATTAACATTTTATACGTCATATAGTATCTAGACGCTCTATAAGAAGCCCTTTTCTTAGGTTTTTTCCTGTTTGTGCAGTATGCCTGCATACGCATGCGTGCGTCTAAGGGAGCAAGAGATATTAACATTTTGTACGTCATATAGTAGCTAGCACGCTCTATAGGAAGCCCTTTTCTTAGGTTTTTTCCTGTTTGTGCAGTATGCCTGCATACGCATGAATACGTCTAAGGGAGCAATAGTTATTAACATTTTATACGTCATAAAGTTCTAGACGCTCTATAAGAAGCCCTTTTCTTAGGTTTTTTCCTATTTATGCAGTACGTCTGCATACGCATGCGTGCGTCTAAGGGAGCAAGAGATATTAACATTTTGTACGTCATATAGTAGCTAGCACGCTCTATAGGAAGCCCTTTTCTTAAGTTTTTTCCTATTTATGCAGTAGCTAACATTCTCTATAAGAATCGTCTTTCTTAGGTTTTTCCCTATTTATGCAGTATGCCTGCATACGCATGCGTGCGTCTAAGGGAGCAAGAGATATTAACATTTTGTACGTCATATAGTAGCTAGCACGCTCTATAGGAAGCCCTTTTCTTAGGTTTTTTCCTGTTTGTGCAGTATGCCTGCATACGCATGAATACGTCTAAGGGAGCAATAGTTTTTAACATTTTATACGTCATATAGTATCTAGACGCTCTATAAGAAGCCCTTTTCTTAGGTTTTTTCCTATTTATGCAGTACGTCTGCATACGCATGCGTGCGTCTAAGGGAGCAAGAGATATTAACATTTTGTACGTCATATAGTAGCTAGCACGCTCTATAGGAAGCCCTTTTCTTAAGTTTTTTCCTATTTATGCAGTAGCTAACATTCTCTATAAGAATCGTCTTTCTTGGGTTTTTCCCTATTTATGCAGTATGCCTGCATACGCATGCATACGTCTAAGGGAGCAAGAGATATTAACATTTTGTACGTCATATAGTAGCTAGCACGCTCTATAGGAAGCCCTTTTCTTAAGTTTTTTCCTATTTATGCAGTAGCTAACATTCTCTATAAGAATCGTCTTTCTTGGGTTTTTCCCTATTTATGCAGTATGCCTGCATACGCATGCATACGTCTAAGGGAGCAAGAGATATTAACATTTTGTACGTCATATAGTAGCTAGCACGCTCTATAGGAAGCCCTTTTCTTAGGTTTTTTCCTGTTTGTGCAGTATGCCTGCATACGCATGAATACGTCTAAGGGAGCAATAGTTATTAACATTTTATACGTCATATAGTATCTAGACGCTCTATAAGAAGCCCTTTTCTTAGGTTTTTTCCTATTTATGCAGTACGTCTTCATACGTCTAAGGGAGCAAAAGATATTAACAGTTTGTACGTCATATAGCTAGCACGCTCTATAGGAAGCCCTTTTCTTAGGTTTTTTCCTATTTATGCAGTACGTCTGCATACGCATGCGTGCGTCTAAGGGAGCAAGAGATATTAACATTTTGTACGTCATATAGTAGCTAGCACGCTCAATAGGAAGCCCTTTTCTTAGGTTTTTTCCTGTTTGTGCAGTATGCCTGCATACGCATGCGTGCGTCTAAGGGAGCAAGAGATATTAACATTTTGTACGTCATATAGTAGCTAGCACGCTCTATAGGAAGCCCTTTTCTTAGGTTTTTTCCTGTTTGTGCAGTATGCCTGCATACGCATGAATACGTCTAAGGGAGCAATAGTTATTAACATTTTATACGTCATATAGTATCTAGACGCTCTATAAGAAGCCCTTTTCTTAGGTTTTTTCCTATTTATGCAGTACGTCTGCATACGCATGCGTGCGTCTAAGGGAGCAAGAGATATTAACATTTTGTACGTCATATAGTAGCTAGCACGCTCTATAGGAAGCCCTTTTCTTAGGTTTTTTCCTGTTTGTGCAGTATGCCTGCATACGCATGAATACGTCTAAGGGAGCAATAGTTATTAACATTTTATACGTCATAAAGTTCTAGACGCTCTATAAGAAGCCCTTTTCTTAGGTTTTTTCCTATTTATGCAGTACGTCTGCATACGCATGCGTGCGTCTAAGGGAGCAAGAGATATTAACATTTTGTACGTCATATAGTAGCTAGCACGCTCTATAGGAAGCCCTTTTCTTAAGTTTTTTCCTATTTATGCAGTAGCTAACATTCTCTATAAGAATCGTCTTTCTTAGGTTTTTCCCTATTTATGCAGTATGCCTGCATACGCATGCGTGCGTCTAAGGGAGCAAGAGATATTAACATTTTGTACGTCATATAGTAGCTAGCACGCTCTATAGGAAGCCCTTTTCTTAGGTTTTTTCCTGTTTGTGCAGTATGCCTGCATACGCATGAATACGTCTAAGGGAGCAATAGTTTTTAACATTTTATACGTCATATAGTATCTAGACGCTCTATAAGAAGCCCTTTTCTTAGGTTTTTTCCTATTTATGCAGTACGTCTGCATACGCATGCGTGCGTCTAAGGGAGCAAGAGATATTAACATTTTGTACGTCATATAGTAGCTAGCACGCTCTATAGGAAGCCCTTTTCTTAAGTTTTTTCCTATTTATGCAGTAGCTAACATTCTCTATAAGAATCGTCTTTCTTGGGTTTTTCCCTATTTATGCAGTATGCCTGCATACGCATGCATACGTCTAAGGGAGCAAGAGATATTAACATTTTGTACGTCATATAGTAGCTAGCACGCTCTATAGGAAGCCCTTTTCTTAGGTTTTTTCCTGTTTGTGCAGTATGCCTGCATACGCATGAATACGTCTAAGGGAGCAATAGTTATTAACATTTTATACGTCATATAGTATCTAGACGCTCTATAAGAAGCCCTTTTCTTAGGTTTTTTCCTATTTATGCAGTACGTCTGCATACGCATGCGTGCGTCTAAGGGAGCAAGAGATATTAACATTTTGTACGTCATATAGTAGCTAGCACGCTCTATAGGAAGCCCTTTTCTTAAGTTTTTTCTATTTATGCAGTACGTCTGCATACGTCTAAGGGAGCAAAAGATATTAACAGTTTGTACGTCATATAGCTAGCACGCTCTATAGGAAGCCCTTTTCTTAAGTCTTTTCCTATTTATGCAGTAGCTAACATTCTCTATAAGAATCGTCTTTCTTGGGTTTTTCCCTATTTATGCAGTATGCCTGCATACGCATGCATACGTCTAAGGGAGCAAGAGATATTAACATTTTGTACGTCATATAGTAGCTAGCACGCTCTATAGGAAGCCCTTTTCTTAGGTTTTTTCCTATTTATGCAGTACGTCTTCATACGTCTAAGGGAGCAAAAGATATTAACAGTTTGTACGTCATATAGCTAGCACGCTCTATAGGAAGCCCTTTTCTTAGGTTTTTTCCTATTTATGCAGTACGTCTGCATACGCATGCGTGCGTCTAAGGGAGCAAGAGATATTAACATTTTGTACGTCATATAGTAGCTAGCACGCTCAATAGGAAGCCCTTTTCTTAGGTTTTTTCCTGTTTGTGCAGTATGCCTGCATACGCATGAATACGTCTAAGGGAGCAATAGTTATTAACATTTTATACGTCATAAAGTTCTAGACGCTCTATAAGAAGCCCTTTTCTTAGGTTTTTTCCTATTTATGCAGTACGTCTGCATACGCATGCGTGCGTCTAAGGGAGCAAGAGATATTAACATTTTGTACGTCATATAGTAGCTAGCACGCTCTATAGGAAGCCCTTTTCTTAAGTTTTTTCCTATTTATGCAGTAGCTAACATTCTCTATAAGAATCGTCTTTCTTAGGTTTTTCCCTATTTATGCAGTATGCCTGCATACGCATGCGTGCGTCTAAGGGAGCAAGAGATATTAACATTTTGTACGTCATATAGTAGCTAGCACGCTCTATAGGAAGCCCTTTTCTTAGGTTTTTTCCTGTTTGTGCAGTATGCCTGCATACGCATGAATACGTCTAAGGGAGCAATAGTTTTTAACATTTTATACGTCATATAGTATCTAGACGCTCTATAAGAAGCCCTTTTCTTAGGTTTTTTCCTATTTATGCAGTACGTCTGCATACGCATGCGTGCGTCTAAGGGAGCAAGAGATATTAACATTTTGTACGTCATATAGTAGCTAGCACGCTCTATAGGAAGCCCTTTTCTTAAGTTTTTTCCTATTTATGCAGTAGCTAACATTCTCTATAAGAATCGTCTTTCTTGGGTTTTTCCCTATTTATGCAGTATGCCTGCATACGCATGCATACGTCTAAGGGAGCAAGAGATATTAACATTTTGTACGTCATATAGTAGCTAGCACGCTCTATAGGAAGCCCTTTTCTTAAGTTTTTTCCTATTTATGCAGTAGCTAACATTCTCTATAAGAATCGTCTTTCTTGGGTTTTTCCCTATTTATGCAGTATGCCTGCATACGCATGCATACGTCTAAGGGAGCAAGAGATATTAACATTTTGTACGTCATATAGTAGCTAGCACGCTCTATAGGAAGCCCTTTTCTTAGGTTTTTTCCTGTTTGTGCAGTATGCCTGCATACGCATGAATACGTCTAAGGGAGCAATAGTTATTAACATTTTATACGTCATATAGTATCTAGACGCTCTATAAGAAGCCCTTTTCTTAGGTTTTTTCCTATTTATGCAGTACGTCTGCATACGCATGCGTGCGTCTAAGGGAGCAAGAGATATTAACATTTTGTACGTCATATAGTAGCTAGCACGCTCTATAGGAAGCCCTTTTCTTAAGTTTTTTCTATTTATGCAGTACGTCTGCATACGTCTAAGGGAGCAAAAGATATTAACAGTTTGTACGTCATATAGCTAGCACGCTCTATAGGAAGCCCTTTTCTTAAGTCTTTTCCTATTTATGCAGTAGCTAACATTCTCTATAAGAATCGTCTTTCTTGGGTTTTTCCCTATTTATGCAGTATGCCTGCATACGCATGCATACGTCTAAGGGAGCAAGAGATATTAACATTTTGTACGTCATATAGTAGCTAGCACGCTCTATAGGAAGCCCTTTTCTTAGGTTTTTTCCTATTTATGCAGTACGTCTTCATACGTCTAAGGGAGCAAAAGATATTAACAGTTTGTACGTCATATAGCTAGCACGCTCTATAGGAAGCCCTTTTCTTAGGTTTTTTCCTATTTATGCAGTACGTCTGCATACGCATGCGTGCGTCTAAGGGAGCAAGAGATATTAACATTTTGTACGTCATATAGTAGCTAGCACGCTCAATAGGAAGCCCTTTTCTTAGGTTTTTTCCTGTTTGTGCAGTATGCCTGCATACGCATGCGTGCGTCTAAGGGAGCAAGAGATATTAACATTTTGTACGTCATATAGTAGCTAGCACGCTCTATAGGAAGCCCTTTTCTTAGGTTTTTTCCTGTTTGTGCAGTATGCCTGCATACGCATGAATACGTCTAAGGGAGCAATAGTTATTAACATTTTATACGTCATATAGTATCTAGACGCTCTATAAGAAGCCCTTTTCTTAGGTTTTTTCCTATTTATGCAGTACGTCTGCATACGCATGCGTGCGTCTAAGGGAGCAAGAGATATTAACATTTTGTACGTCATATAGTAGCTAGCACGCTCTATAGGAAGCCCTTTTCTTAGGTTTTTTCCTGTTTGTGCAGTATGCCTGCATACGCATGAATACGTCTAAGGGAGCAATAGTTATTAACATTTTATACGTCATATAGTATCTAGACGCTCTATAAGAAGCCCTTTTCTTAGATTTTTTCCTATTTATGCAGTACGTCTGCATACGTCTAAGGGAGCAAAAGATATTAACAGTTTGTACGTCATATAGCTAGCACGCTCTATAGGAAGCCCTTTTCTTAAGTCTTTTCCTATTTATGCAGTAGCTAACATTCTCTATAAGAATCGTCTTTCTTGGGTTTTTCCCTATTTATGCAGTATGCCTGCATACGCATGCATACGTCTAAGGGAGCAAGAGATATTAACATTTTGTACGTCATATAGTAGCTAGCACGCTCTATAGGAAGCCCTTTTCTTAGGTTTTTTCCTGTTTGTGCAGTATGCCTGCATACGCATGCGTGCGTCTAAGGGAGCAAGAGATATTAACATTTTGTACGTCATATAGTAGCTAGCACGCTCTATAGGAAGCCCTTTTCTTAGGTATTTTTCCTGTTTGTGCAGTATGCCTGCATACGCATGCGTGCGTCTAAGGGAGCAAGAGATATTAACATTTTGTACGTCATATAGTAGCTAGCACGCTCTATAAGAAGCCCTTTTCTTAGGTTTTTTCCTATTTATGCAGTACGTCTGCATACGCATGCGTGCGTCTAAGGGAGCAAGAGATATTAACATTTTGTACGTCATATAGTAGCTAGCACGCTCTATAGGAAGCCCTTTTCTTAGGTTTTTTCCTGTTTGTGCAGTATGCCTGCATACGCATGCGTGCGTCTAAGGGAGCAAGAGATATTAACATTTTGTACGTCATATAGTAGCTAGCACGCTCTATAGGAAGCCCTTTTCTTAGGTTTTTTCCTGTTTGTGCAGTATGCCTGCATACGCATGCGTGCGTCTAAGGGAGCAAGAGATATTAACATTTTGTACGTCATATAGTAGCTAGCACGCTCTATAGGAAGCCCTTTTCTTAGGTTTTTTTCCTGTTTGTGCAGTATGCCTGCATACGCATGCGTGCGTCTAAGGGAGCAAGAGATATTAACATTTTGTACGTCATATAGTAGCTAGCACGCTCTATAGGAAGCCCTTTTCTTAGGTTTTTTCCTGTTTGTGCAGTATGCCTGCATACGCATGAATACGTCTAAGGGAGCAATAGTTATTAACATTTTATACGTCATATAGTATCTAGACGCTCTATAAGAAGCCCTTTTCTTAGGTTTTTTCCTATTTATGCAGTACGTCTGCATACGCATGCGTGCGTCTAAGGGAGCAAGAGATATTAACATTTTGTACGTCATATAGTAGCTAGCACGCTCTACAGGAAGCCCTTTTCTTAGGTTTTTTCCTGTTTGTGCAGTATGCCTGCATACGCATGAATACGTCTAAGGGAGCAATAGTTATTAACATTTTATACGTCATATAGTATCTAGACGCTCTATAAGAAGCCCTTTTCTTAGGTTTTTTCCTATTTATGCAGTACGTCTGCATACGTCTAAGGGAGCAAAAGATATTAACATTTTGTACGTCATATAGTAGCTAGCACGCTCTATAGGAAGCCCTTTTCTTAGGTTTTTTCCTGTTTGTGCAGTATGCTTGCATACGCATGCGTGCGTCTAAGGGAGCAAGAGATATTAACATTTTGTACGTCATATAGTAGCTAGCACGCTCTATAGGAAGCCCTTTTCTTAGGTTTTTTTCCTGTTTGTGCAGTATGCCTGCATACGCATGCGTGCGTCTAAGGGAGCAAGAGATATTAACATTTTGTACGTCATATAGTAGCTAGCACGCTCTATAGGAAGCCCTTTTCTTAGGTTTTTTCCTGTTTGTGCAGTATGCCTGCATACGCATGCGTGCGTCTAAGGGAGCAAGAGATATTAACATTTTGTACGTCATATAGTAGCTAGCACGCTCTATAGGAAGCCCTTTTCTTAGGTTTTTTTCCTGTTTGTGCAGTATGCCTGCATACGCATGCGTGCGTCTAAGGGAGCAAGAGATATTAACATTTTGTACGTCATATAGTAGCTAGCACGCTCTATAGGAAGCCCTTTTCTTAGGTTTTTTCCTGTTTGTGCAGTATGCCTGCATACGCATGAATACGTCTAAGGGAGCAATAGTTATTAACATTTTATACGTCATATAGTATCTAGACGCTCTATAAGAAGCCCTTTTCTTAGGTTTTTTCCTATTTATGCAGTACGTCTGCATACGCATGCGTGCGTCTAAGGGAGCAAGAGATATTAACATTTTGTACGTCATATAGTAGCTAGCACGCTCTACAGGAAGCCCTTTTCTTAGGTTTTTTCCTGTTTGTGCAGTATGCCTGCATACGCATGAATACGTCTAAGGGAGCAATAGTTATTAACATTTTATACGTCATATAGTATCTAGACGCTCTATAAGAAGCCCTTTTCTTAGGTTTTTTCCTGTTTGTGCAGTATGCCTGCATACGCATGCGTGCGTCTAAGGGAGCAAGAGATATTAACATTTTGTACGTCATATAGTAGCTAGCACGCTCTATAGGAAGCCCTTTTCTTAGGTTTTTTCCTGTTTGTGCAGTATGCCTGCATACGCATGAATACGTCTAAGGGAGCAATAGTTATTAACATTTTATACGTCATATAGTATCTAGACGCTCTATAAGAAGCCCTTTTCTTAGGTTTTTTCCTATTTATGCAGTATGCCTGCATACGCATGCGTGCGTCTAAGGGAGCAAGAGATATTAACATTTTGTACGTCATATAGTATCTAGCACGCTCTATAAGAAGCCCTTTTCTTAGGTTTTTTCCTATTTATGCAGTATGCCTGCATACGCATGCATACGTCTAAGGGAGCAAGAGATATTAACATTTTGTACGTCATATAGTAGCTAGCACGCTCTATAGGAAGCCCTTTTCTTAGGTTTTTTCCTATTTATGCAGTATGCCTGCATACGTCTGCATACGTCTAAGGGAGCAAGAGATATTAACAGTTTGTACGTCATATAGTATCTAGCACGCTCTATAAGAAGCCCTTTTCTTAGGTTTTTTCCTATTTACGCAGTATGCCTGCATACGCATGCATACGTCTAAAGGAGCAAGAGATATTAACATTTTATATGTTCTGTAGTAGTTAGCACGCTCTATAAGAAGCCCTTTTCTTAAGTTTTTTCCTATTTATGCAGTAGCTAACATTCTCTATAAGAATCGTCTTTCTTAGGTTTTTCCCTATTTATGCAGTATACCTGCATACGCATGAATACGTCTAAGGGAGCAATAGTTATTAACATTTTATACGTCATATAGTATCTAGACGCTCTATAAGAAGCCCTTTTCTTAGGTTTTTTCCTATTTATGCAGTATGCCTGCATACGTCTGCATACGTCTAAGGGAGCAAGAGATATTAACAGTTTGTACGTCATATAGTATCTAGCACGCTCTATAAGAAGCCCTTTTCTTAGGTTTTTTCCTATTTATGCAGTATGCCTGCATACGCATGCATACGTCTAAAGGAGCAAGAGATATTAACATTTTATATGTTCTGTAGTAGTTAGCACGCTCTATAAGAAGCCCTTTTCTTAGGTTTTTTCCTATTTATGCAGTATGCCTGCATACGCATGCGTGCGTCTAAGGGAGCAAGAGATATTAACATTTTGTACGTCATATAGTATCTAGCACGCTCTATAAGAAGCCCTTTTCTTAGGTTTTTTCCTATTTATGCAGTATGCCTGCATACGCATGCATACGTCTAAGGGAGCAAGAGATATTAACATTTTGTACGTCATATAGTAGCTAGCACGCTCTATAGGAAGCCCTTTTCTTAGGTTTTTTCCTATTTATGCAGTATGCCTGCATACGTCTGCATACGTCTAAGGGAGCAAGAGATATTAACAGTTTGTACGTCATATAGTATCTAGCACGCTCTATAAGAAGCCCTTTTCTTAGGTTTTTTCCTATTTACGCAGTATGCCTGCATACGCATGCATACGTCTAAAGGAGCAAGAGATATTAACATTTTATATGTTCTGTAGTAGTTAGCACGCTCTATAAGAAGCCCTTTTCTTAAGTTTTTTCCTATTTATGCAGTAGCTAACATTCTCTATAAGAATCGTCTTTCTTAGGTTTTTCCCTATTTATGCAGTATGCCTGCATACGCATGAATACGTCTAAGGGAGCAATAGTTATTAACATTTTATACGTCATATAGTATCTAGACGCTCTATAAGAAGCCCTTTTCTTAGGTTTTTTCCTATTTATGCAGTATGCCTGCATACGTCTGCATACGTCTAAGGGAGCAAGAGATATTAACAGTTTGTACGTCATATAGTAGCTAGCACGCTCTATAGGAAGCCCTTTTCTTAAGTTTTTTCCTATTTATGCAGTAGCTAACATTCTCTATAAGAATCGTCTTTCTTAGGTTTTTCCCTATTTATGCAGTATGCCTGCATACGTCTGCATACGTCTAAGGGAGCAAGAGATATTAACAGTTTGTACGTCATATAGTATCTAGCACGCTCTATAGGAAGCCCTTTTCTTAGGTTTTTTCCTATTTATGCAGTATGCCTGCATACGTCTGCATACGTCTAAGGGAGCAAGAGATATTAACAGTTTGTACGTCATATAGTATCTAGCACTCTCTATAAGAAGCCCTTTTCTTAGGTTTTTTCCTATTTATGCAGTATGCCTGCATACGCATGCATACGTCTAAAGGAGCAAGAGATATTAACATTTTATATGTTCTGTAGTAGTTAGCACGCTCTATAAGAAGCCCTTTTCTTAAGTTTTTTCCTATTTATGCAGTAGCTAACATTCTCTATAAGAATCGTCTTTCTTAGGTTTTTCCCTATTTATGCAGTATGCCTGCATACGCATGCATACGTCTAAGGGAGCAAGAGATATTAACAGTTTGTACGTCATATAGTAGCTAGCACGCTCTATAGGAAGCCCTTTTCTTAAGTTTTTTCCTATTTATGCAGTAGCTAACATTCTCTATAAGAATCGTTTTTCTTGGGTTTTTATTTATGCAGTATGCCTGCATACGCATGCATACGTCTAAGGGAGCAAGAGATATTAACAGTTTGTACGTCATATAGTAGCTAGCACGCTCTATAGGAAGCCCTTTTCTTAGGTTTTTTCCTATTTATGCAGTATGCCTGCATACGCATGCATACGTCTAAAGGAGCAAGAGATATTAACATTTTATATGTTCTGTAGTAGTTAGCACGCTCTATAAGAAGCCCTTTTCTTAAGTTTTTTCCTATTTATGCAGTAGCTAACATTCTCTATAAGAATCGTCTTTCTTAGGTTTTTCCTATTTATGCAGTAGCTAACATTCTCTATAAGAATCGTCTTTCTTGGGTTTTTATTTATGCAGTATGCCTGCATACGTCTAAGGGAGCAAGAGATATTAACATTTTGTACGTCATATAGTAGCTAGCACGCTCTATAGGAAGCCCTTTTCTTAGGTTTTTTCCTATTTATGCAGTATGCCTGCATACTGCATACGTCTAAGGGAGCAAGAGATATTAACATTTTGTACGTCATATAGTATCTAGACGCTCTATAAGAAGCCCTTTTCTTAGGTTTTTTCCTATTTATGCAGTACGTCTGCATACGTCTAAGGGAGCAAGAGATATTAACAGTTTGTACGTCATATAGCTAGCACGCTCTATAGGAAGCCCTTTTCTTAAGTCTTTTCCTATTTATGCAGTAGCTAACATTCTCTATAAGAATCGTCTTTCTTGGGTTTTTATTTATGCAGTATGCCTGCATACGTCTAAGGGAGCAAGAGATATTAACATTTTGTACGTCATATAGTAGCTAGCACGCCCTATAGGAAGCCCTTTTCTTAGGTTTTTCCCTATTTATGCAGTATGCCTGCATACGCATGCATACGTCTAAGGGAGCAAGAGATATTAACATTTTGTACGTCATATAGTATCTAGACGCTCTATAAGAAGCCCTTTTCTTAGGTTTTTTCCTATTTATGCAGTACGTCTGCATACGTCTAAGGGAGCAAGAGATATTAACAGTTTGTACGTCATATAGCTAGCACGCTCTATAGGAAGCCCTTTTCTTAAGTCTTTTCCTATTTATGCAGTAGCTAACAATCTCTATAAGAATCGTCTTTCTTGGGTTTTTATTTATGCAGTATGCCTGCATACGTCTAAGGGAGCAAGAGATATTAACATTTTGTACGTCATATAGTAGCTAGCACGCTCTATAGGAAGCCCTTTTCTTAGGTTTTTTCCTATTTATGCATACATATACATATATATACGTCTAAGGGAGCAAGAGATATTAACATTTTGTACGTCATATAGTATCTAGACGCTCTATAAGAAGCCCTTTTCTTAGGTTTTTTCCTATTTATGCAGTACGTCTGCATACGTCTAAGGGAGCAAGAGATATTAACAGTTTGTACGTCATTTAGCTAGCACGCTCTATAGGAAGTCCTTTTCTTAAGTCTTTTCCTATTTATGCAGTAGCTAACATTCTCTATAAGAATCGTCTTTCTTAGGTTTTTCCTATTTATGCAGTAGCTAACATTCTCTATAAGAATCGCCTTTCTTGGGTTTTTATTTATGCAGTATGCCTGCATACGTCTAAGGGAGCAAGAGATATTAACATTTTGTACGTCATATAGTAGCTAGCACGCTCTATAGGAAGCCCTTTTCTTAGGTTTTTCCCTATTTATGCAGTATGCCTGCATACGCATGAATACGTCTAAGGGAGCAATAGTTATTAACATTTTATACGTCATATAGTATCTAGACGCTCTATAAGAAGCCCTTTTCTTAGGTTTTTTCCTATTTATGCAGTACGTCTGCATACGTCTAAGGGAGCAAGAGATATTAACATTTTGTACGTCATATAGTATCTAGACGCTCTATAGGAAGCCCTTTTCTTAGGTTTTTTCCTGTTTGTGCAGTATGCCTGCATACGCATGAATACGTCTAAGGGAGCAATAGTTATTAACATTTTATACGTCATATAGTATCTAGACGCTCTATAAGAAGCCCTTTTCTTAGGTTTTTTCCTATTTATGCAGTACGTCTGCATACGTCTAAGGGAGCAAGAGATATTAACATTTTGTACGTCATATAGTATCTAGCACGCTCTATAGGAAGCCCTTTTCTTAAGTTTTTTCCTATTTATGCAGTAGCTAACATTCTCTATAAGAATCGTCTTTCTTGGGTTTTTATTTATGCAGTATGCCTGCATACGCATGCATACGTCTAAGGGAGCAAGAGATATTAACATTTTGTACGTCATATAGTAGCTAGCATGCTCTATAGGAAGCCCTTTTCTTAAGTCTTTTCCTATTTATGCAGTAAATTCTCTATAAGAATCGTCTTTCTTGGGTTTTTTCCTGTTTGTGCAGTATGCCTGCATACGCATGAATACGTCTAAGGGAGCAATAGTTATTAACATTTTATACGTCATATAGTATCTAGACGCTCTATAAGAAGCCCTTTTCTTAGGTTTTTTCCTATTTATGCAGTACGTCTGCATACGTCTAAGGGAGCAAGAGATATTAACAGTTTGTACGTCATATAGTAGCTAGCACGCTCTATAGGAAGCCCTTTTCTTAAGTCTTTTCCTATTTATGCAGTAAATTCTCTATAAGAATCGTCTTTCTTGGGTTTTTCCCTATTTATGCAGTATGCCTGCATACGCATGCATACGTCTAAGGGAGCAAGAGATATTAACATTTTGTACGTCATATAGTAGCTAGCACGCACGGAAGCCCTTTTCTTAGGTTTTTTCCTGTTTGTGCAGTACGTCTGCATACGTCTAAGGGAGCAAGAGATATTAACAGTTTGTACGTCATATAATATCTAGACGCTCTATAAGAAGCCCTTTTCTTAGGTTTATTCCTATTTATGCAGTACGTCTGCATACGTCTAAGGGAGCAAGAGATATTAACATTTTGTAAGTTTTTTCCTATTTATGCAGTAGCTAACATTCTCTATAAGAATCGTCTTTCTTAGGTTTGTCCCTATTTATGCAGTATGCCTGCATACGCATGCATACGTCTAAGGGAGCAAGAGATATTAACATTTTGTACGTCATATAGTAGCTAGCACGCTCTATAGGAAGCCCTTTTCTTAGGTTTTTTCCTGTTTGTGCAGTATGCCTGCATACGCATGAATACGTCTAAGGGAGCAATAGTTATTAACATTTTATACGTCATATAGTATCTAGACACTCTATAAGAAGCCCTTTTCTTAGGTTTTTTTCCTATTTATGCAGTACGTCTGCATACGTCTAAGGGAGCAAGAGATATTAACAGTTTGTACGTCATATAATATCTAGCACGCTCTATAAGAAGCCCTTTTCTTAGGTTTTTTCCTATTTATGCAGTATGCCTGCATACGCATGCATACGTCTAAGGGAGCAAGAGATATTAACATTTTGTACGTCATATAGTAGCTAGCACGCTCTATAGGAAGCCCTTTTCTTAAGTTTTTTCCTATTTATGCAGTAGCTAACATTCTCTATAAGAATCGTCTTTCTTAGGTTTTTCCCTATTTATGCAGTATGCCTGCATACCCATGCATACGTCTAAGGGAGCAAGAGATATTAACAGTTTGTACGTCATATAGTATCTAGCACGCTCTATAAGAAGCCCTTTTCTTAGGTTTTTTCCTATTTATGCAGTACGTCTGCATACGTCTAAGGGAGCAAGAGATATTAACATTTTGTACGTCATATAGTAGCTAGCACGCTCTATAGGAAGCCCTTTTCTTAGGTTTTTTCCTATTTATGCAGTATGCCTGCATACGCATGCATACGTCTAAGGGAGCAAGAGATATTAACATTTTGTACGTCATATAGTAGCTATATGAAGCCATAGGAAGCCCTTTTCTTAAGTCTTTTCCTATTTATGCAGTAGCTAACATTCTCTATAAGAATCGTCTTTCTTAGGTTTTTCCCTATTTATGCAGTATGCCTGCATACGCATGCATACGTCTAAGGGAGCAAGAGATATTAACATTTTGTACGTCATATAGTAGCTAGCACGCTCTATTGGAAGCCCTTTTCTTAAGTCTTTTCCTATTTATGCAGTAGCTAACATTCTCTATAAGAATCGTCTTTCTTGGGTTTTTATTTATGCAGTATGCCTGCATAGGGGAGCAAGAGATATTAACATTTTGTACGTCATATAGTAGCTAGCACGCTCTATAGGAAGCCCTTTTCTTAAGCCTTTTCCTATTTATGCAGTAGCTAACATTCTCTATAAGAATCGTCTTTCTTAGGTTTTTCCCTATTTATGCAGTATGCCTGCATACGCATGCATACGTCTAAGGGAGCAAGAGATATTAACATTTTATACGTCATATAGTAGCTAGCACGCTCTATAGGAAGCCCTTTTCTTAAGTTTTTCCTATTTATGCAGTAGCTAACATTCTCTATAAGAATCGTCTTTCTTAGGTTTTTCCTATTTATGCAGTATGCCTGCATACGCATGCATACGTCTAAGGGAGCAAGAGATATTAACATTTTGTACGTCATATAGTAGCTAGCACGCTCTATAGGAAGCCCTTTTCTTAGGTTTTTTCCTGTTTGTGCAGTATGCCTGCATACGCATGAATACGTCTAAGGGAGCAATAGTTATTAACATTTTATACGTCATATAGTATCTAGACGCTCTGTAAGAAGCCCTTTTCTTAGGTTTTTTCCTATTTATGCAGTACGTCTGCATACGTCTAAGGGAGCAAGAGATATTAACATTTTGTACGTCATATAGTAGCTAGCACGCTCTATAGGAAGCCCTTTTCTTAGGTTTTTTCCTGTTTGTGCAGTATGCCTGCATACGCATGAATACGTCTAAGGGAGCAATATTTATTAACATTTTATACGTCATATAGTATCTAGACGCTCTATAAGAAGCCCTTTTCTTAGGTTTTTTCCTATTTATGCAGTACGTCTGCATACGTCTAAGGGAGCAAGAGATATTAACAGTTTGTACGTCATATAGTATCTAGCACGCTCTATAGGAAGCCCTTTTCTTAGGTTTTTTCCTATTTATGCAGTACGTCTGCATACGTCTAAGGGAGCAAGAGATATTAACAGTTTGTACGTCATAAAGTATCTAGCACGCTCTATAGGAAGCCCTTTTCTTAGGTTTTTTCCTACTTATGCAGTATGCCTGCATACGCATGCATACGTCTAAGGGAGCAAGAGATATTAACATTTTGTACGTCATATAGTAGCTAGCACGCTCTATAGGATGCCCTTTTCTTAAGTTTTTTCCTATTTATGCAGTAGCTAACATTCTCTATAAGAATCGTCTTTCTTAGGTTTTTCCCTATTTATGCAGTATGCCTGCATACGCATGCATACGTCTAAGGGAGCAAGAGATATTAACATTTTGTACGTCATATAGTAGCTAGCACGCTCTATAGGAAGCCCTTTTCTTAAGTCTTTTCCTATTTATGCAGTAGCTAACATTCTCTATAAGAATCGTCTTTCTTAGGTTTTTCCCTATTTATGCAGTATGCCTGCATACGCATGCATACGTCTAAGGGAGCAAGAGATATTAACATTTTGTACGCCATATAGTAGCTAGCGCGCTCTATAGGAAGCCCTTTTCTTAAGTCTTTTCCTATTTATGCAGTAGCTAACATTCTCTATAAGAATCGTCTTTCTTAGGTTTTTCCCTATTTCTGCAGTATGCCTGCATACGCATGCGTACGTCTAAGGGAGCAAGAGATATTAACATTTTGTACGTCATATAGTAGCTAGCACGCTCTATAGGAAGCCCTTTTCTTAAGTCTTTTCCTATTTATGCAGTAGCTAACATTCTCTATAAGAATCGTCTTTCTTAGGTTTTTCCCTATTTATGCAGTATGCCTGCATACGCATGCATACGTCTAAGGGAGCAAGAGATATTAACATTTTATACGTCATATAGTAGCTAGCACGCTCTATAGAAAGCCCTTTTCTTAGGTTTTTTCCTATTTATGCAGTATGCCTGCATACGCATGCGTACGTCTAAGGGAGCAAGAGATATTAACATTTTGTACGTCATATAGTAGCTAGCACGCTCTATAGGATGCCCTTTTCTTAAGTTTTTTCCTATTTATGCAGTAGCTAACATTCTCTATAAGAATCGTCTTTCTTAGGTTTTTCCCTATTTATGCAGTATGCCTGCATACGCATGCATACGTCTAAGGGAGCAAGAGATATTAACATTTTGTACGTCATATAGTAGCTAGCACGCTCTATAGGAAGCCCTTTTCTTAGGTTTTTTCCTATTTATGCAGTATGCCTGCATACGCATGCGTACGTCTAAGGGAGCAAGAGATATTAACATTTTGTACGTCATATAGTAGCTAGCACGCTCTATAGGAAGCCCTTTTCTTAGGTTTTTTCCTATTTATGCAGTATGCCTGCATACGCATGCGTACGTCTAAGGGAGCAAGAGATATTAACATTTTGTACGTCATATAGTAGCTAGCACGCTCTATAGGATGCCCTTTTCTTAAGTTTTTTCCTATTTATGCAGTAGCTAACATTCTCTATAAGAATCGTCTTTCTTAGGTTTTTCCCTATTTATGCAGTATGCCTGCATACGCATGCATACGTCTAAGGGAGCAAGAGATATTAACATTTTGTACGTCATATAGTAGCTAGCACGCTCTATAGGAAGCCCTTTTCTTAAGCCTTTTCCTATTTATGCAGTAGCTAACATTCTCTATAAGAATCGTCTTTCTTGGGTTTTTATTTATGCAGTATGCCTGCATACGCATGCATACGTCTAGGGGAGCAAGAGATATTAACATTTTGTACGTCATATAGTAGCTAGCACGCTCTATAGGAAGCCCTTTTCTTAGGTTTTTTCCTATTTATGCAGTAGCTAACATTCTCTATAAGAATCGTCTTTCTTAGGTTTTTCCCTATTTATGCAGTATGCCTGCATACGCATGCATACGTCTAAGGGAGCAAGAGATATTAACATTTTGTACGTCATATAGTAGCTAGCACGCTATATAGGAAGCCCTTTTCTTAGGTTTTTTCCTGTTTGTGCAGTAGCTAACATTCTCTATAAGAATCGTCTTTCTTAGGTTTTTCCCTATTTATGCAGTATGCCTGCATACGCATGCATACGTCTAAGGGAGCAAGAGATATTAACAATTTGTACGTCATATAGTAGCTAGCACGCTCTATAGGAAGCCCTTTTCTTAGGTTTTTTCCTGTTTGTGCAGTATGCCTGCATACGCATGAATACGTCTAAGGGAGCAATAGTTATTAACATTTTATACGTCATATAGTATCTAGACGCTCTGTAAGAAGCCCTTTTCTTAGGTTTTTTCCTATTTATGCAGTACGTCTGCATACGTCTAAGGGAGCAAGAGATATTAACAGTTTGTACGTCATATAGTAGCTAGCACGCTCTATAGGAAGCCCTTTTCTTAAGTCTTTTCCTATTTATGCAGTAGCTAACATTCTCTATAAGAATCGTCTTTCTTAGGTTTTTCCCTATTTATGCAGTAGCTAACATTCTCTATAAGAATCGTCTTTCTTGGGTTTTTGCCTATTCCCTGCATACGCATGCATACGTCTAAGGGAGCAAGAGATATTTACATTTTGTACATCATATAGTAGCTAGCACGCTCTATAGGAAGCCCTTTTCTTAAGTCTTTTCCTATTTATGCAGTAGCTAACATTCTCTATAAGAATCGTCTTTCTTAGGTTTTTCCCTATTTATGCAGTATGCCTGCATACGCATGCATACGTCTAAGGGAGCAAGAGATATTAACATTTTGTACGTCATATAGTAGCTAGCACGCTCTATAGGAAGCCCTTTTCTTAAGTCTTTTCCTATTTATGCAGTAGCTAACATTCTCTATAAGAATCGTCTTTCTTAGGTTTTTCCCTATTTATGCAGTATGCCTGCATACGCATGCATACGTCTAAGGGAGCAAGAGATATTAACATTTTGTACGTCATATAGTAGCTAGCACGCTATATAGGAAGCCCTTTTCTTAGGTTTTTTCCTGTTTGTGCAGTATGCCTGCATACGCTTGAATACGTCTAAGAGAGCAATAGTTATTAACATTTTATACGTCATATAGTATCTAGACGCTCTATAAGAAGCCCTTTTCTTAGGTTTTTTCCTATTTATGCAGTACGTCTGCATACGTCTAAGGGAGCAAGAGATATTAACAGTTTGTACGTCATATAGTATCTAGTATATAGTCATATAGTATAAGAAGCCCTTTTCTTAGGTTTTTTCCTATTTATGCAGTAGCTAACATTCTCTATAAGAATCGTCTTTCTTGGGTTTTTCCCTATTCCCTGCATACGCATGCATACGTCTAAGGGAGCAAGAGATATTTACATTTTGTACATCATATAGTAGCTAGCACGCTCTATAGGAAGCCCTTTTCTTAAGTCTTTTCCTATTTATGCAGTAGCTAACATTCTCTATAAGAATCGTCTTTCTTAGGTTTTTCCCTATTTATGCAGTATGCCTGCATACGCATGCATACGTCTAAGGGAGCAAGAGATATTAACATTTTGTACGTCATATAGTAGCTAGCACGCTCTATAGGAAGCCCTTTTCTTAAGTCTTTTCCTATTTATGCAGTAGCTAACATTCTCTATAAGAATCGTCTTTCTTAGGTTTTTCCCTATTTATGCAGTATGCCTGCATACGCATGCATACGTCTAAGGGAGCAAGAGATATTAACATTTTGTACGTCATATAGTAGCTAGCACGCTATATAGGAAGCCCTTTTCTTAGGTTTTTTCCTGTTTGTGCAGTATGCCTGCATACGCTTGAATACGTCTAAGGGAGCAATAGTTATTAACATTTTATACGTCATATAGTATCTAGACGCTCTATAAGAAGCCCTTTTCTTAGGTTTTTTCCTATTTATGCAGTTAGTCTGCATACGTCTAAGGGAGCAAAAGATATTAACAGTTTGTACGTCATATAATATCTAGCACGCTCTATAAGAAGCCCTTTTCTTAGGTTTTTTCCTATTTATGCAGTATGCCTGCATACGCATGCATACGTCTAAGGGAGCAAGAGATATTAACATTTTGTACGTCATATAGTAGCTAGCACGCTCTATAGGAAGCCCTTTTCTTAAGTGTTTTCCTATTTATGCAGTAGCTAACATTCTCTATAAGAATCGTCTTTCTTGGGTTTTTATTTATGCAGTATGCCTGAATACGCATGCATACGTCTAAGGGAGCAAGAGATATTAACATTTTGTACGTCATATAGTAGCTAGCACGCTCTATAGGAAGCCCTTTTCTTAAGTGTTTTCCTATTTATGCAGTAGCTAACATTCTCTATAAGAATCGTCTTTCTTGGGTTTTTATTTATGCAGTATGCCTGCATACGCATGCATACGTCTAAGGGAGCAAGAGATATTAACATTTTGTACGTCATATAGTAGCTAGCACGCTCTATAGGAAGCCCTTTTCTCAGGTTTTTTCCTGTTTGTGCAGTATGCCTGCATACGCATGAATACGTCTAAGGGAGCAAGAGATATTAACATTTTGTACGTCATATAGTAGCTAGCACGCTCTATAGGAAGCCCTTTTCTTAAGTCTTTTCCTATTTATGCAGTAGCTAACATTCTCTATAAGAATCGTCTTTCTTAGGTTTTTCCCTATTTATGCAGTATGCCTGCATACGCATGCATACGTCTAAGGGAGCAAGAGATATTAACAGTTTGTACGTCATATAGTATCTATCACGCTCTATAAGAAGCCCTTTTCTTAAGTTTTTTGGTATTTATGCAGTAGCTAACATTCTCTATAAGAAACGTCTTTCTTAGGTTTTTCCCTATTTATGCAGTATGCCTGCATACGCATGCATACGTCTAAGGGAGCAAGAGATATTAACATTTTGTACGTCATATAGTATCTAGACGCTCTATAAGAAGCCCTTTTCTTAGGTTTTTTCCTATTTATGCAGTACGTCTGCATACGTCTAAGGGAGCAAGAGATATTAACATTTTGTACGTCATATAGTAGCTAGCACGCTCTATAGGAAGCCCTTTTCTTAGGTTTTTTCCTGTTTGTGCAGTATGCCTGCATACGCATGCATACGTCTAAGGGAGCAAGAGATATTAACATTTTGTACGTCATATAGTATCTAGACGCTCTATAAGAAGCCCTTTTCTTAGGTTTTTTCCTATTTATGCAGTACGTCTGCATACGTCTAAGGGAGCAAGAGATATTAACAGTTTGTACGTCATATAGTATCTAGCACGCTCTATAAGAAGCCCTTTTCTTAGGTTTTTTCCTATTTATGCAGTATGCCTGCATACGTCTGCATACGTCTAAGGGAGCAAGAGATATTAACATTTTGTACGTCATATAGTAGCTTGCACGCTCTATAGGATGCCCTTTTCTTAAGTTTTTTCCTATTTATGCAGTAGCTAACATTCCCTATAAGAGTCGTCTTTCTTAGGTTTTTCCCTATTTATGCAGTATGCCTGCATACGCATGCATACGTCTAAGCGAGCAAGAGATATTAACATTTTGTACGTCATATAGTAGCTAGCACGCTCTATAGGAAGCCCTTTTCTTAAGTCTTTTCCTATTTATGCAGTAGCTAACATTCTCTATAAGAATCGTCTTTCTTAGGTTTTTCCTTATTTATGCAGTATGCCTGCATACGCATGCATACGTCTAAGGGAGCAAGAGATATTAACATTTTGTACGTCATATAGTAGCTAGCACGCTCTATAGGAAGCCCTTTTCTTAGGTTTTTTCCTGTTTGTGCAGTATGCCTGCATACGCATGAATACGTCTAAGGGAGCAATAGTTATTAACATTTTATACGTCATATAGTATCTAGACGCTCTATAAGAAGCCCTTTTCTTAGGTTTTTTCCTATTTATGCAGTACGTCTGCATACGTCTAAGGGAGCAAGAGATATTAACAGTTTGTACGTCATATAGTATCTAGCACGCTCTATAAGAAGCCCTTTTCTTAGGTTTTTTCCTATTTATGCAGTATGCCTGCATACGCATGCATACGTCTAAGGGAGCAAGAGATATTAACAGTTTGTACGTCATATAGTATCTAGCACGCTCTATAAGAAGCCCTTTTCTTAGGTTTTTTCCTATTTATGCAGTAGCTAACATTCTCTATAAGAATCGTCTTTCTTGGGTTTTTCCCTATTTATGCAGTATGCCTGCATACGCATGAATACGTCTAAGGGAGCAATAGTTATTAACATTTTATACGTCATATAGTATCTAGACGCTCTATAAGAAGCCCTTTTCTTAGGTTTTTTCCTATTTATGCAGTACGTCTGCATACGTCTAAGGGAGCAAGAGATATTAACAGTTTGTACGTCGTATAGTATCTAGCACGCTCTATAAGAAGCCCTTTTCTTAGGTTTTTTCCTATTTATGCAGTACGTCTGCATACGTCTAAGGGAGCAAGAGATATTAACAGTATGTACGTCGTATAGTATCTAGCACGCTCTATAAGAATTCTTTTCTTAGGTTTTTTCCTATTTATGCAGTATGCCTGCATACGCATGCATACGTCTAGGGGAGCCAGAGATATTAACATTTTGTACGTCATATAGTAGCTAGCACGCTCTATAGGAAGCCCTTTTCTTAAGTTTTTTCCTATTTATGCAGTAGCTAACATTCTCTATAAGAATCGTCTTTCTTGGGTTTTTCCCTATTTATGCAGTATGCCTGCATACGCATGCATACGTCTAAGGGAGCAAGAGATACTAACATTTTGTACGTCATATAGTAGCTAGCACGCTCTATAGGAAGCCCTTTTCTTAAGTTTTTTCCTATTTATGCAGTACGTCTGCATACGTCTAAGGGAGCAAGAGATATTAACAGTTTGTACGTCATATAGTATCTAGCACGCTCTTTCTTAGGTTTTTTCCTATTTATGCAGTATGCCTGCATACGCATGCATACGTCTAAGGGAGCAAGAGATATTAACATTTTGTACGTCATATAGTAGCTAGCACGCTCTATAGGAAGCCCTTTTCTTAAGTTTTTTCCTATTTATGCAGTAGCTAACATTCTCTATAAGAATCGTCTTTCTTAGGTTTTTCCCTATTTATGCAGTATGCCTGCATACGCATGCATACGTCTAAGGGAGCAAGAGATATTAACAGTTTGTACGTCATATAGTATCTAGCACGCTCTATAAGAAGCCCTTTTCTTAGGTTTTTTCCTATTTATGCAGTATGCCTGCATACGCATGCATACGTCTAAGGGAGCAAGAGATATTAACAGTTTGTACGTCATATAGTATCTAGCACGCTCTATAAGAAGTCCTTTTCTTAGGTTTTTTCCTATTTATGCAGTATGCCTGCATACGCATGCATACGTCTAAGGGAGCAAGAGATATTAACAGTTTGTACGTCATATAGTAGCTAGCACGCTCTATAGGAAGCCCTTTTCTTAAGTTTTTTCCTATTTATGCAGTAGCTAACATTCTCTATAAGAATCGTCTTTCTTGGGTTTTTCCCTATTTATGCAGTATGCCTGCATACGCATGCATACGTCTAAGGGAGCAAGAGATATTAACATTTTGTACGTCATATAGTAGCTAGCACGCTCTATAGGAAGCCCTTTTCTTAAGTTTTTTCCTATTTATGCAGTAGCTAACATTCTCTATAAGAATCGTCTTTCTTAGGTTTTTCCCTATTTATGCAGTATGCCTGCATACGCATGCATACGTCTAAGGGAGCAAGAGATATTAACAGTTTGTACGTGATATAGTATCTAGCACGCTCTATAAGAAGCCCTTTTCTTAGGTTTTTTCCTATTTATGCAGTAGCTAACATTCTCTATAAGAATCGTCTTTCTTGGGTTTTTCCCTATTTATGCAGTATGCCTGCATACGCATGCATACGTCTAAGGGAGCAAGAGATATTAACATTTTGTACGTCATATAGTAGCTAGCACGCTCTATAGGAAGCCATTTTCTTAAGTTTTTTCCTATTTATGCAGTACGTCTGCATACGT
The DNA here is from genome assembly GCA_958301585.1 of Merodon equestris. Taxonomy (NCBI): domain Eukaryota; kingdom Metazoa; phylum Arthropoda; class Insecta; order Diptera; family Syrphidae; genus Merodon; species Merodon equestris. The sequence goes on along the minus strand of OY284415.1, from coordinate 98,476,363 downwards.
CTAAGGGAGCAAGAGATATTAACAGTTTGTACGTCATATAGTATCTAGCACGCTCTATAAGAAGCCCTTTTCTTAGGTTTTTTCCTATTTATGCAGTATGCCTGCATACGCATGCATACGTCTAAGGGAGCAAGAGATATTAACATTTTGTACGTCATATAGTAGCTAGTACGCTCTATAGGAAGCCCTTTTCTTAAGTTTTTTCCTATTTATGCAGTAGCTAACATTCTCTATAAGAATCGTCTTTCTTAGGTTTTTCCCTATTTATGCAGTATGCCTGCATACGCATGCATACGTCTAAGGGAGCAAGAGATATTAACAGTTTGTACGTCATATAGTATCTAGCACGCTCTATAAGAAGCCCTTTTCTTAGGTTTTTTCCTATTTATGCAGTAGCTAACATTCTCTATAAGAATCGCCTTTCTTGGGTTTTTCCCTATTTATGCAGTATGCCTGCGTACGCATGCATACGTCTAAGGGAGCAAGAGATATTAACATTTTGTACGTCATATAGTATTTAGCACGCTCTATAAGAAGCCCTTTTCTTAGGTTTTTTCCTAATTATGCAGTATGCCTGCATACGCATGCATACGTCTAAGGGAGCAAGAGATATTAACAGTTTGTACGTCATATAGTATCTAGCACGCTCTATAAGAAGCCCTTTTCTTAGGTTTTTTCCTATTTATGCAGTAGCTAACATTCTCTATAAGAATCGTCTTTCTTAGGTTTTTCCCTATTTATGCAGTATGCCTGCATGCATACGTCTAAGGGAGCAAGAGATATTAACAGTTTGTACGTCATATAGTATCTAGCACGCTCTATAAGAAGCCCTTTTCTTAGGTTTTTTCCTATTTATGCAGTATGCCTGCATACGCATGCATACGTCTAAGGGAGCAAGAGATATTAACAGTTTGTACGTCATATAGTATCTTGCACGCTCTATAAGAAGCCCTTTTCTTAGGTTTTTTCCTATTTATGCAGTAGCTAACATTCTCTATAAGAATCGCCTTTCTTGGGTTTTTCCCTATTTATGCAGTATGCCTGCATACGCATGCATACGTCTAAGGGAGCAAGAGATATTAACATTTTATACGTCATATAGTATCTAGACGCTCTATAAGAAGCCCTTTTCTTAGGTTTTTTCCTATTTATGCAGTACGTCTGCATACGTCTAAGGGAGCAAGAGATATTAGCAGTTTGTACGTCATATAGTATCTAGCACGCTCTATAAGAAGCCCTTTTCTTAGGTTTTTTCCTATTTATGCAGTAGCTAACATTCTCTATAAGAATCGCCTTTCTTGGGTTTTTCCCTATTTATGCAGTATGCCTGCATACGCATGCATACGTCTAAGGGAGCAAGAGATATTAACATTTTGTACGTCATATAGTAGCTAGCACGCTCTATAGGAAGCCCTTTTCTTAAGTTTTTTCCTATTTATGCAGTAGCTAACATTCTCTATAAGAATCGTCTTTCTTAGGTTTTTCCCTATTTATGCAGTAAGCCTGCATACGCATGCATACGTCTAAGGGAGCAAGAGATATTAACAGTTTGTACGTCATATAGTATCTAGCACGCTCTATAAGAAGCCCTTTTCTTAGGTTTTTTCCTATTTATGCAGTAGCTAACATTCTCTATAAGAATCGCCTTTCTTGGGTTTTTCCCTATTTATGCAGTATGCCTGCGTACGCATGCATACGTCTAAGGGAGCAAGAGATATTAACATTTTGTACGTCATATAGTATCTAGCACGCTCTATAAGAAGCCCTTTTCTTAGGTTTTTTCCTATTTATGCAGTATGCCTGCATACGCATGCATACGTCTAAGGGAGCAAGAGATATTAACAGTTTGTACGTCATATAGTATCTAGCACGCTCTATAAGAAGCCCTTTTCTTAGGTTTTTTCCTATTTATGCAGTAGCTAACATTCTCTATAAGAATCGTCTTTCTTAGGTTTTTCCCTATTTATGCAGTATGCCTGCATGCATACGTCTAAGGGAGCAAGAGATATTAACAGTTTGTACGTCATATAGTATCTAGCACGCTCTATAAGAAGCCCTTTTCTTAGGTTTTTTCCTATTTATGCAGTAGCTAACATTCTCTATAAGAATCGTCTTTCTTGGGTTTTTCCCTATTTATGCAGTATGCCTGCATACGCATGAATACGTCTAAGGGAGCAATAGTTATTAACATTTTATACGTCATATAGTATCTAGACGCTCTATAAGAAGCCCTTTTCTTAGGTTTTTTCCTATTTATGCAGTACGTCTGCATACGTCTAAGGGAGCAAGAGATATTAACAGTTTGTACGTCATATAGTATCTAGCACGCTCTATAAGAAGCCCTTTTCTTAGGTTTTTTCCTATTTATGTAGCACGTCTGCATACGTCTAAGGGAGCAAGAGATATTAACAGTTTGTACGTCATATAGTATCTAGCACGCTCTATAGGAAGCCCTTTTCTTAAGTTTTTTCCTATTTATGCAGTATGCCTGCATACGCATGCATACGTCTAGGGGAGCCAGAGATATTAACATTTTGTACGTCATATAGTAGCTAGCACGCTCTATAGGAAGCCCTTTTCTTAAGTTTTTTCCTATTTATGCAGTAGCTAACATTCTCTATAAGAATCGTCTTTCTTAGGTTTTTCCCTATTTATGCAATATGCCTGCATACGCATGCATACGTCTAAAGGAGCAAGAGATATTAACAGTTTGTACGTGATATAGTATCTAGCACGCTCTATAAGAAGCCCTTTTCTTAGGTTTTTTCCTATTTATGCAGTATGCCTGCATACGCATGCATACGTCTAAGGGAGCAAGAGATATTAACATTTTGTACGTCATATAGTAGCTAGTACGCTCTATAGGAAGCCCTTTTCTTAAGTTTTTTCCTATTTATGCAGTAGCTAACATTCTCTATAAGAATCGTCTTTCTTAGGTTTTTCCCTATTTATGCAGTATGCCTGCATACGCATGCATACGTCTAAGGGAGCAAGAGATATTAACAGTTTGTACGTCATATAGTATCTAGCACGCTCTATAAGAAGCCCTTTTCTTAGGTTTTTTCCTATTTTTGCAGTAGCTAACATTCTCTATAAGAATCGCCTTTCTTGGGTTTTTCCCTATTTATGCAGTATGCCTGCGTACGCATGCATACGTCTAAGGGAGCAAGAGATATTAACATTTTGTACGTCATATAGTATTTAGCACGCTCTATAAGAAGCCCTTTTCTTAGGTTTTTTCCTAATTATGCAGTATGCCTGCATACGCATGCATACGTCTAAGGGAGCAAGAGATATTAACAGTTTGTACGTCATATAGTATCTAGCACGCTCTATAAGAAGCCCTTTTCTTAGGTTTTTTCCTATTTATGCAGTAGCTAACATTCTCTATAAGAATCGTCTTTCTTAGGTTTTTCCCTATTTATGCAGTATGCCTGCATGCATACGTCTAAGGGAGCAAGAGATATTAACAGTTTGTACGTCATATAGTATCTAGCACGCTCTATAAGAAGCCCTTTTCTTAGGTTTTTTCCTATTTATGCAGTATGCCTGCATACGCATGCATACGTCTAAGGGAGCAAGAGATATTAACAGTTTGTACGTCATATAGTATCTTGCACGCTCTATAAGAAGCCCTTTTCTTAGGTTTTTTCCTATTTATGCAGTAGCTAACATTCTCTATAAGAATCGCCTTTCTTGGGTTTTTCCCTATTTATGCAGTATGCCTGCATACGCATGCATACGTCTAAGGGAGCAAGAGATATTAACATTTTATACGTCATATAGTATCTAGACGCTCTATAAGAAGCCCTTTTCTTAGGTTTTTTCCTATTTATGCAGTACGTCTGCATACGTCTAAGGGAGCAAGAGATATTAGCAGTTTGTACGTCATATAGTATCTAGCACGCTCTATAAGAAGCCCTTTTCTTAGGTTTTTTCCTATTTATGCAGTAGCTAACATTCTCTATAAGAATCGCCTTTCTTGGGTTTTTCCCTATTTATGCAGTATGCCTGCATACGCATGCATACGTCTAAGGGAGCAAGAGATATTAACATTTTGTACGTCATATAGTAGCTAGCACGCTCTATAGGAAGCCCTTTTCTTAAGTTTTTTCCTATTTATGCAGTAGCTAACATTCTCTATAAGAATCGTCTTTCTTAGGTTTTTCCCTATTTATGCAGTAAGCCTGCATACGCATGCATACGTCTAAGGGAGCAAGAGATATTAACAGTTTGTACGTCATATAGTATCTAGCACGCTCTATAAGAAGCCCTTTTCTTAGGTTTTTTCCTATTTATGCAGTAGCTAACATTCTCTATAAGAATCGCCTTTCTTGGGTTTTTCCCTATTTATGCAGTATGCCTGCGTACGCATGCATACGTCTAAGGGAGCAAGAGATATTAACATTTTGTACGTCATATAGTATCTAGCACGCTCTATAAGAAGCCCTTTTCTTAGGTTTTTTCCTATTTATGCAGTATGCCTGCATACGCATGCATACGTCTAAGGGAGCAAGAGATATTAACAGTTTGTACGTCATATAGTATCTAGCACGCTCTATAAGAAGCCCTTTTCTTAGGTTTTTTCCTATTTATGCAGTAGCTAACATTCTCTATAAGAATCGTCTTTCTTAGGTTTTTCCCTATTTATGCAGTATGCCTGCATGCATACGTCTAAGGGAGCAAGAGATATTAACAGTTTGTACGTCATATAGTATCTAGCACGCTCTATAAGAAGCCCTTTTCTTAGGTTTTTTCCTATTTATGCAGTAGCTAACATTCTCTATAAGAATCGTCTTTCTTGGGTTTTTCCCTATTTATGCAGTATGCCTGCATACGCATGAATACGTCTAAGGGAGCAATAGTTATTAACATTTTATACGTCATATAGTATCTAGACGCTCTATAAGAAGCCCTTTTCTTAGGTTTTTTCCTATTTATGCAGTACGTCTGCATACGTCTAAGGGAGCAAGAGATATTAACAGTTTGTACGTCATATAGTATCTAGCACGCTCTATAAGAAGAACTTTTCTTAGGTTTTTTCCTATTTATGCAGTAGCTAACATTCTCTATAAGAATCGTCTTTCTTGGGTTTTTCCCTATTTATGCAGTATGCCTGCATACGCATGAATACGTCTAAGGGAGCAATAGTTATTAACATTTTATACGTCATATAGTATCTAGACGCTCTATAAGAAGCCCTTTTCTTAGGTTTTTTCCTATTTATGCAGTACGTCTGCATACGTCTAAGGGAGCAAGAGATATTAACAGTTTGTACGTCATATAGTATCTAGCACGCTCTATAAGAAGCCCTTTTCTTAGGTTTTTTCCTATTTATGCAGTAGCTAACATTCTCTATAAGAATCGTCTTTCTTGGGTTTTTCCCTATTTATGCAGTATGCCTGCATACGCATGAATACGTCTAAGGGAGCAATAGTTATTAACATTTTATACGTCATATAGTATCTAGACGCTCTATAAGAAGCCCTTTTCTTAGGTTTTTTCCTATTTATGCAGTACGTCTGCATACGTCTAAGGGAGCAAGAGATATTAACAGTTTGTACGTCATATAGTATCTAGCACGCTCTATAAGAAGAACTTTTCTTAGGTTTTTTCCTATTTATGCAGTAGCTAACATTCTCTATAAGAATCGTCTTTCTTGGGTTTTTCCCTATTTATGCAGTATGCCTGCATACGCATGAATACGTCTAAGGGAGCAATAGTTATTAACATTTTATACGTCATATAGTATCTAGACGCTCTATAAGAAGCCCTTTTCTTAGGTTTTTTCCTATTTATGCAGTACGTCTGCATACGTCTAAGGGAGCAAGAGATATTAACAGTTTGTACGTCATATAGTATCTAGCACGCTCTATAAGAAGCCCTTTTCTTAGGTTTTTTCCTATTTATGCAGTATGCCTGCATACGCATGCATACGTCTAAGGGAGCAAGAGATATTAACAGTTTGTACGTCATATAGTATCTAGCACGCTCTATAAGAAGCCCTTTTCTTAGGTTTTTTCCTATTTATGCAGTATGCCTGCATACGCATGCATACGTCTAAGGGAGCAAGAGATATTAACAGTTTGTACGTCATATAGTATCTAGCACGCTCTATAAGAAGCCCTTTTCATAGGTTTTTTCCTATTTATGCAGTAGCTAACATTCTCTATAAGAATCGTCTTTCTTAGGTTTTTCCCTATTTATGCAGTATGCCTGCATACGCATGCATACGTCTAAGGGAGCAAGAGATATTTACATTTTGTACGTCATATAGTAGCTAGCACGCTCTATAGGAAGCCCTTTTCTTAAGTTTTTTCCTATTTATGCAGTACTTCTGCATACGTCTAAGGGAGCAAGAGATATTAACAGTTTGTACGTCATATAGTAGCTAGCACGCTCTATAGGAAGCCCTTTTCTTAAGTTTTTTCCTATTTATGCAGTATGCCTGCATACGCATGCATACGTCTAGGGGAGCCAGAGATATTAACAGTTTGTACGTCATATAGCACGCTCTATAAGAAGCCCTTTTCTTAGGTTTTTTCCTATTTATGCAGTAGCTAACATTCTCTATAAGAATCGTCTTTCTTGGGTTTTTCCCTATTTATGCAGTATGCCTGCATACGCATGCATACGTCTAAGGGAGCAAGAGATATTAACATTTTGTACGTCATATAGTAGCTAGCACGCTCTATAGGAAGCCCTTTTCTTAAGTTTTTTCCTATTTATGCAGTACTTCTGCATACGTCTAAGGGAGCAAGAGATATTAACAGTTTGTACGTCATATAGTAGCTAGCACGCTCTATAGGAAGCCCTTTTCTTAAGTTTTTTCCTATTTATGCAGTACTTCTGCATAAGTCTAAGGGAGCAAGAGATATTAACAGTTTGTACGTCATATAGTATCTAGCACGCTCTATAAGAAGCCCTTTTCTTAGGTTTTTTCCTATTTATGCAGTATGCCTGCATACGCATGCATACGTCTAGGGGAGCCAGAGATATTAACAGTTTGTACGTCATATAGCACGCTCTATAAGAAGCCCTTTTCTTAGGTTTTTTCCTATTTATGCAGTAGCTAACATTCTCTATAAGAATCGTCTTTCTTGGGTTTTTCCCTATTTATGCAGTATGCCTGCATACGCATGCATACGTCTAAGGGAGCAAGAGATATTAACATTTTGTACGTCATATAGTAGCTAGCACGCTCTATAGGAAGCCCTTTTCTTAAGTTTTTTCCTATTTATGCAGTACTTCTGCATACGTCTAAGGGAGCAAGAGATATTAACAGTTTGTACGTCATATAGTATCTAGCACGCTCTATAAGAAGCCCTTTTCTTAGGTATTTTCCTATTTATGCAGTAGCTAACATTCTCTATAAGAATCGTCTTTCTTAGGTTTTTCCCTATTTATGCAGTATGCCTGCATACGCATGCATACGTCTAAGGGAGCAAGAGATATTAACATTTTGTACGTCATATAGTAGCTAGCACGCTCTATAGGAAGCCCTTTTCTTAGGTTTTTTCCTATTTATGCAGTAGCTAACATTCTCTATAAGAATCGCCTTTCTTGGGTTTTACCCTATTTATGCAGTACGCCTGCATACGCATGCATACGTCTAAGGGAGCAAGAGATATTAACATTTTGTACGTCATATAGTAGCTAGCACGCTCTATAGGAAGCCCTTTTCTTAAGTTTTTTCCTATTTATGCAGTAGTTCTGCATACGTCTAAGGGAGCAAGAGATATTAACAGTTTGTACGTCATATAGTATCTAGCACGCTCTATAAGAAGCCCTTTTCTTAGGTTTTTTCCTATTTATGCAGTATGCCTGCATACGCATGCATACGTCTAGGGGAGCCAGAGATATTAACATTTTGTACGTCATATAGTAGCTAGCACGCTCTATAGGAAGCCCTTTTCTTAAGTTTTTTCCTATTTATGCAGTAGCTAACATTCTCTATAAGAATCGTCTTTCTTGGGTTTTTCCCTATTTATGCAGTATGCCTGCATACGCATGCATACGTCTAAGGGAGCAAGAGATATTAACATTTTGTACGTCATATAGTAGCTGGCACGCTCTATAGGAAGCCCTTTTCTTATCTCGTCTAAGGGAGCAAGAGATATTAACATTTTGTACGTCAAATAGTATCTAGCACGCTCTATAGGAAGCCCTTTTCTTAAGTTTTTTCCTATTTATGCAGTACTTCTGCATACGTCTAAGGGAGCAAGAGATATTAACAGTTTGTATCTAGCACGCTCTATAAGAAGCCCTTTTCTTAGGTTTTTTCCTATTTATGCAGTAGCTAACATTCTCTATAAGAATCGCCTTTCTTGGGTTTTACCCTATTTATGCAGTACGCCTGCATACGCATGCATACGTCTAAGGGAGCAAGAGATATTAACATTTTGTACGTCATATAGTAGCTAGCACGCTCTATAGGAAGCCCTTTTCTTAAGTTTTTTCCTATTTATGCAGTAGTTCTGCATACGTCTAAGGGAGCAAGAGATATTAACAGTTTGTACGTCATATAGTATCTAGCACGCTCTATAAGAAGCCCTTTTCTTAGGTTTTTTCCTATTTATGCAGTATGCCTGCATACGCATGCATACGTCTAGGGGAGCCAGAGATATTAACATTTTGTACGTCATATAGTAGCTAGCACGCTCTATAGGAAGCCCTTTTCTTAAGTTTTTTCCTATTTATGCAGTAGCTAACATTCTCTATAAGAATCGTCTTTCTTAGGTTTTTCCCTATTTATGCAGTATGCCTGCATACGCATGCATACGTCTAAGGGAGCAAGAGATATTAACAGTTTGTACGTCATATAGCACGCTCTATAAGAAGCCCTTTTCTTAGGTTTTTTCCTATTTATGCAGTAGTTCTGCATACGTCTAAGGGAGCAAGAGATATTAACAGTTTGTACGTCATATAGTATCTAGCACGCTCTATAAGAAGCCCTTTTCTTAGGTTTTTTCCTATTTATGCAGTATGCCTGCATACGCATGCATACGTCTAGGGGAGCCAGAGATATTAACATTTTGTACGTCATATAGTAGCTAGCACGCTCTATAGGAAGCCCTTTTCTTAAGTTTTTTCCTATTTATGCAGTAGCTAACATTCTCTATAAGAATCGTCTTTCTTGGGTTTTTCCCTATTTATGCAGTATGCCTGCATACGCATGCATACGTCTAAGGGAGCAAGAGATATTAACATTTTGTACGTCATATAGTAGCTGGCACGCTCTATAGGAAGCCCTTTTCTTATCTCGTCTAAGGGAGCAAGAGATATTAACATTTTGTACGTCAAATAGTATCTAGCACGCTCTATAGGAAGCCCTTTTCTTAAGTTTTTTCCTATTTATGCAGTATGCCTGCATACGCATGCATACGTCTAAGGGAGCAAGAGATATTAACATTTTGTACGTCATATAGTAGCTAGCACGCTCTATAGGAAGCCCTTTTCTTAAGTTTTTTCCTATTTATGCAGTAGCTAACATTCTCTATAAGAATCGTCTTTCTTAGGTTTTTCCCTATTTATGCAGTATGCCTGCATACGCATGCATACGTCTAGGGGAGCCAGAGATATTAACATTTTGTACGTCATATAGTAGCTAGCACGCTCTATAGGAAGCCCTTTTCTTAAGTTTTTTCCTATTTATGCAGTAGCTAACATTCTCTATAAGAATCGTCTTTCTTAGGTTTTTCCCTATTTATGCAGTATGCCTGCATACGCATGCATACGTCTAAGGGAGCAAGAGATATTAACAGTTTGTACGTCATATAGTATCTAGCACGCTCTATAAGAAGCCCTTTTCTTAGGTTTTTTCCTATTTATGCAGTAGCTAACATTCTCTATAAGAATCGCCTTTCTTGGGTTTTTCCCTATTTATGCAGTATGCCTGCATACGCATGCATACGTCTAAGGGAGCAAGAGATATTAACATTTTATACGTCATATAGTATCTAGACGCTCTATAAGAAGCCCTTTTCTTAGGTTTTTTCCTATTTATGCAGTACGTCTGCATACGTCTAAGGGAGCAAGAGATATTAACAGTTTGTACGTCATATAGTATCTAGCACGCTCTATAAGAAGCCCTTTTCTTAGGTTTTTTCCTATTTATGCAGTATGCCTGCATACGCATGCATACGTCTAAGGGAGCAAGAGATATTAACAGTTTGTACGTCATATAGTATCTTGCACGCTCTATAAGAAGCCCTTTTCTTAGGTTTTTTCCTATTTATGCAGTAGCTAACATTCTCTATAAGAATCGTCTTTCTTAGGTTTTTCCCTATTTATGCAGTATGCCTGCATACGCATGCATACGTCTAAGGGAGCAAGAGATATTAACAGTTTGTACGTCATATAGTATCTAGCACGCTCTATAAGAAGCCCTTTTCTTAGGTTTTTTCCTATTTATGTAGCACGTCTGCATACGTCTAAGGGAGCAAGAGATATTAACAGTTTCTACGTCATATAGTATCTAGCACGCTCTATAGGAAGCCCTTTTCTTAAGTTTTTTCCTATTTATGCAGTATGCCTGCATACGCATGCATACGTCTAGGGGAGCCAGAGATATTAACATTTTGTACGTCATATAGTAGCTAGCACGCTCTATAGGAAGCCCTTTTCTTAAGTTTTTTCCTATTTATGCAGTAGCTAACATTCTCTATAAGAATCGTCTTTCTTAGGTTTTTCCCTATTTATGCAATATGCCTGCATACGCATGCATACGTCTAAGGGAGCAAGAGATATTAACAGTTTGTACGTGATATAGTATCAAGCACGCTCTATAAGAAGCCCTTTTCTTAGGTTTTTTCCTATTTATGCAGTATGCCTGCATACGCATGCATACGTCTAAGGGAGCAAGAGATATTAACATTTTGTACGTCATATAGTAGCTAGCACGCTCTATAGGAAGCCCTTTTCTTAAGTTTTTTCCTATTTATGCAGTAGCTAACATTCTCTATAAGAATCGTCTTTCTTAGGTTTTTCCCTATTTATGCAGTATGCCTGCATACGCATGCATACGTCTAAGGGAGCAAGAGATATTAACAGTTTGTACGTCATATAGTATCTAGCACGCTCTATAAGAAGCCCTTTTCTTAGGTTTTTTCCTATTTATGCAGTAGCTAACATTCTCTATAAGAATCGCCTTTCTTGGGTTTTTCCCTATTTATGCAGTATGCCTGCGTACGCATGCATACGTCTAAGGGAGCAAGAGATATTAACATTTTGTACGTCATATAGTATCTAGCACGCTCTATAAGAAGCCCTTTTCTTAGGTTTTTTCCTATTTATGCAGTATGCCTGCATACGCATGCATACGTCTAAGGGAGCAAGAGATATTAACAGTTTGTACGTCATATAGTATCTAGCACGCTCTATAAGAAGCCCTTTTCTTAGGTTTTTTCCTATTTATGCAGTAGCTAACATTCTCTATAAGAATCGTCTTTCTTAGGTTTTTCCCTATTTATGCAGTATGCCTGCATGCATACGTCTAAGGGAGCAAGAGATATTAACAGTTTGTACGTCATATAGTATCTAGCACGCTCTATAAGAAGCCCTTTTCTTAGGTTTTTTCCTATTTATGCAGTATGCCTGCATACGCATGCATACGTCTAAGGGAGCAAGAGATATTAACAGTTTGTACGTCATATAGTATCTTGCACGCTCTATAAGAAGCCCTTTTCTTAGGTTTTTTCCTATTTATGCAGTAGCTAACATTCTCTATAAGAATCGCCTTTCTTGGGTTTTTCCCTATTTATGCAGTATGCCTGCATACGCATGCATACGTCTAAGGGAGCAAGAGATATTAACATTTTATACGTCATATAGTATCTAGACGCTCTATAAGAAGCCCTTTTCTTAGGTTTTTTCCTATTTATGCAGTACGTCTGCATACGTCTAAGGGAGCAAGAGATATTAGCAGTTTGTACGTCATATAGTATCTAGCACGCTCTATAAGAAGCCCTTTTCTTAGGTTTTTTCCTATTTATGCAGTATGCCTGCATACGCATGCATACGTCTAAGGGAGCAAGAGATATTAACAGTTTGTACGTGATATAGTATCTAGCACGCTCTATAAGAAGCCCTTTTCTTAGGTTTTTTCCTATTTATGCAGTATGCCTGCATACGCATGCATACGTCTAAGGGAGCAAGAGATATTAACATTTTGTACGTCATATAGTAGCTAGCACGCTCTATAGGAAGCCCTTTTCTTAAGTTTTTTCCTATTTATGCAGTAGCTAACATTCTCTATAAGAATCGTCTTTCTTAGGTTTTTCCCTATTTATGCAGTAAGCCTGCATACGCATGCATACGTCTAAGGGAGCAAGAGATATTAACAGTTTGTACGTCATATAGTATCTAGCACGCTCTATAAGAAGCCCTTTTCTTAGGTTTTTTCCTATTTATGCAGTAGCTAACATTCTCTATAAGAATCGCCTTTCTTGGGTTTTTCCCTATTTATGCAGTATGCCTGCGTACGCATGCATACGTCTAAGGGAGCAAGAGATATTAACATTTTGTACGTCATATAGTATCTAGCACGCTCTATAAGAAGCCCTTTTCTTAGGTTTTTTCCTATTTATGCAGTAGCTAACATTCTCTATAAGAATCGTCTTTCTTAGGTTTTTCCCTATTTATGCAGTATGCCTGCATGCATACGTCTAAGGGAGCAAGAGATATTAACAGTTTGTACGTCATATAGTATCTAGCACGCTCTATAAGAAGCCCTTTTCTTAGGTACGTCTGCATACGTCTAAGGGAGCAAGAGATATTAACAGTTTGTACGTCATATAGTATCTTGCACGCTCTATAAGAAGAACTTTTCTTAGGTTTTTTCCTATTTATGCAGTAGCTAACATTCTCTATAAGAATCGTCTTTCTTGGGTTTTTCCCTATTTATGCAGTATGCCTGCATACGCATGAATACGTCTAAGGGAGCAATAGTTATTAACATTTTATACGTCATATAGTATCTAGACGCTCTATAAGAAGCCCTTTTCTTAGGTTTTTTCCTATTTATGCAGTACGTCTGCATACGTCTAAGGGAGCAAGAGATATTAACAGTTTGTACGTCATATAGTATCTAGCACGCTCTATAAGAAGCCCTTTTCTTAGGTTTTTTCCTATTTATGCAGTAGCTAACATTCTCTATAAGAATCGTCTTTCTTGGGTTTTTCCCTATTTATGCAGTATGCCTGCATACGCATGAATACGTCTAAGGGAGCAATAGTTATTAACATTTTATACGTCATATAGTATCTAGACGCTCTATAAGAAGCCCTTTTCTTAGGTTTTTTCCTATTTATGCAGTACGTCTGCATACGTCTAAGGGAGCAAGAGATATTAACAGTTTGTACGTCATATAGTATCTAGCACGCTCTATAAGAAGAACTTTTCTTAGGTTTTTTCCTATTTATGCAGTAGCTAACATTCTCTATAAGAATCGTCTTTCTTGGGTTTTTCCCTATTTATGCAGTATGCCTGCATACGCATGAATACGTCTAAGGGAGCAATAGTTATTAACATTTTATACGTCATATAGTATCTAGACGCTCTATAAGAAGCCCTTTTCTTAGGTTTTTTCCTATTTATGCAGTACGTCTGCATACGTCTAAGGGAGCAAGAGATATTAACAGTTTGTACGTCATATAGTATCTAGCACGCTCTATAAGAAGCCCTTTTCTTAGGTTTTTTCCTATTTATGCAGTATGCCTGCATACGCATGCATACGTCTAAGGGAGCAAGAGATATTAACAGTTTGTACGTCATATAGTATCTAGCACGCTCTATAAGAAGCCCTTTTCTTAGGTTTTTTCCTATTTATGCAGTATGCCTGCATACGCATGCATACGTCTAAGGGAGCAAGAGATATTAACAGTTTGTACGTCATATAGTATCTAGCACGCTCTATAAGAAGCCCTTTTCATAGGTTTTTTCCTATTTATGCAGTAGCTAACATTCTCTATAAGAATCGTCTTTCTTAGGTTTTTCCCTATTTATGCAGTATGCCTGCATACGCATGCATACGTCTAAGGGAGCAAGAGATATTTACATTTTGTACGTCATATAGTAGCTAGCACGCTCTATAGGAAGCCCTTTTCTTAAGTTTTTTCCTATTTATGCAGTACTTCTGCATACGTCTAAGGGAGCAAGAGATATTAACAGTTTGTACGTCATATAGTAGCTAGCACGCTCTATAGGAAGCCCTTTTCTTAAGTTTTTTCCTATTTATGCAGTACTTCTGCATACGTCTAAGGGAGCAAGAGATATTAACAGTTTGTACGTCATATAGTATCTAGCACGCTCTATAAGAAGCCCTTTTCTTAGGTTTTTTCCTATTTATGCAGTATGCCTGCATACGCATGCATACGTCTAGGGGAGCCAGAGATATTAACAGTTTGTACGTCATATAGCACGCTCTATAAGAAGCCCTTTTCTTAGGTTTTTTCCTATTTATGCAGTAGCTAACATTCTCTATAAGAATCGTCTTTCTTGGGTTTTTCCCTATTTATGCAGTATGCCTGCATACGCATGCATACGTCTAAGGGAGCAAGAGATATTAACATTTTGTACGTCATATAGTAGCTAGCACGCTCTATAGGAAGCCCTTTTCTTAAGTTTTTTCCTATTTATGCAGTACTTCTGCATACGTCTAAGGGAGCAAGAGATATTAACAGTTTGTACGTCATATAGTATCTAGCACGCTCTATAAGAAGCCCTTTTCTTAGGTTTTTTCCTATTTATGCAGTAGCTAACATTCTCTATAAGAATCGTCTTTCTTAGGTTTTTCCCTATTTATGCAGTATGCCTGCATACGCATGCATACGTCTAAGGGAGCAAGAGATATTAACATTTTGTTCGTCATATAGTAGCTAGCACGCTCTATAGGAAGCCCTTTTCTTAAGTTTTTTCCTATTTATGCAGTACTTCTGCATACGTCTAAGGGAGCAAGAGATATTAACAGTTTGTACGTCATATAGTATCTAGCACGCTCTATAAGAAGCCCTTTTCTTAGGTTTTTTCCTATTTATGCAGTAGCTAACATTCTCTATAAGAATCGCCTTTCTTGGGTTTTACCCTATTTATGCAGTACGCCTGCATACGCATGCATAAGTCTAAGGGAGCAAGAGATATTAACATTTTGTACGTCATATAGTAGCTAGCACGCTCTATAGGAAGCCCTTTTCTTAAGTTTTTTCCTATTTATGCAGTAGTTCTGCATACGTCTAAGGGAGCAAGAGATATTAACAGTTTGTACGTCATATAGTATCTAGCACGCTCTATAAGAAGCCCTTTTCTTAGGTTTTTTCCTATTTATGCAGTATGCCTGCATACGCATGCATACGTCTAGGGGAGCCAGAGATATTAACATTTTGTACGTCATATAGTAGCTAGCACGCTCTATAGGAAGCCCTTTTCTTAAGTTTTTTCCTATTTATGCAGTAGCTAACATTCTCTATAAGAATCGTCTTTCTTAGGTTTTTCCCTATTTATGCAGTATGCCTGCATACGCATGCATACGTCTAAGGGAGCAAGAGATATTAACAGTTTGTACGTCATATAGCACGCTCTATAAGAAGCCCTTTTCTTAGGTTTTTTCCTATTTATGCAGCAGCTAACATTCTCTATAAGAATCGTCTTTCTTGGGTTTTTCCCTATTTATGCAGTATGCCTGCATACGCATGCATACGTCTAAGGGAGCAAGAGATATTAACATTTTGTACGTCATATAGTAGCTGGCACGCTCTATAGGAAGCCCTTTTCTTATCTCGTCTAAGGGAGCAAGAGATATTAACAGTTTGTACGTCATATAGTATCTAGCACGCTCTATAAGAAGCCCTTTTCTTAGGTTTTTTCCTATTTATGCAGTATGCCTGCATACGCATGCATACGCCTAAGGGAGCAAGAGATATTAACAGTTTGTACGTCATATAGTATCTAGCACGCTCTATAAGAAGCCCTTTTCTTAGGTTTTTTCTTATTTATGCAGTAGCTAACATTCTCTATAAGAATCGCCTTTCTTGGGTTTTTCCCTATTTATGCAGTATGCATGCATACGCATGCATACGTCTAAGGGAGCAAGAGATATTAACATTTTGTACGTCATATAGTAGCTAGCACGCTCTATAGGAAGCCCTTTTCTTAAGTTTTTTCCTATTTATGCAGTACGTCTGCATACGTCTAAGGGAGCAAGAGATATTAACATTTTGTACGTCATATAGTATCTAGCACGCTCTATAAGAAGCCCTTTTCTTAGGTTTTTTCCTATTTATGCAGTATGCCTGCATACGCATGCATACGTCTAAGGGAGCAAGAGATATTAACATTTTGTACGTCATATAGTATCTAGCACGCTCTATAAGAAGCCCTTTTCTTAAGTTTTTTCCTATTTATGCAGTAGCTAACATTCTCTATAAGAATCGTCTTTCTTAGGTTTTTCCCTATTTATGCAGTATGCCTGCATACGCATGCATACGTCTAAGGGAGCAAGAGATATTAACAGTTTGTACGTCATATAGTATCTAGCACGCTCTATAAGAAGCCCTTTTCTTAAGTTTTTTCCTATTTATGCAGTAGCTAACATTCTCTATAAGAATCGTCTTTCTTAGGTTTTTCCCTATTTATGCAGTATGCCTGCATACGCATGCATACGTCTAAGGGAGCAAGAGATATTAACAGTTTGTACGTCATATAGTATCTAGCATGCTCCATAAGAAGCCCTTTTCTTAGGTTTTTTCCTATTTATGCAGTATGCCTGCATACGCATGCATACGTCTAAGGGAGCAAGAGATATTAACATTTTGTACGTCATATAGTAGCTAGCACGCTCTATAGGAAGCCCTTTTCTTAAGTTTTTTCCTATTTATGCAGTAGCTAACATTCTCTATAAGAATCGTCTTTCTTAGGTTTTTCCCTATTTATGCAGTATGCCTGCATACGCATGCATACGTCTAAGGGAGCAAGAGATATTAACAGTTTGTACGTCATATAGTATCTAGCACGCTCTATAAGAAGCCCTTTTCTTAGGTTTTTTCCTATTTATGCAGTAGCTAACATTCTCTATAAGAATCGTCTTTCTTAGGTTTTTCCCTATTTATGCAGTATGCCTGCATACGCATGCATACGTCTAAGGGAGCCAGAGATATTAACATTTTGTACGTCATATAGTAGCTACACGCTCTATAAGAAGCCCTTTTCTTAGGTTTTTTCCTATTTATGCAGTACGTCTGCATACGTCTAAGGGAGCAAGAGATATTAACATTTTGTACGTCATATAGTAGCTAGCACGCTCTATAGGAAGCCCTTTTCTCAGGTTTTTTCCTGTTTGTGCAGTATGCCTGCATACGCATGCATACGTCTAAGGGAGCAAGAGATATTAACATTTTGTACGTCATATAGTAGCTAGCACGCTCTATAGGAAGCCCTTTTCTTAAGTTTTTTCCTATTTATGCAGTACGTGTGCATACGTCTAAGGGAGCAAGAGATATTAACATTTTGTACGTCATATAGTATCTAGCACGCTCTATAAGAAGCCCTTTTCTTAGGTTTTTTCCTATTTATGCAGTAGCTAACATTCTCTATAAGAATCGTCTTTCTTAGGTTTTTCCCTATTTATGCAGTATGCCTGCATACGCATGCATACGTCTAAGGGAGCAAGAGATATTAACATTTTGTACGTCATATAGTATCTAGCACGCTCTATAAGAAGCCCTTTTCTTAAGTTTTTTCCTATTTATGCAGTAGCTAACATTCTCTATAAGAATCGTCTTTCTTAGGTTTTTCCCTATTTATGCAGTATGCCTGCATACGCATGCATACGTCTAAGGGAGCAAGAGATATTAACAGTTTGTACGTCATATAGTATCTAGAATGCTCTATAAGAAGCCCTTTTCTTAGGTTTTTTCCTATTTATGCAGTATGCCTGCATACGCATGCATACGTCTAAGGGAGCAAGAGATATTAACATTTTGTACGTCATATAGTAGCTAGCACGCTCTATAGGAAGCCCTTTTCTTAAGTTTTTTCCTATTTATGCAGTAGCTAACATTCTCTATAAGAATCGTCTTTCTTGGGTTTTTCCCTATTTATGCAGTATGCCTGCATACGCATGCATACGTCTAAGGGAGCAAGAGATATTAACAGTTTGTACGTCATATAGTATCTAGCACGCTCTATAAGAAGCCCTTTTCTTAGGTTTTTTCCTATTTATGCAGTAGCTAACATTCTCTATAAGAATCGCCTTTCTTGGGTTTTTCCCTATTTATGCAGTATGCCTGCATACGCATGCATACGTCTAAGGGAGCAAGATATATTAACATTTTGTACGTCATATAGTAGCTAGCACGCTCTATAGGAAGCCCTTTTCTTAAGTTTTTTCCTATTTATGCAGTACGTCTGCATACGTCTAAGGGAGCAAGAGATATTAACAGTTTGTACGTCATATAGTATCTAGCACGCTCTATAAGAAGCCCCTTTCTTAGGTTTTTTCCTATTTATGCAGTATGCCTGCATACGCATGCATACGTCTAAGGGAGCAAGAGATATTAACATTTTGTACGTCATATAGTAGCTAGCACGCTCTATAGGAAGCCCTTTTCTTAAGTTTTTTCCTATTTATGCAGTACGTCTAAGGGAGCAAGAGATATTAACAGTTTGTACGTCATATAGTATCTAGCACGCTCTATAAGAAGCCCTTTTCTTAGGTTTTTTCCTATTTATGCAATATGCCTGCATACGCATGCATACGTCTAAGCGAGCAAGAGATATTAACAGTTTGTACGTCATATAGTATCTAGCACGCTCTATAAGAAGCCCTTTTCTTAAGTTTTTTCCTATTTATGCAGTACGTGTGCATACGTCTAAGGGAGCAAGAGATATTAACATTTTGTACGTCATATAGTAGCTAGCACGCTCTATAGGAAGCCCTTTTCTCAGGTTTTTTCCTGTTTGTGCAGTATGCCTGCATACGCATGCATACGTCTAAGGGAGCAAGAGATATTAACATTTTGTACGTCATATAGTAGCTAGCACGCTCTATAGGAAGCCCTTTTCTTAAGTTTTTTCCTATTTATGCAGTACGTGTGCATACGTCTAAGGGAGCAAGAGATATTAACATTTTGTACGTCATATAGTATCTAGCACGCTCTATAAGAAGCCCTTTTCTTAGGTTTTTTCCTATTTATGCAGTAGCTAACATTCTCTATAAGAATCGTCTTTCTTAGGTTTTTCCCTATTTATGCAGTATGCCTGCATACGCATGCATACGTCTAAGGGAGCAAGAGATATTAACATTTTGTACGTCATATAGTATCTAGCACGCTCTATAAGAAGCCCTTTTCTTAAGTTTTTTCCTATTTATGCAGTAGCTAACATTCTCTATAAGAATCGTCTTTCTTAGGTTTTTCCCTATTTATGCAGTATGCCTGCATACGCATGCATACGTCTAAGGGAGCAAGAGATATTAACAGTTTGTACGTCATATAGTATCTAGAATGCTCTATAAGAAGCCCTTTTCTTAGGTTTTTTCCTATTTATGCAGTATGCCTGCATACGCATGCATACGTCTAAGGGAGCAAGAGATATTAACATTTTGTACGTCATATAGTAGCTAGCACGCTCTATAGGAAGCCCTTTTCTTAAGTTTTTTCCTATTTATGCAGTAGCTAACATTCTCTATAAGAATCGTCTTTCTTGGGTTTTTCCCTATTTATGCAGTATGCCTGCATACGCATGCATACGTCTAAGGGAGCAAGAGATATTAACAGTTTGTACGTCATATAGTATCTAGCACGCTCTATAAGAAGCCCTTTTCTTAGGTTTTTTCCTATTTATGCAGTAGCTAACATTCTCTATAAGAATCGCCTTTCTTGGGTTTTTCCCTATTTATGCAGTATGCCTGCATACGCATGCATACGTCTAAGGGAGCAAGATATATTAACATTTTGTACGTCATATAGTAGCTAGCACGCTCTATAGGAAGCCCTTTTCTTAAGTTTTTTCCTATTTATGCAGTACGTCTAAGGGAGCAAGAGATATTAACAGTTTGTACGTCATATAGTATCTAGCACGCTCTATAAGAAGCCCTTTTCTTAGGTTTTTTCCTATTTATGCAATATGCCTGCATACGCATGCATACGTCTAAGCGAGCAAGAGATATTAACAGTTTGTACGTCATATAGTATCTAGCACGCTCTATAAGAAGCCCTTTTCTTAGGTTTTTTCCTATTTATGCAGTAGCTAACATTCTCTATAAGAATCGTCTTTCTTAGGTTTTTCCCTATTTATGCAGTATGCCTGCATACGCATGAATACGTCTAAGGGAGCAATAGTTATTAACAGTTTGTACGTCATATAGTATCTAGCACGCTCTATAAGAAGCCCTTTTCTTAGGTTTTTTCCTATTTATGCAGTAGCTAACATTCTCTATAAGAATCGCCTTTCTTGGGTTTTTCCCTTTTTATGCAGTATGCCTGCATACGCATGCATACGTCTAAGGGAGCAAGATATATTAACATTTTGTACGTCATATAGTAGCTAGCACGCTCTATAGGAAGCCCTTTTCTTAAGTTTTTTCCTATTTATGCAGTACGTCTGCATACGTCTAAGGGAGCAAGAGATATTAACAGTTTGTACGTCATATAGTATCTAGCACGCTCTATAAGAAGCCCCTTTCTTAGGTTTTTTCCTATTTATGCAGTATGCCTGCATACGCATGCATACGTCTAAGGGAGCAAGAGATATTAACATTTTGTACGTCATATAGTAGCTAGCACGGTCTATAGGAAGCCCTTTTCTTAAGTCTTTTCCTATTTATGCAGTATGCCTGCATACGCATGAATACGTCTAAGGGAGCAATAGTTATTAACAGTTTGTACGTCATATAGTATCTAGCACGCTCTATAAGAAGCCCTTTTCTTAGGTTTTTTCCTATTTATGCAGTAGCTAACATTCTCTATAAGAATCGCCTTTCTTGGGTTTTTCCCTTTTTATGCAGTATGCCTGCATACGCATGCATACGTCTAAGGGAGCAAGATATATTAACATTTTGTACGTCATATAGTAGCTAGCACGCTCTATAGGAAGCCCTTTTCTTAAGTTTTTTCCTATTTATGCAGTACGTCTGCATACGTCTAAGGGAGCAAGAGATATTAACAGTTTGTACGTCATATAGTATCTAGCACGCTCTATAAGAAGCCCCTTTCTTAGGTTTTTTCCTATTTATGCAGTATGCCTGCATACGCATGCATACGTCTAAGGGAGCAAGAGATATTAACATTTTGTAGCTAGCACGGTCTATAGGAAGCCCTTTTCTTAAGTTTTTTCCTATTTATGCAGTACGTCTGCATACGTCTAAGGGAGCAAGAGATATTAACAGTTTGTACGTCATATAGTATCTAGCACGCTCTATAAGAAGCCCTTTTCTTAGGTTTTTTCCTATTTATGCAATATGCCTGCATACGCATGCATACGTCTAAGCGAGCAAGAGATATTAACAGTTTGTACGTCATATAGTATCTAGCACGCTCTATAAGAAGCCCTTTTCTTAGGTTTTTTCCTATTTATGCAGTAGCTAACATTCTCTATAAGAATCGTCTTTCTTAGGTTTTTCCCTATTTATGCAGTATGCCTGCATACGCATGTATACGTCTAAGGGAGTAAGAGATATTAACATTTTGTACGTCATATAGTAGCTAGACGCTCTATAAGAAGCCCTTTTCTTAAGTTTTTTCCTATTTATGCAGTACGTCTGCATACGTCTAAGGGAGCAAGAGATATTAACAGTTTGTACGTCATATAGTATCTAGCACGCTCTATAAGAAGCCCTTTTCTTAGGTTTTTTCCTATTTATGCAGTATGCCTGCATACGCATGCATACGTCTAAGGGAGCAAGAGATATTAACAGTTTGTACGTCATATAGTATCTAGCACGCTCTATAAGAAGCCCTTTTCTTAGGTTTTTTCCTATTTATGCAGTAGCTAACATTCTCTATAAGAATCGCCTTTCTTGGGTTTTTCCCTATTTATGCAGTATGCCTGCATACGCATGCATACGTCTAAGGGAGCAAGATATATTAACATTTTGTACGTCATATAGTAGCTAGCACGCTCTATAGGAAGCCCTTTTCTTAAGTTTTTTCCTATTTATGCAGTACGTCTGCATACGTCTAAGGGAGCAAGAGATATTAACAGTTTGTACGTCATATAGTATCTAGCACGCTCTTTAAGAAGCCCCTTTCTTAGGTTTTTTCCTATTTATGCAGTATGCCTGCATACGCATGCATACGTCTAAGGGAGCAAGAGATATTAACATTTTGTACGTCATATAGTAGCTAGCACGCTCTATAGGAAGCCCTTTTCTTAAGTTTTTTCCTATTTATGCAGTACGTCTAAGGGAGCAAGAGATATTAACAGTTTGTACGTCATATAGTATCTAGCACGCTCTATAAGAAGCCCTTTTCTTAGGTTTTTTCCTATTTATGCAATATGCCTGCATACGCATGCATACGTCTAAGCGAGCAAGAGATATTAACAGTTTGTACGTCATATAGTATCTAGCACGCTCTATAAGAAGCCCTTTTCTTAGGTTTTTTCCTATTTATGCAGTAGCTAACATTCTCTATAAGAATCGTCTTTCTTAGGTTTTTCCCTATTTATGCAGTATGCCTGCATACGCATGAATACGTCTAAGGGAGCAATAGTTATTAACAGTTTGTACGTCATATAGTATCTAGCACGCTCTATAAGAAGCCCCTTTCTTAGGTTTTTTCCTATTTATGCAGTATGCCTGCATACGCATGCATACGTCTAAGGGAGCAAGAGATATTAACATTTTGTACGTCATATAGTAGCTAGCACGGTCTATAGGAAGCCCTTTTCTTAAGTCTTTTCCTATTTATGCAGTATGCCTGCATACGCATGAATACGTCTAAGGGAGCAATAGTTATTAACAGTTTGTACGTCATATAGTATCTAGCACGCTCTATAAGAAGCCCTTTTCTTAGGTTTTTTCCTATTTATGCAGTAGCTAACATTCTCTATAAGAATCGCCTTTCTTGGGTTTTTCCCTTTTTATGCAGTATGCCTGCATACGCATGCATACGTCTAAGGGAGCAAGATATATTAACATTTTGTACGTCATATAGTAGCTAGCACGCTCTATAGGAAGCCCTTTTCTTAAGTTTTTTCCTATTTATGCAGTACGTCTGCATACGTCTAAGGGAGCAAGAGATATTAACAGTTTGTACGTCATATAGTATCTAGCACGCTCTATAAGAAGCCCCTTTCTTAGGTTTTTTCCTATTTATGCAGTATGCCTGCATACGCATGCATACGTCTAAGGGAGCAAGAGATATTAACATTTTGTACGTCATATAGTAGCTAGCACGGTCTATAGGAAGCCCTTTTCTTAAGTTTTTTCCTATTTATGCAGTACGTCTGCATACGTCTAAGGGAGCAAGAGATATTAACAGTTTGTACGTCATATAGTATCTAGCACGCTCTATAAGAAGCCCTTTTCTTAGGTTTTTTCCTATTTATGCAATATGCCTGCATACGCATGCATACGTCTAAGCGAGCAAGAGATATTAACAGTTTGTACGTCATATAGTATCTAGCACGCTCTATAAGAAGCCCTTTTCTTAGGTTTTTTCCTATTTATGCAGTAGCTAACATTCTCTATAAGAATCGTCTTTCTTAGGTTTTTCCCTATTTATGCAGTATGCCTGCATACGCATGTATACGTCTAAGGGAGCAAGAGATATTAACATTTTGTACGTCATATAGTAGCTAGACGCTCTATAAGAAGCCCTTTTCTTAAGTTTTTTCCTATTTATGCAGTACGTCTGCATACGTCTAAGGGAGCAAGAGATATTAACAGTTTGTACGTCATATAGTATCTAGCACGCTCTATAAGAAGCCCTTTTCTTAGGTTTTTTCCTATTTATGCAGTATGCCTGCATACGCATGCATACGTCTAAGGGAGCAAGAAATATTAACATTTTGTACGTTATATAGTAGCTAGCACGCTCTATAGGAAGCCCTTTTCTTAAGTTTTTTCCTATTTATGCAGTAGCTAACATTCTCTATAAGAATCGTCTTTCTTAGGTTTTTCCCTATTTATGCAGTATGCCTGCATACGCATGCATACGTCTAAGGGAGCAAGAGATATTAACATTTTGTACGTCATATAGTAGCTAGCACGCTCTATAGGAAGCCCTTTTCTCAGGTTTTTTCCTGTTTGTGCAGTATGCCTGCATACGCATGAATACGTCTAAGGGAGTAAGAGATATTAACATTTTGTACGTCATATAGTAGCTAGCACGCTCTCTAGGAAGCCCTTTTCTTAAGTCTATTCATATTTATGCAGTAGCTAACATTCTCTATAAGAATCGTCTTTCTTAGGTTTTTCCCAATTTATGCAGTATGCCTGCATAGGCATGCATACGTCTAAGGGATCAAGAGATATTAACATTTTGTACGTCATATAGTAGCTAGCACGCTCTCTAGGAAGCCCTTTTCTTAAGTCTATTCATATTTATGCAGTAGCTAACATTCTCTATAAGAATCGTCTTTCTTAGGTTTTTCCCAATTTATGCAGTATGCCTGCATAGGCATGCATACGTCTAAGGGATCAAGAGATATTAACATTTTGTACGTCATATAGTAGCTAGCACGCTCTATAGGAAGCCCTTTTCTCAAGTTTTTTCCTGTTTGTGCAGTATGCCTGCATACGCATGAATACGTCTAAGGGAGTAAGAGATATTAACATTTTGTACGTCATATAGTAGCTAGCACGCTCTCTAGGAAGCCCTTTTCTTAAGTCTATTCATATTTATGCAGTAGCTAACATTCTCTATAAGAAGCCCCTTTCTTAGGTTTTTTCCTATTTATGCAGTATGCCTGCATACGCATGCATACGTCTAAGGGAGCAAGAGATATTAACATTTTCTACGTCATATAGTAGCTAGCACGCTCTATAGGAAGCCCTTTTCTTAAGTTTTTTCCTATTTATGCAGTACGTCTGCATACGTCTAAGGGAGCAAGAGATATTAACAGTTTGTACGTCATATAGTATCTAGCACGCTCTATAAGAAGCCCTTTTCTTAGGTTTTTTCCTATTTATGCAATATGCCTGCATACGCATGCATACGTCTAAGCGAGCAAGAGATATTAACAGTTTGTACGTCATATAGTATCTAGCACGCTCTATAAGAAGCCCTTTTCTTAGGTTTTTTCCTATTTATGCAGTAGCTAACATTCTCTATAAGAATCGTCTTTCTTAGGTTTTTCCCTATTTATGCAGTATGCCTGCATACGCATGCATACGTCTAAGGGAGCAAGAGATATTAACAGTTTGTACGTCATATAGTATCTAGCACGCTCTATAAGAAGCCCTTTTCTTAGGTTTTTTCCTATTTATGCAGTAGCTAACATTCTCTATAAGAATCGCCTTTCTTGGGTTTTTCCCTATTTATGCAGTATGCCTGCATACGCATGCATACGTCTAAGCGAGCAAGAGATATTAACAGTTTGTACGTCATATAGTATCTAGACGCTCTATAAGAAGCCCTTTTCTTAGGTTTTTTCATATTTATGCAGTACGTCTGCATACGTCTAAGGGAGCAAGAGATATTAACATTTTGTACGTCATATAGTAGCTAGGACGCTCTATAGGAAGCCCTTTTCTTAAGTCTTTTCATATTTATGCAGTATGCCTGCATACGCATGAATACGTCTAAGGGAGCAATAGTTATTAACAGTTTGTACGTCATATAGTATCTAGCACGCTCTATAAGAAGCCCTTTTCTTAGGTTTTTTCCTATTTATGCAGTAGCTAACATTCTCTATAAGAATCGCCTTTCTTGGGTTTTTCCCTATTTATGCAGTATGCCTGCATACGCATGCATACGTCTAAGGGAGCAAGATATATTAACATTTTGTACGTCATATAGTAGCTAGCACGCTCTATAGGAAGCCCTTTTCTTAAGTTTTTTCCTATTTATGCAGTACGTCTGCATACGTCTAAGGGAGCAAGAGATATTAACAGTTTGTACGTCATATAGTATCTAGCACGCTCTATAAGAAGCCCCTTTCTTAGGTTTTTTCCTATTTATGCAGTATGCCTGCATACGCATGCATACGTCTAAGGGAGCAAGAGATATTAACATTTTGTACGTCATATAGTAGCTAGCACGCTCTATAGGAAGCCCTTTTCTTAAGTTTTTTCCTATTTATGCAGTACGTCTGCATACGTCTAAGGGAGCAAGAGATATTAACATTTTGTACGTCATATAGTATCTAGCACGCTCTATAAGAAGCCCTTTTCTTATGTTTTTTCCTATTTATGCAATATGCCTGCATACGCATGCATACGTCTAAGCGAGCAAGAGATATTAACAGTTTGTACGTCATATAGTATCTAGCACGCTCTATAAGAAGCCCTTTTCTTAGGTTTTTTCCTATTTATGCAGTAGCTAACATTCTCTATAAGAATCGTCTTTCTTAGGTTTTTCCCTATTTATGCAGTATGCCTGCATAGGCATGCATACGTCTAAGGGAGCAAGAGATATTAACATTTTGTACGTCATATAGTAGCTAGCACGCTCTATAGGAAGCCCTTTTCTCAGGTTTTTTCCTGTTTGTGCAGTATGCCTGCATACGCATGAATACGTCTAAGGGAGCAATAGTTATTAACATTTTATACGTCATATAGTATCTAGACGCTCTATAAGAAGCCCTTTTCTTAGGTTTTTTCATATTTATGCAGTACGTCTGCATACGTCTAAGGGAGCAAGAGATATTAACAGTTTGTACGTCATATAGTATCTAGCACGCTCTATAAGAAGCCCTTTTCTTAGGTTTTTTCCTATTTATGCAGTATGCCTGCATACGCATGCATACGTCTAAGGGAGCAAGAAATATTAACATTTTGTACGTTATATAGTAGCTAGCACGCTCTATAGGAAGCCCTTTTCTTAAGTTTTTTCCTATTTATGCAGTAGCTAACATTCTCTATAAGAATCGTCTTTCTTAGGTTTTTCCCTATTTATGCAGTATGCCTGCATACGCATGCATACGTCTAAGGGAGCAAGAGATATTAACATTTTGTACGTCATATAGTAGCTAGCACGCTCTATAGGAAGCCCTTTTCTCAGGTTTTTTCCTGTTTGTGCAGTATGCCTGCATACGCATGAATACGTCTAAGGGAGTAAGAGATATTAACATTTTGTACGTCATATAGTAGCTAGCACGCTCTCTAGGAAGCCCTTTTCTTAAGTCTATTCATATTTATGCAGTAGCTAACATTCTCTATAAGAATCGTCTTTCTTAGGTTTTTCCCAATTTATGCAGTATGCCTGCATAGGCATGCATTCGTCTAAGGGAGCAAGATATATTAACATTTTGTACGTCATATAGTAGCTAGCACGCTCTATAGGAAGCCCTTTTCTTAAGTTTTTTCCTATTTATGCAGTACGTCTGCATACGTCTAAGGGAGCAAGAGATATTAACAGTTTGTACGTCATATAGTATCTAGCACGCTCTATAAGAAGCCCTTTTCTTAGGTTTTTCCCTATTTATGCAGTATGCCTGCATACGCATGCATACGTCTAAGGGAGCAAGAGATATTAACAGTTTGTACGTCATATAGTATCTAGCACGCTCTATAAGAAGCCCTTTTCTTAGGTTTTTTCCTATTTATGCAGTAGCTAACATTCTCTATAAGAATCGTCTTTCTTGGGTTTTTCCCTATTTATGCAGTATGCCTGCATACGCATGCATACGTCTAAGGGAGCAAGAGATATTAACATTTTGTACGTCATATAGTAGCTAGCACGCTCTATAGGAAGCCCTTTTCTTAGGTTTTTTCCTATTTATGCAGTAGCTAACATTCTCTATAAGAATCGTCTTTCTTGGGTTTTTCCCTATTTATGCAGTATGCCTGCATACGCATGCATACGTCTAAGGGAGCAAGAGACGTACATTTGTACGTCATATAGTAGCTAGCACGCTCTATAGGAAGCCCTTTTCTTAGGTTTTTTCCTGTTTGTGCAGTATGCCTGCATACGCATGAATACGTCTAAGGGAGCAATAGTTATTAACATTTTATACGTCATATAGTATCTAGACGCTCTATAAGAAGCCCTTTTCTTAGGTTTTTTCCTATTTATGCAGTACGTCTGCATACGTCTAACGGAGCAAGAGATATTAACAGTTTGTACGTCATATAGTATCTAGCACGCTCTATAAGAAGCCCTTTTCTTAGGTTTTTTCCTATTTATGCAGTAGCTAACATTCTCTATAAGAATCGTCTTTCTTGGGTTTTTCCCTATTTATGCAGTATGCCTGCATACGCATGCATACGTCTAAGGGAGCAAGAGATATTAACATTTTGTACGTCATATAGTAGCTAGCACGCTCTATAGGAAGCCCTTTTCTTAGGTTTTTTCCTATTTATGCAGTAGTTAACATTCTCTATAAGAATCGTCTTTCTTGGGTTTTTCCCTATTTATGCAGTATGCCTGCATACGCATGCATACGTCTAAGGGAGCAAGAGATATTAACATTTTGTACGTCATATAGTAGCTAGCACGCTCTATAGGAAGCCCTTTTCTTAAGTTTTTTCCTATTTATGCAGTATGCCTGCATACGCATGCATACGTCTAAGGGAGCAAGAGATATTAACATTTTGTACGTCATATAGTATCTAGCACGCTCTATAAGAAGCCCTTTTCTTAAGTTTTTTCCTATTTATGCAGTAGCTAACATTCTCTATAAGAATCGTCTTTCTTGGGTTTTTCCCTATTTATGCAGTACGCCTGCATACGCATGCATACGTCTAAGGGAGCAAGAGACGTACATTTGTACGTCATATAGTAGCTAGCACGCTCTATAGGAAGCCCTTTTCTTAGGTTTTTTCCTGTTTGTGCAGTATGCCTGCATACGCATGAATACGTCTAAGGGAGCAATAGTTATTAACATTTTATACGTCATATAGTATCTAGACGCTCTATAAGAAGCCCTTTTCTTAGGTTTTTTCCTATTTATGCAGTACGTCTGCATACGTCTAACGGAGCAAGAGATATTAACAGTTTGTACGTCATATAGTATCTAGCACGCTCTATAAGAAGCCCTTTTCTTAGGTTTTTTCCTATTTATGCAGTAGCTAACATTCTCTATAAGAATCGTCTTTCTTGGGTTTTTCCCTATTTATGCAGTATGCCTGCATACGCATGCATACGTCTAAGGGAGCAAGAGATATTAACATTTTGTACGTCATATAGTAGCTAGCACGCTCTATAGGAAGCCCTTTTCTTAGGTTTTTTCCTATTTATGCAGTAGTTAACATTCTCTATAAGAATCGTCTTTCTTGGGTTTTTCCCTATTTATGCAGTATGCCTGCATACGCATGCATACGTCTAAGGGAGCAAGAGATATTAACATTTTGTACGTCATATAGTAGCTAGCACGCTCTATAGGAAGCCCTTTTCTTAAGTTTTTTCCTATTTATGCAGTACGTCTGCATACATCTAAGGGAGCAAGAGATATTAACATTTTGTACGTCATATAGTATCTAGCACGCTCTATAAGAAGCCCTTTTCTTAGGTTTTTTCCTATTTATGCAGTAGCTAACATTCTCTATAAGAATCGTCTTTCTTGGGTTTTTCCCTATTTATGCAGTATGCCTGCATACGCATACATACGTCTAAGGGAGCAAGAGATATTAACAGTTTGTACGTCATATAGTATCTAGCACGCTCTATAAGAAGCCCTTTTCTTAGGTTTTTTCCTATTTATGCAGTAGCTAACATTCTCTATAAGAATCGTCTTTCTTGGGTTTTTCCCTATTTATGCAGTATGCCTGCATACGCATGCATACGTCTAAGGGAGCAAGAGATATTAACATTTTGTACGTCATATAGTAGCTAGCACGCTCTATAGGAAGCCCTTTTCTTAGGTTTTTTCCTGTTTGTGCAGTATGCCTGCATACGCATGAATACGTCTAAGGGAGCAATAGTTATTAACATTTTATACGTCATATAGTATCTAGACGCTCTATAAGAAGCCCTTTTCTTAGGTTTTTTCCTATTTATGCAGTACGTCTGCATACGTCTAACGGAGCAAGAGATATTAACAGTTTGTACGTCATATAGTATCTAGCACGCTCTATAAGAAGCCCTTTTCTTAGGTTTTTTCCTATTTATGCAGTAGCTAACATTCTCTATAAGAATCGTCTTTCTTGGGTTTTTCCCTATTTATGCAGTATGCCTGCATACGCATGCATACGTCTAAGGGAGCAAGAGATATTAACATTTTGTACGTCATATAGTAGCTAGCACGCTCTATAGGAAGCCCTTTTCTTAGGTTTTTTCCTATTTATGCAGTAGTTAACATTCTCTATAAGAATCGTCTTTCTTGGGTTTTTCCCTATTTATGCAGTATGCCTGCATACGCATGCATACGTCTAAGGGAGCAAGAGATATTAACAGTTTGTACGTCATATAATATCTAGCACGCTCTATAAGAAGCCCTTTTCTAAGGTTTTTTCCTATTTATGCAGTACGTCTGCATACGTCTAACGGAGCAAGAGATATTAACAGTTTGTACGTCATATAGTATCTAGCACGCTCTATAAGAAGCCCTTTTCTTAGGTTTTTTCCTATTTATGCAGTAGCTAACATTCTCTATAAGAATCGTCTTTCTTGGGTTTTTCCCTATTTATGCAGTATGCCTGCATACGCATGCATACGTCTAAGGGAGCAAGAGATATTAACATTTTGTACGTCATATAGTAGCTAGCACGCTCTATAGGAAGCCCTTTTCTTAAGTTTTTTCCTATTTATGCAGTACGTCTGCATACATCTAAGGGAGCAAGAGATATTAACATTTTGTACGTCATATAGTATCTAGCACGCTCTATAAGAAGCCCTTTTCTTAGGTTTTTTCCTATTTATGCAGTATGCCTGCATACGCATGCATACGTCTAAGCGAGCAAGAGATATTAACATTTTGTACGTCATATAGTAGCTAGCACGCTCTATAGGAAGCCCTTTTCTTAGGTTTTTTCCTGTTTGTGCAGTATGCCTGCATACGCATGAATACGTCTAAGGGAGCAATAGTTATTAACATTTTATACGTCATATAGTATCTAGACGCTCTATAAGAAGCCCTTTTCTTAGGTTTTTTCCTATTTATGCAGTACGTCTGCATACGTCTAACGGAGCAAGAGATATTAACAGTTTGTACGTCATATAGTATCTAGCACGCTCTATAAGAAGCCCTTTTCTTAGGTTTTTTCCTATTTATGCAGTAGCTAACATTCTCTATAAGAATCGTCTTTCTTGGGTTTTTCCCTATTTATGCAGTATGCCTGCATACGCATGCATACGTCTAAGGGAGCAAGAGATATTAACATTTTGTACGTCATATAGTAGCTAGCACGCTCTATAGAAGCCCTTTTCTTAGGTTTTTTCCTATTTATGCAGTAGTTAACATTCTCTATAAGAATCGTCTTTCTTGGGTTTTTCCCTATTTATGCAGTATGCCTGCATACGCATGCATACGTCTAAGGGAGCAAGAGATATTAACAGTTTGTACGTCATATAATATCTAGCACGCTCTATAAGAAGCCCTTTTCTAAGGTTTTTCCTATTTATGCAGTACGTCTGCATACGTCTAACGGAGCAAGAGATATTAACAGTTTGTACGTCATATAGTATCTAGCACGCTCTATAAGAAGCCCTTTTCTTAGGTTTTTTCCTATTTATGCAGTAGCTAACATTCTCTATAAGAATCGTCTTTCTTGGGTTTTTCCCTATTTATGCAGTATGCCTGCATACGCATGCATACGTCTAAGGGAGCAAGAGATATTAACATTTTGTACGTCATATAGTAGCTAGCACGCTCTATAGGAAGCCCTTTTCTTAAGTTTTTTCCTATTTATGCAGTACGTCTGCATACATCTAAGGGAGCAAGAGATATTAACATTTTGTACGTCATATAGTATCTAGCACGCTCTATAAGAAGCCCTTTTCTTAGGTTTTTTCCTATTTATGCAGTATGCCTGCATACGCATGCATACGTCTAAGGGAGCAAGAGATATTAACATTTTGTACGTCATATAGTATCTAGCACGCTCTATAAGAAGCCCTTTTCTTAAGTTTTTTCCTATTTATGCAGTATCTAACATTCTCTATAAGAATCGTCTTTCTTAGGTTTTTCCCTATTTATGCAGTATGCCTGCATACGCATGCATACGTCTAAGGGAGCAAGAGATATTAACAGTTTGTACGTCATATAGTATCTAGCATGCTCTATAAGAAGCCCTTTTCTTAGGTTTTTTCCTATTTATGCAGTATGCCTGCATATGCATGCATACGTCTAAGGGAGCATTTGTACGTCATATAGTAGCTAGCACGCTCTATAGGAAGCCCTTTTCTTAAGTTTTTTCCTATTTATGCAGTAGCTAACATTCTCTATAAGAATCGTCTTTCTTAGGTTTTTCCCTATTTATGCAGTATGCCTGCATACGCATGCATACGTCTAAGGGAGCAAGAGATATTAACATTTTGTACGTCATATAGTAGCTAGCACGCTCTATAGGAAGCCCTTTTCTTAAGTTTTTTTCCTATTTATGCAGTACGTCTAAGGGAGCAAGAGATATTAACATTTTGTACGTCATATAGTATCTAGCACGCTCTATAAGAAGCCCTTTTCTTAGGTTTTTTCCTATTTATGCAGTATGCCTGCATACGCATGCATACGTCTAAGGGAGCAAGAGATATTAACATTTTGTACGTCATATAGTATCTAGCACGCTCTATAAGAAGCCCTTTTCTTAAGTTTTTTCCTATTTATGCAGTAGCTAACATTCTCTATAAGAATCTTCTTTCTTAGGTTTTTCCCTATTTATGCAGTATGCCTGCATACGCATGCATACGTCTAAGGGAGCAAGAGATATTAACATTTTGTACGTCATATAGTAGCTAGCACGCTCTATAGGAAGCCCTTTTCTTAAGTTTTTTCCTATTTATGCAGTAGCTAACATTCTCTATAAGAATCGTCTTTCTTGGGTTTTTCCCTATTTATGCAGTATGCCTGCATACGCATGCATACGTCTAAGGGAGCAAGAGATATTAACAGTTTGTACGTCATATAGTATCTAGCACGCTCTATAAGAAGCCCTTTTCTTAGGTTTTTTCCTATTTATGCAGTAGCTAACATTCTCTATAAGAATCGCCTTTCTTGGGTTTTTCCTATTTATGCAGTATGCCTGCATACGCATGCATACGTCTAAGGGAGCAAGATATATTAACATTTTGTACGACATATAGTAGCTAGCACGCTCTATAGGAAGCCCTTTTCTTAAGTTTTTTCCTATTTATGCAGTACGTCTGCATACGTCTAAGGGAGCAAGAGATATTAACAGTTTGTACGTCATATAGTATCTAGCACGCTCTATAAGAAGCCCTTTTCTTAGGTTTTTTCCTATTTATGCAGTATGCCTGCATATGCATGCATACGTCTAAGGGAGCAAGAGATATTAACATTTTGTACGTCATATATTAGCTAGCACGCTCTATAGGAAGCCCTTTTCTTAAGTTTTTTCCTATTTATGCAGTAGCTAACATTCTCTATAAGAATCGTCTTTCTTAGGTTTTTCCCTATTTATGCAGTATGCCTGCGTACGCATGCATACGTCTAAGGGAGCAAGAGATATTAACAGTTTGTACGTCATATAGTATCTAGCACGCTCTATAGGAAGCCCTTTTCTTAAGTTTTTTTCCTATTTATGCAGTACGTCTGCATACGTCTAAGGGAGCAAGAGATATTAACAGTTTGTACGTCATATAGTATCTAGCACGCTCTATAAGAAGCCCTTTTCTTAGGTTTTTTCCTATTTATGCAGTAGCTAACATTCTCTATAAGAATCGTCTTTCTTAGGTTTTTCCCTATTTATGCAGTATGCCTGCATACGCATGTATACGTCTAAGGGAGCAAGAGATATTAACATTTTGTACGTCATATAGTAGCTAGCACGCTCTATAGGAAGCCCTTTTCTCAGGTTTTTTCCTGTTTGTGCAGTATGCCTGCATACGCATGAATACGTCTAAGGGAGCAATAGTTATTAACATTTTATACGTCATATAGTATCTAGACGCTCTATAAGAAGCCCTTTTCTTAGGTTTTTTCATATTTATGCAGTACGTCTGCATACGTCTAAGGGAGCAAGAGATATTAACAGTTTGTACGTCATATAGTATCTAGCACGCTCTATAAGAAGCCCTTTTCTTAGGTTTTTTCCTATTTATGCAGTAGCTAACATTCTCTATAAGAATCGTCTTTCTTGGGTTTTTCCCTATTTATGCAGTATGCCTGCATACGCATGCATACGTCTAAGGGAGCAAGAGATATTAACATTTTGTACGTCATATAATAGCTAGCACGCTCTATAGGAAGCCCTTTTCTTAGGTTTTTTCCTATTTATGCAGTAGCTAACATTCTCTATAAGAATCGTCTTTCTTGGGTTTTTCCCTATTTATGCAGTATGCCTGCATACGCATGCATACGTCTAAGGGAGCAAGAGATATTAACATTTTGTACGTCATATAGTAGCTAGCACGCTCTATAAGAAGCCCTTTTCTTAGGTTTTTTCCTATTTATGCAGTACGTCTGCATACGTCTAAGGGAGCAAGAGATATTAACATTTTGTACGTCATATAGTAGCTAGGACGCTCTATAGGAAGCCCTTTTCTTAAGTCTTTTCATATTTATGCAGTAGCTAACATTCTCTATAAGAATCGTCTTTCTTAGGTTTTTCCCTATTTATGCAGTATGCCTGCATACGCATGTATACGTCTAAGGGAGCAAGAGATATTAACATTTTGTACGTCATATAGTAGCTAGCACGCTCTATAGGAAGCCCTTTTCTCAGGTTTTTTCCTGTTTGTGCAGTATGCCTGCATACGCATGAATACGTCTAAGGGAGCAATAGTTATTAACATTTTATACGTCATATAGTATCTAGACGCTCTATAAGAAGCCCTTTTCTTAGGTTTTTTCATATTTATGCAGTACGTCTGCATACGTCTAAGGGAGCAAGAGATATTAACAGTTTGTACGTCATATAGTATCTAGCACGCTCTATAAGAAGCCCTTTTCTTAGGTTTTTTCCTATTTATGCAGTAGCTAACATTCTCTATAAGAATCGTCTTTCTTGGGTTTTTCCCTATTTATGCAGTATGCCTGCATACGCATGCATACGTCTAAGGGAGCAAGAGATATTAACAGTTTGTACGTCATATAGTATCTAGCACGCTCTATAAGAAGCCCTTTTCTTAGGTTTTTTCCTATTTATGCAGTAGCTAACATTCTCTATAAGAATCGCCTTTCTTGGGTTTTTCCCTATTTATGCAGTATGCCTGCATACGCATGCATACGTCTAAGGGAGCAAGAGATATTAACAGTTTGTACGTCATATAGTATCTAGCATGCTCTATAAGAAGCCCTTTTCTTAGGTTTTTTCCTATTTATGCAGTATGCCTGCATACGCATGCATACGTCTAAGGGAGCAAGAGATATTAACATTTTGTACGTCATATAGTAGCTAGCACGCTCTATAGGAAGCCCTTTTCTTAAGTTTTTTCCTATTTATGCAGTACGTCTGCATACGTCTAAGGGAGCAAGAGATATTAACAGTTTGTACGTCATATAGTATCTAGCACGCTCTATAAGAAGCCCTTTTCTTAGGTTTTTTCATATTTATGCAGTACGTCTGCATACGTCTAAGGGAGCAAGAGATATTAACATTTTGTACGTCATATAGTAGCTAGCACGCTCTATAGGAAGCCCTTTTCTTAAGTTTTTTCCTATTTATGCAGTACGTCTGCATACGTCTAAGGGAGCAAGAGATATTAACAGTTTGTACGTCATATAGTATCTAGCACGCTCTATAAGAAGCCCTTTTCTTAGGTTTTTTCCTATTTATGCAGTATGCCTGCATACGCATGCATACGTCTAAGGGAGCAAGAGATATTAACATTTTGTACGTCATATAGTATCTAGCACGCTCTATAAGAAGCCCTTTTCTTAAGTTTTTTCCTATTTATGCAGTAGCTAACATTCTCTATAAGAATCGTCTTTCTTAGGTTTTTCCCTATTTATGCAGTATGCCTGCATACGCATGCATACGTCTAAGGGAGCAAGAGATATTAACAGTTTGTACGTCATATAGTATCTAGCATGCTCTATAAGAAGCCCTTTTCTTAGGTTTTTTCCTATTTATGCAGTATGCCTGCATACGCATGCATACGTCTAAGGGAGCAAGAGATATTAACATTTTGTACGTCATATAGTAGCTAGCACGCTCTATAAGAAGCCCTTTTCTTAAGTTTTTTCCTATTTATGCAGTAGCTAACATTCTCTATAAGAATCGTCTTTCTTAGGTTTTTCCCTATTTATGCAGTATGCCTGCATACGCATGCATACGTCTAAGGGAGCAAGAGATATTAACAGTTTGTACGTCATATAGTATCTAGCATGCTCTATAAGAAGCCCTTTTCTTAGGTTTTTTCCTATTTATGCAGTATGCCTGCATACGCATGCATACGTCTAAGGGAGCAAGAGATATTAACATTTTGTACGTCATATAGTAGCTAGCACGCTCTATAGGAAGCCCTTTTCTTAAGTTTTTTCCTATTTATGCAGTAGCTAACATTCTCTATAAGAATCGTCTTTCTTGGGTTTTTCCCTATTTATGCAGTATGCCTGCATACGCATGCATACGTCTAAGGGAGCAAGAGATATTAACAGTTTGTACGTCATATAGTATCTAGCACGCTCTATAAGAAGCCCTTTTCTTAGGTTTTTTCCTATTTATGCAGTAGCTAACATTCTCTATAAGAATCGCCTTTCTTGGGTTTTTCCCTATTTATGCAGTATGCCTGCATACGCATGCATACGTCTAAGGGAGCAAGAGATATTAACATTTTGTACGTCATATAGTAGCTAGCACGCTCTATAGGAAGCCCTTTTCTTAAGTTTTTTCCTATTTGTGCAGTACGTCTGCATACGTCTAAGGGAGCAAGAGATATTAACAGTTTGTACGTCATATAGTATCTAGCACGCTCTATAAGAAGCCCTTTTCTTAGGTTTTTTCCTATTTATGCAATATGCCTGCATACGCATGCATACGTCTAAGCGAGCAAGAGATATTAACAGTTTGTACGTCATATAGTATCTAGCACGCTCTATAAGAAGCCCTTTTCTTAGGTTTTTTCCTATTTATGCAGTAGCTAACATTCTCTATAAGAATCGTCTTTCTTAGGTTTTTCCCTATTTATGCAGTATGCCTGCATACGCATGCATACGTCTAAGGGAGCAAGAGATATTAACAGTTTGTACGTCATATAGTATCTAGCACGCTCTATAAGAAGCCCTTTTCTTAGGTTTTTTCCTATTTATGCAGTAGCTAACATTCTCTATAAGAATCGTCTTTCTTGGGTTTTTCCCTATTTATGCAGTATGCCTGCATACGCATGAATACGTCTAAGGGAGCAAGAGATATTAACATTTTATACGTCATATAGTATCTAGACGCTCTATAAGAAGCCCTTTTCTTAGGTTTTTTCATATTTATGCAGTACGTCTGCATACGTCTAAGGGAGCAAGAGATATTAACAGTTTGTACGTCATATAGTATCTAGCACGCTCTATTAGAAGCCTTTTTCTTAGGTTTTTTCCTATTTATGCAGTATGCCTGCATACGCATGCATACGTCTAAGGGAGCAAGAGATATTAACAGTTTGTACGTCATATAGTATCTAGACGCTCTATAGGAAGCCCTTTTCTCAGGTTTTTTCCTGTTTGTGCAGTATGCCTGCATACGCATGAATACGTCTAAGGGAGCAATAGTTATTAACATTTTATACGTCATATAGTATCTAGACGCTCTATAAGAAGCCCTTTTCTTAGGTTTTTTCATATTTATGCAGTACGTCTGCATACGTCTAAGGGAGCAAGAGATATTAACAGTTTGTACGTCATATAGTATCTAGCACGCTCTATAAGAAGCCCTTTTCTTAGGTTTTTTCCTATTTATGCAGTATGCCTGCATACGCATGCATACGTCTAAGGGAGCAAGAAATATTAACATTTTGTACGTTATATAGTAGCTAGCACGCTCTATAGGAAGCCCTTTTCTTAAGTTTTTTCCTATTTATGCAGTAGCTAACATTCTCTATAAGAATCGTCTTTCTTAGGTTTTTCCCTATTTATGCAGTATGCCTGCATACGCATGCATACGTCTAAGGGAGCAAGAGATATTAACATTTTGTACGTCATATAGTAGCTAGCACGCTCTATAGGAAGCCCTTTTCTCAGGTTTTTTCCTGTTTGTGCAGTATGCCTGCATACGCATGAATACGTCTAAGGGAGTAAGAGATATTAACATTTTGTACGTCATATAGTAGCTAGCACGCTCTCTAGGAAGCCCTTTTCTTAAGTCTATTCATATTTATGCAGCAGCTAACATTCTCTATAAGAATCGTCTTTCTTAGGTTTTTCCCAATTTATGCAGTATGCCTGCATAGGCATGCATACGTCTAAGGGATCAAGAGATATTAACATTTTGTACGTCATATAGTAGCTAGCACGCTCTCTAGGAAGCCCTTTTCTTAAGTCTTTTCATATTTATGCAGTAGCTAACATTCTCTATAAGAATCGCCTTTCTTAGGTTTTTCCCTATTTATGCAGTATGCCTGCATACGCATGTATACGTCTAAGGGAGCAAGAGAGGGAGCAGTTTGTACGTCATATAGTATCTAGCACGCTCTATAAGAAGCCCTTTTCTTAGGTTTTTTCCTATTTATGCAGTAGCTAACATTCTCTATAAGAATCGTCTTTCTTGGGTTTTTCCCTATTTATGCAGTATGCATACGTCTAAGGGAGCAAGAGACGTACATTTGTACGTCATATAGTAGCTAGCACGCTCTATAGGAAGCCCTTTTCTTAGGTTTTTTCCTGTTTGTGCAGTATGCTTGCATACGCATGAATACGTCTAAGGGAGCAATAGTTATTAACATTTTATACGTCATATAGTATCTAGACGCTCTATAAGAAGCCCTTTTCTTAGGTTTTTTCCTATTTATGCAGTTCGTCTGCATACGTCTAACGGAGCAAGAGATATTAACAGTTTGTACGTCATATAGTATCTAGCACGCTCTATAAGAAGCCCTTTTCTTAGGTTTTTTCCTATTTATGCAGTAGCTAACATTCTCTATAAGAATCGTCTTTCTTGGGTTTTTCCCTATTTATGCAGTATGCCTGCATACGCATGCATACGTCTAAGGGAGCAAGAGATATTAACAGTTTGTACGTCATATAGTATCTAGCATGCTCTATAAGAAGCCCTTTTCTTAGGTTTTTTCCTATTTATGCAGTATGCCTGCATACGCATGCATACGTCTAAGGGAGCAAGAGATATTAACATTTTGTACGTCATATAGTAGCTAGCACGCTCTATAGGAAGCCCTTTTCTTAAGTTTTTTCCTATTTATGCAGTAGCTAACATTCTCTATAAGAATCGTCTTTCTTGGGTTTTTCCCTATTTATGCAGTATGCCTGCATACGCATGCATACGTCTAAGGGAGCAAGAGATATTAACAGTTTGTACGTCATATAGTATCTAGCACGCTCTATAAGAAGCCCTTTTCTTAGGTTTTTTCCTATTTATGCAGTAGCTAACATTCTCTATAAGAATCGCCTTTCTTGGGTTTTTCCCTATTTATGCAGTATGCCTGCATACGCATGCATACGTCTAAGGGAGCAAGAGATATTAACATTTTGTACGTCATATAGTAGCTAGCACGCTCTATAGGAAGCCCTTTTCTTAAGTTTTTTCCTATTTATGCAGTACGTCTGCATACGTCTAAGGGAGCAAGAGATATTAACAGTTTGTACGTCATATAGTATCTAGCACGCTCTATAAGAAGCCCTTTTCTTAGGTTTTTTCCTATTTATGCAGTAGCTAACATTCTCTATAAGAATCGTCTTTCTTAGGTTTTTCCCTATTTATGCAGTATGCCTGCATACGCATGCATACGTCTAAGGGAGCAAGAGATATTAACATTTTGTACGTCATATAGTAGCTAGCACGCTCTATAGGAAGCCCTTTTCTCAGGTTTTTTCCTGTTTGTGCAGTATGCCTGCATACGCATGAATACGTCTAAGGGAGTAAGAGATATTAACATTTTGTACGTCATATAGTAGCTAGCACGCTCTCTAGGAAGCCCTTTTCTTAAGTCTATTCATATTTATGCAGTAGCTAACATTCTCTATAAGAATCGTCTTTCTTAGGTTTTTCCCAATTTATGCAGTATGCCTGCATAGGCATGCATACGTCTAAGGGATCAAGAGATATTAACATTTTGTACGTCATATAGTAGCTAGCACGCTCTATAGGAAGCCCTTTTCTCAAGTTTTTTCCTGTTTGTGCAGTATGCCTGCATACGCATGAATACGTCTAAGGGAGCAATAGTTATTAACATTTTATACGTCATATAGTATCTAGACGCTCTATAAGAAGCCCTTTTCTTAGGTTTTTTCATATTTATGCAGTACGTCTGCATACGTCTAAGGGAGCAAGAGATATTAACAGTTTGTACGTCATATAGTATCTAGCACGCTCTATAAGAAGCCCTTTTCTTAGGTTTTTTCCTATTTATGCAGTATGCCTGCATACGCATGCATACGTCTAAGGGAGCAAGAGATATGAACAGTTTGTACGTCATATAGTATCTAGCACGCTCTATAAGAAGCCCTTTTCTTAGGTTTTTTCCTATTTATGCAGTAGCTAACATTCTCTATAAGAATCGTCTTTCTTGGGTTTTTCCCTATTTATGCAGTATGCCTGCATACGCATGCATACGTCTAAGGGAGCAAGAGATATTAACATTTTGTACGTCATATAGTAGCTAGCACGCTCTATAGGAAGCCCTTTTCTTAGGTTTTTTCCTATTTATGCAGTAGCTAACATTCTGTATAAGAATCGTCTTTCTTAGTTTTTTCCCTATTTATGCAGTATGCCTGCATACGCATGCATACGTCTAAGGGAGCAAGAGACGTACATTTGTACGTCATATAGTAGCTAGCACGCTCTATAGGAAGCCCTTTTCTTAGGTTTTTTCCTGTTTGTGCAGTATGCCTGCAACCGCATGAATACGTCTAAGGGAGCAATAGTTATTAACATTTTATACGTCATATAGTATCTAGATGCTCTATAAGAAGCCCTTTTCTTAGGTTTTTTCCTATTTATGCAGTACGTCTGCATACGTCTAACGGAGCAAGAGATATTAACAGTTTGTACGTCATATAGTATCTAGCACGCTCTATAAGAAGCCCTTTTCTTAGGTTTTTTCCTATTTATGCAGTAGCTAACATTCCCTATAAGAATCGTCTTTCTTGGGTTTTTTCCTATTTATGCAGTATGCCTGCATACGCATGCATACGTCTAAGGGAGCAAGAGATATTAACATTTTGTACGTCATATAGTAGCTAGCACGCTCTATAGGAAGCCCTTTTCTTAGGTTTTTTCCTATTTATGCAGTAGTTAACATTCTCTATAAGAATCGTCTTTCTTGGGTTTTTCCCTATTTATGCAGTATGCCTGCATACGCATGCATACGTCTAAGGGAGCAAGAGATATTAACATTTTGTACGTCATATAGTAGCTAGCACGCTCTATAGGAAGCCCTTTTCTTAAGTTTTTTCCTATTTATGCAGTACGTCTGCATACGTCTAAGGGAGCAAGAGATATTAACATTTTGTACGTCATATAGTATCTAGCACGCTCTATAAGAAGCCCTTTTCTTAGGTTTTTTCCTATTTATGCAGTATGCCTGCATACGCATGCATACGTCTAAGGGAGCAAGAGATATTAACATTTTGTACGTCATATAGTATCTAGCACGCTCTATAAGAAGCCCTTTTCTTAAGTTTTTTCCTATTTATGCAGTAGCTAACATTCTCTAAA
The DNA here is from genome assembly GCA_958301585.1 of Merodon equestris. Taxonomy (NCBI): domain Eukaryota; kingdom Metazoa; phylum Arthropoda; class Insecta; order Diptera; family Syrphidae; genus Merodon; species Merodon equestris. The sequence goes on along the minus strand of OY284415.1, from coordinate 98,434,332 downwards.
AGAATCGTCTTTCTTAGGTTTTTCCCTATTTATGCAGTATGCCTACGTCTAAGGGAGCAAGAGATATTAACAGTTTGTACGTCATATAGTATCTAGCACGCTCTATAAGAAGCCCTTTTCTTAGGTTTTTTCCTATTTATGCAGTATGCCTGCATACGCATGCATACGTCTAAGGGAGCAAGAGATATTAACATTTTGTACGTCATATAGTATCTAGCACGCTCTATAAGAAGCCCTTTTCTTAAGTTTTTTCCTATTTATGCAGTAGCTAACATTCTCTATAAGAATCGTCTTTCTTAGGTTTTTCCCTATTTATGCAGTATGCCTGCATACGCATGCATACGTCTAAGGGAGCAAGAGATATTAACAGTTTGTACGTCATATAGTATCTAGCATGCTCTATAAGAAGCCCTTTTCTTAGGTTTTTTCCTATTTATGCAGTATGCCTGCATACGCATGCATACGTCTAAGGGAGCAAGAGATATTAACATTTTGTACGTCATATAGTAGCTAGCACGCTCTATAAGAAGCCCTTTTCTTAAGTTTTTTCCTATTTATGCAGTAGCTAACATTCTCTATAAGAATCGTCTTTCTTAGGTTTTTCCCTATTTATGCAGTATGCCTGCATACGCATGCATACGTCTAAGGGAGCAAGAGATATTAACAGTTTGTACGTCATATAGTATCTAGCATGCTCTATAAGAAGCCCTTTTCTTAGGTTTTTTCCTATTTATGCAGTATGCCTGCATACGCATGCATACGTCTAAGGGAGCAAGAGATATTAACATTTTGTACGTCATATAGTAGCTAGCACGCTCTATAAGAAGCCCTTTTCTTAAGTTTTTTCCTATTTATGCAGTAGCTAACATTCTCTATAAGAATCGTCTTTCTTGGGTTTTTCCCTATTTATGCAGTATGCCTGCATACGCATGCATACGTCTAAGGGAGCAAGAGATATTAACAGTTTGTACGTCATATAGTATCTAGCACGCTCTATAAGAAGCCCTTTTCTTAGGTTTTTTCCTATTTATGCAGTAGCTAACATTCTCTATAAGAATCGCCTTTCTTGGGTTTTTCCCTATTTATGCAGTATGCCTGCATACGCATGCATACGTCTAAGGGAGCAAGAGATATTAACATTTTGTACGTCATATAGTAGCTAGACGCTCTATAAGAAGCCCTTTTCTTAGGTTTTTTTCATATTTATGCAGTACGTCTGCATACGTCTAAGGGAGCAAGAGATATTAACAGTTTGTACGTCATATAGTATCTAGCACGCTCTATAAGAAGCCCTTTTCTTAGGTTTTTTCCTATTTATGCAGTAGCTAACATTCTCTATAAGAATCGCCTTTCTTGGGTTTTTCCCTATTTATGCAGTATGCCTGCATACGCATGCATACGTCTAAGGGAGCAAGAGATATTAACAGTTTGTACGTCATATAGTATCTAGCATGCTCTATAAGAAGCCCTTTTCTTAGGTTTTTTCCTATTTATGCAGTATGCCTGCATACGCATGCATACGTCTAAGGGAGCAAGAGATATTAACATTTTGTACGTCATATAGTAGCTAGCACGCTCTATAGGAAGCCCTTTTCTTAAGTTTTTTCCTATTTATGCAGTAGCTAACATTCTCTATAAGAATCGTCTTTCTTGGGTTTTTCCCTATTTATGCAGTATGCCTGCATACGCATGCATACGTCTAAGGGAGCAAGAGATATTAACAGTTTGTACGTCATATAGTATCTAGCACGCTCTATAAGAAGCCCTTTTCTTAGGTTTTTTCCTATTTATGCAGTAGCTAACATTCTCTATAAGAATCGCCTTTCTTGGGTTTTTCCCTATTTATGCAGTATGCCTGCATACGCATGCATACGTCTAAGGGAGCAAGAGATATTAACATTTTGTACGTCATATAGTAGCTAGACGCTCTATAAGAAGCCCTTTTCTTAGGTTTTTTTCATATTTATGCAGTACGTCTGCATACGTCTAAGGGAGCAAGAGATATTAACAGTTTGTACGTCATATAGTATCTAGCACGCTCTATAAGAAGCCCTTTTCTTAGGTTTTTTCCTATTTATGCAGTAGCTAACATTCTCTATAAGAATCGCCTTTCTTGGGTTTTTCCCTATTTATGCAGTATGCCTGCATACGCATGCATACGTCTAAGGGAGCAAGAGATATTAACATTTTGTACGTCATATAGTAGCTAGCACGCTCTATAGGAAGCCCTTTTCTCAGGTTTTTTCCTGTTTGTGCAGTATGCCTGCATACGCATGAATACGTCTAAGGGAGTAAGAGATATTAACATTTTGTACGTCATATAGTAGCTAGCACGCTCTATAGGAAGCCCTTTTCTCAGGTTTTTTCCTGTTTGTGCAGTATGCCTGCATACGCATGAATACGTCTAAGGGAGTAAGAGATATTAACATTTTGTACGTCATATAGTAGCTAGCACGCTCTATAGGAAGCCCTTTTCTCAGGTTTTTTCCTGTTTGTGCAGTATGCCTGCATACGCATGAATACGTCTAAGGGAGCAAGAGATATTAACATTTTGTACGTCATATAGTAGCTAGCACGCTCTATAGGAAGCCCTTTTCTTAAGTTTTTTCCTATTTATGCAGTAGCTAACATTCTCTATAAGAATCGTCTTTCTTGGGTTTTTCCCTATTTATGCAGTATGCCTGCATACGCATGCATACGTCTAAGGGAGCAAGAGATATTAACAGTTTGTACGTCATATAGTATCTAGCACGCTCTATAAGAAGCCCTTTTCTTAGGTTTTTTCCTATTTATGCAGTAGCTAACATTCTCTATAAGAATCGCCTTTCTTGGGTTTTTCCCTATTTATGCAGTATGCCTGCATACGCATGCATACGTCTAAGGGAGCAAGAGATATTAACATTTTGTACGTCATATAGTAGCTAGCACGCTCTATAGGAAGCCCTTTTCTTAAGTTTTTTCCTATTTGTGCAGTACGTCTGCATACGTCTAAGGGAGCAAGAGATATTAACAGTTTGTACGTCATATAGTATCTAGCACGCTCTATAAGAAGCCCTTTTCTTAGGTTTTTTCCTATTTATGCAGTAGCTAACATTCTCTATAAGAATCGCCTTTCTTGGGTTTTTCCCTATTTATGCAGTATGCCTGCATACGCATGCATACGTCTAAGGGAGCAAGAGATATTAACATTTTGTACGTCATATAGTAGCTAGCACGCTCTATAGGAAGCCCTTTTCTCAGGTTTTTTCCTGTTTGTGCAGTATGCCTGCATACGCATGAATACGTCTAAGGGAGTAAGAGATATTAACATTTTGTACGTCATATAGTAGCTAGCACGCTCTATAGGAAGCCCTTTTCTCAGGTTTTTTCCTGTTTGTGCAGTATGCCTGCATACGCATGAATACGTCTAAGGGAGCAAGAGATATTAACATTTTGTACGTCATATAGTAGCTAGCACGCTCTATAGGAAGCCCTTTTCTTAAGTTTTTTCCTATTTATGCAGTAGCTAACATTCTCTATAAGAATCGTCTTTCTTGGGTTTTTCCCTATTTATGCAGTATGCCTGCATACGCATGCATACGTCTAAGGGAGCAAGAGATATTAACAGTTTGTACGTCATATAGTATCTAGCACGCTCTATAAGAAGCCCTTTTCTTAGGTTTTTTCCTATTTATGCAGTAGCTAACATTCTCTATAAGAATCGCCTTTCTTGGGTTTTTCCCTATTTATGCAGTATGCCTGCATACGCATGCATACGTCTAAGGGAGCAAGAGATATTAACATTTTGTACGTCATATAGTAGCTAGCACGCTCTATAGGAAGCCCTTTTCTTAAGTTTTTTCCTATTTATGCAGTAGCTAACATTCTCTATAAGAATCGTCTTTCTTGGGTTTTTCCCTATTTATGCAGTATGCCTGCATACGCATGCATACGTCTAAGGGAGCAAGAGATATTAACAGTTTGTACGTCATATAGTATCTAGCACGCTCTATAAGAAGCCCTTTTCTTAGGTTTTTTCCTATTTATGCAATATGCCTGCATACGCATGCATACGTCTAAGCGAGCAAGAGATATTAACAGTTTGTACGTCATATAGTATCTAGCACGCTCTATAAGAAGCCCTTTTCTTAGGTTTTTTCCTATTTATGCAGTAGCTAAGATTCTCTATAAGAATCGTCTTTCTTAGGTTTTTCCCTATTTATGCAGTATGCCTGCATACGCATGCATACGTCTAAGGGAGCAAGAGATATTAACAGTTTGTACGTCATATAGTATCTAGCACGCTCTATAAGAAGCCCTTTTCTTAGGTTTTTTCCTATTTATGCAGTAGCTAACATTCTCTATAAGAATCGTCTTTCTTGGGTTTTTCCCTATTTATGCAGTATGCCTGCATACGCATGAATACGTCTAAGGGAGCAAGAGATATTAACATTTTATACGTCATATAGTATCTAGACGCTCTATAAGAAGCCCTTTTCTTAGGTTTTTTTCATATTTATGCAGTACGTCTGCATACGTCTAAGGGAGCAAGAGATATTAACAGTTTGTACGTCATATAGTATCTAGCACGCTCTATAAGAAGCCCTTTTCTTAGGTTTTTTCCTATTTATGCAGTATGCCTGCATACGCATGCATACGTCTAAGGGAGCAAGAGATATTAACAGTTTGTACGTCATATAGTATCTAGACGCTCTATAGGAAGCCCTTTTCTCAGGTTTTTTCCTGTTTGTGCAGTATGCCTGCATACGCATGAATACGTCTAAGGGAGCAATAGTTATTAACATTTTATACGTCATATAGTATCTAGACGCTCTATAAGAAGCCCTTTTCTTAGGTTTTTTCATATTTATGCAGTACGTCTGCATACGTCTAAGGGAGCAAGAGATATTAACAGTTTGTACGTCATATAGTATCTAGCACGCTCTATAAGAAGCCCTTTTCTTAGGTTTTTTCCTATTTATGCAGTATGCCTGCATACGCATGCATACGTCTAAGGGAGCAAGAAATATTAACATTTTGTACGTTATATAGTAGCTAGCACGCTCTATAGGAAGCCCTTTTCTTAAGTTTTTTCCTATTTATGCAGTAGCTAACATTCTCTATAAGAATCGTCTTTCTTAGGTTTTTCCCTATTTATGCAGTATGCCTGCATACGCATGCATATGTACGTCTAAGGGAGCAAGAGATATTAACATTTTGTACGTCATATAGTAGCTAGCACGCTCTATAGGAAGCCCTTTTCTCAGGTTTTTTCCTGTTTGTGCAGTATGCCTGCATACGCATGAATACGTCTAAGGGAGTAAGAGATATTAACATTTTGTACGTCATATAGTAGCTAGCACGCTCTCTAGGAAGCCCTTTTCTTAAGTCTATTCATATTTATGCAGTAGCTAACATTCTCTATAAGAATCGTCTTTCTTAGGTTTTTCCCAATTTATGCAGTATGCCTGCATAGGCATGCATACGTCTAAGGGATCAAGAGATATTAACATTTTGTACGTCATATAGTAGCTAGCACGCTCTCTAGGAAGCCCTTTTCTTAAGTCTTTTCATATTTATGCAGTAGCTAACATTCTCTATAAGAATCGCCTTTCTTAGGTTTTTCCCTATTTATGCAGTATGCCTGCATACGCATGTATACGTCTAAGGGAGCAAGAGATATTAACATTTTGTACGTCATATAGTAGCTAGCACGCTCTATAGGAAGCCCTTTTCTCAGGTTTTTTCCTGTTTGTGCAGTATGCCTGCATACGCATGAATACGTCTAAGGGAGCAATAGTTATTAACATTTTATACGTCATATAGTATCTAGACGCTCTATAAGAAGCCCTTTTCTTAGGTTTTTTCATATTTATGCAGTACGTCTGCATACGTCTAAGGGAGCAAGAGATATTAACAGTTTGTACTTCATATAGTATCTAGCACGCTCTATAAGAAGCCCTTTTCTTAGGTTTTTTCCTATTTATGCAGTATGCCTGCATACGCATGCATACGTCTAAGGGAGCAAGAGATATTAACAGTTTGTACGTCATATAGTATCTAGCACGCTCTATAAGAAGCCCTTTTCTTAGGTTTTTTCCTATTTATGCAGTAGCTAACATTCTCTATAAGAATCGTCTTTCTTGGGTTTTTCCCTATTTATGCAGTATGCCTGCATACGCATGCATACGTCTAAGGGAGCAAGAGATATTAACATTTTGTACGTCATATAGTAGCTAGCACGCTCTATAGGAAGCCCTTTTCTTAGGTTTTTTCCTATTTATGCAGTAGCTAACATTCTCTATAAGAATCGTCTTTCTTGGGTTTTTCCCTATTTATGCAGTATGCCTGCATACGCATGCATACGTCTAAGGGAGCAAGAGACGTACATTTGTACGTCATATAGTAGCTAGCACGCTCTATAGGAAGCCCTTTTCTTAGGTTTTTTCCTGTTTGTGCAGTATGCCTGCATACGCATGAATACGTCTAAGGGAGCAATAGTTATTAACATTTTATACGTCATATAGTATCTAGACGCTCTATAAGAAGCCCTTTTCTTAGGTTTTTTCCTATTTATGCAGTTCGTCTGCATACGTCTAACGGAGCAAGAGATATTAACAGTTTGTACGTCATATAGTATCTAGCACGCTCTATAAGAAGCCCTTTTCTTAGGTTTTTTCCTATTTATGCAGTATGCCTGCATACGCATGCATACGTCTAAGGGAGCAAGAGATATTAACATTTTGTACGTCATATAGTAGCTAGCACGCTCTATAGGAAGCCCTTTTCTTAAGTTTTTTCCTATTTATGCAGTAGCTAACATTCTCTATAAGAATCGTCTTTCTTGGGTTTTTCCCTATTTATGCAGTATGCCTGCATACGCATGCATACGTCTAAGGGAGCAAGAGATATTAACAGTTTGTACGTCATATAGTATCTAGCACGCTCTATAAGAAGCCCTTTTCTTAGGTTTTTTCCTATTTATGCAGTAGCTAACATTCTCTATAAGAATCGCCTTTCTTGGGTTTTTCCCTATTTATGCAGTATGCCTGCATACGCATGCATACGTCTAAGGGAGCAAGAGATATTAACATTTTGTACGTCATATAGTAGCTAGCACGCTCTATAGGAAGCCCTTTTCTTAAGTTTTTTCCTATTTATGCAGTACGTCTGCATACGCATGCATACGTCTAAGGGAGCAAGAGATATTAACATTTTGTACGTCATATAGTAGCTAGCACGCTCTATAGGAAGCCCTTTTCTTAAGTTTTTTCCTATTTATGCAGTAGCTAACATTCTCTATAAGAATCGTCTTTCTTGGGTTTTTCCCTATTTATGCAGTATGCCTGCATACGCATGCATACGTCTAAGGGAGCAAGAGATATTAACAGTTTGTACGTCATATAGTATCTAGCACGCTCTATAAGAAGCCCTTTTCTTAGGTTTTTTCCTATTTATGCAGTAGCTAACATTCTCTATAAGAATCGTCTTTCTTGGGTTTTTCCCTATTTATGCAGTATGCCTGCATACGCATGCATACGTCTAAGGGAGCAAGAGATATTAACAGTTTGTACGTCATATAGTATCTAGCATGCTCTATAAGAAGCCCTTTTCTTAGGTTTTTTCCTATTTATGCAGTATGCCTGCATACGCATGCATACGTCTAAGGGAGCAAGAGATATTAACATTTTGTACGTCATATAGTAGCTAGCACGCTCTATAGGAAGCCCTTTTCTTAAGTTTTTTCCTATTTATGCAGTAGCTAACATTCTCTATAAGAATCGTCTTTCTTGGGTTTTTCCCTATTTATGCAGTATGCCTGCATACGCATGCATACGTCTAAGGGAGCAAGAGATATTAACAGTTTGTACGTCATATAGTATCTAGCACGCTCTATAAGAAGCCCTTTTCTTAGGTTTTTTCCTATTTATGCAGTAGCTAACATTCTCTATAAGAATCGCCTTTCTTGGGTTTTTCCCTATTTATGCAGTATGCCTGCATACGCATGCATACGTCTAAGGGAGCAAGAGATATTAACATTTTGTACGTCATATAGTAGCTAGCACGCTCTATAGGAAGCCCTTTTCTTAAGTTTTTTCCTATTTATGCAGTACGTCTGCATACGTCTAAGGGAGCAAGAGATATTAACAGTTTGTACGTCATATAGTATCTAGCACGCTCTATAAGAAGCCCTTTTCTTAGGTTTTTTCCTATTTATGCAATATGCCTGCATACGCATGCATACGTCTAAGCGAGCAAGAGATATTAACAGTTTGTACGTCATATAGTATCTAGCACGCTCTATAAGAAGCCCTTTTCTTAGGTTTTTTCCTATTTATGCAGTAGCTAACATTCTCTATAAGAATCGTCTTTCTTAGGTTTTTCCCTATTTATGCAGTATGCCTGCATACGCATGCATACGTCTAAGGGAGCAAGAGATATTAACAGTTTGTACGTCATATAGTATCTAGCACGCTCTATAAGAAGCCCTTTTCTTAGGTTTTTTCCTATTTATGCAGTAGCTAACATTCTCTATAAGAATCGTCTTTCTTGGGTTTTTCCCTATTTATGCAGTATGCCTGCATACGCATGAATACGTCTAAGGGAGCAATAGTTATTAACATTTTATACGTCATATAGTATCTAGACGCTCTATAAGAAGCCCTTTTCTTAGGTTTTTTCATATTTATGCAGTACGTCTGCATACGTCTAAGGGAGCAAGAGATATTAACAGTTTGTACGTCATATAGTATCTAGCACGCTCTATAAGAAGCCCTTTTCTTAGGTTTTTTCCTATTTATGCAGTATGCCTGCATACGCATGCATACGTCTAAGGGAGCAAGAGATATTAACAGTTTGTACGTCATATAGTATCTAGACGCTCTATAGGAAGCCCTTTTCTCAGGTTTTTTCCTGTTTGTGCAGTATGCCTGCATACGCATGAATACGTCTAAGGGAGCAATAGTTATTAACATTTTATACGTCATATAGTATCTAGACGCTCTATAAGAAGCCCTTTTCTTAGGTTTTTTCATATTTATGCAGTACGTCTGCATACGTCTAAGGGAGCAAGAGATATTAACAGTTTGTACGTCATATAGTATCTAGCACGCTCTATAAGAAGCCCTTTTCTTAGGTTTTTTCCTATTTATGCAGTATGCCTGCATACGCATGCATACGTCTAAGGGAGCAAGAAATATTAACATTTTGTACGTTATATAGTAGCTAGCACGCTCTATAGGAAGCCCTTTTCTTAAGTTTTTTCCTATTTATGCAGTAGCTAACATTCTCTATAAGAATCGTCTTTCTTAGGTTTTTCCCTATTTATGCAGTATGCCTGCATACGCATGCATACGTCTAAGGGAGCAAGAGATATTAACATTTTGTACGTCATATAGTAGCTAGCACGCTCTATAGGAAGCCCTTTTCTCAGGTTTTTTCCTGTTTGTGCAGTATGCCTGCATACGCATGAATACGTCTAAGGGAGTAAGAGATATTAACATTTTGTACGTCATATAGTAGCTAGCACGCTCTCTAGGAAGCCCTTTTCTTAAGTCTATTCATATTTATGCAGTAGCTAACATTCTCTATAAGAATCGTCTTTCTTAGGTTTTTCCCAATTTATGCAGTATGCCTGCATAGGCATGCATACGTCTAAGGGATCAAGAGATATTAACATTTTGTACGTCATATAGTAGCTAGCACGCTCTATAGGAAGCCCTTTTCTCAGGTTTTTTCCTGTTTGTGCAGTATGCCTGCATACGCATGAATACGTCTAAGGGAGCAATAGTTATTAACATTTTATACGTCATATAGTATCTAGACGCTCTATAAGAAGCCCTTTTCTTAGGTTTTTTCATATTTATGCAGTACGTCTGCATACGTCTAAGGGAGCAAGAGATATTAACAGTTTGTACGTCATATAGTATCTAGCACGCTCTATAAGAAGCCCTTTTCTTAGGTTTTTTCCTATTTATGCAGTATGCCTGCATACGCATGCATACGTCTAAGGGAGCAAGAGATATTAACAGTTTGTACGTCATATAGTATCTAGCACGCTCTATAAGAAGCCCTTTTCTTAGGTTTTTTCCTATTTATGCAGTAGCTAACATTCTCTATAAGAATCGTCTTTCTTGGGTTTTTCCCTATTTATGCAGTATGCCTGCATACGCATGCATACGTCTAAGGGAGCAAGAGATATTAACATTTTGTACGTCATATAGTAGCTAGCACGCTCTATAGGAAGCCCTTTTCTTAGGTTTTTTCCTATTTATGCAGTATGCCTGCATACGCATGCATACGTCTAAGGGAGCAAGAGACGTACATTTGTACGTCATATAGTAGCTAGCACGCTCTATAGGAAGCCCTTTTCTTAGGTTTTTTCCTGTTTGTGCAGTATGCCTGCATACGCATGAATACGTCTAAGGGAGCAATAGTTATTAACATTTTATACGTCATATAGTATCTAGATGCTCTATAAGAAGCCCTTTTCTTAGGTTTTTTCCTATTTATGCAGTACGTCTGCATACGTCTAACGGAGCAAGAGATATTAACAGTTTGTACGTCATATAGTATCTAGCACGCTCTATAAGAAGCCCTTTTCTTAGGTTTTTTTCCTATTTATGCAGTAGCTAACATTCTCTATAAGAATCGTCTTTCTTGGGTTTTTCCCTATTTATGCAGTATGCCTGCATACGCATGCATACGTCTAAGGGAGCAAGAGATATTAACAGTTTGTACGTCATATAATATCTAGCACGCTCTATAAGAAGCCCTTTTCTTAGGTTTTTTCCTATTTATGCAGTAGCTAACATTCTCTATAAGAATCGCCTTTCTTGGGTTTTTCCCTATTTATGCAGTATGCCTGCATACGCATGCATACGTCTAAGGGAGCAAGAGATATTAACATTTTGTACGTCATATAGTAGCTAGCACGCTCTATAGGAAGCCCTTTTCTTAAGTTTTTTCCTATTTATGCAGTACGTCTAAGGGAGCAAGAGATATTAACATTTTGTACGTCATATAGTATCTAGCACGCTCTATAAGAAGCCCTTTTCTTAGGTTTTTTCCTATTTATGCAGTATGCCTGCATACGCATGCATACGTCTAAGGGAGCAAGAGATATTAACATTTTGTACGTCATATAGTATCTAGCACGCTCTATAAGAAGCCCTTTTCTTAAGTTTTTTCCTATTTATGCAGTAGCTAACATTCTCTATAAGAATCGTCTTTCTTAGGTTTTTCCCTATTTATGCAGTATGTCTGCATACGCATGCATACGTCTAAGGGAACAAGAGATATTAACAGTTTGTACGTCATATAGTATCTAGCACGCTCTATAAGAAGCCCTTTTCTTATGTTTTTTCCTATTTATGCAGTATGCCTGCATACGCATGCATACGTCTAAGGGAGCAAGAGATATTAACATTTTGTACGTCATATAGTATCTAGCACGCTCTATAAGAAGCCCTTTTCTTAAGTTTTTTCCTATTTATGCAGTAGCTAACATTCTCTATAAGAATCGTCTTTCTTAGGTTTTTCCCTATTTATGCAGTATGCCTGCATACGCATGCATACGTCTAAGGGAGCAAGAGATATTAACAGTTTGTACGTCATATAGTATCTAGCATGCTCTATAAGAAGCCCTTTTCTTAGGTTTTTTCCTATTTATGCAGTATGCCTGCATACGCATGCATACGTCTAAGGGAGCAAGAGATATTAACATTTTGTACGTCATATAGTAGCTAGCACGCTCTATAGGAAGCCCTTTTCTTAAGTTTTTTCCTATTTATGCAGTAGCTAACATTCTCTATAAGAATCGTCTTTCTTGGGTTTTTCCCTATTTATGCAGTATGCCTGCATACGCATGCATACGTCTAAGGGAGCAAGAGATATTAACAGTTTGTACGTCATATAGTATCTAGCACGCTCTATAAGAAGCCCTTTTCTTAGGTTTTTTCCTATTTATGCAGTAGCTAACATTCTCTATAAGAATCGCCTTTCTTGGGTTTTTCCCTATTTATGCAGTATGCCTGCATACGCATGCATACGTCTAAGGGAGCAAGATATATTAACATTTTGTACGTCATATAGTAGCTAGCACGCTCTATAGGAAGCCCTTTTCTTAAGTTTTTTCCTATTTATGCAGTAGCTAACATTCTCTATAAGAATCGCCTTTCTTGGGTTTTTCCCTATTTATGCAGTATGCCTGCATACGCATGCATACGTCTAAGGGAGCAAGATATATTAACATTTTGTACGTCATATAGTAGCTAGCACGCTCTATAGGAAGCCCTTTTCTTAGGTTTTTTCCTATTTATGCAGTAGCTAACATTCTCTATAAGAATCGCCTTTCTTGGGTTTTTCCCTATTTATGCAGTATGCCTGCATACGCATGCATACGTCTAAGGGAGCAAGATATATTAACATTTTGTACGTCATATAGTAGCTAGCACGCTCTATAGGAAGCCCTTTTCTTAAGTTTTTTCCTATTTATGCAGTACGTCTGCATACGTCTAAGGGAGCAAGAGATATTAACAGTTTGTACGTCATATAGTATCTAGCACGCTCTATAAGAAGCCCCTTTCTTAGGTTTTTTCCTATTTATGCAGTATGCCTGCATACGCATGCATACGTCTAAGGGAGCAAGAGATATTAACATTTTGTACGTCATATAGTAGCTAGCACGCTCTATAGGAAGCCCTTTTCTTAAGTTTTTTCCTATTTATGCAGTACGTCTGCATACGTCTAAGGGAGCAAGAGATATTAACAGTTTGTACGTCATATAGTATCTAGCACGCTCTATAAGAAGCCCTTTTCTTAGGTTTTTTCCTATTTATGCAGTAGCTAACATTCTCTATAAGAATCGTCTTTCTTAGGTTTTTCCCTATTTATGCAGTAAGCCTGCATACGCATGCATACGTCTAAGGGAGCAAGAGATATTAACAGTTTGTACGTCATATAGTATCTAGCACGCTCTATAAGAAGCCCTTTTCTTAGGTTTTTTCCTATTTATGCAGTAGCTAACATTCTCTATAAGAATCGTCTTTCTTGGGTTTTTCCCTATTTATGCAGTATGCCTGCATACGCATGCATACGTCTAAGGGAGCAAGAGATATTAACATTTTGTACGTCATATAGTAGCTAGCACGCTCTATAGGAAGCCCTTTTCTTAGGTTTTTTCCTATTTATGCAGTAGCTAACATTCTCTATAAGAATCGTCTTTCTTGGGGTTTTCCCTATTTATGCAGTATGCCTGCATACGCATGCATACGTCTAAGGGAGCAAGAGATATTAACAGTTTGTACGTCATATAATATCTAGCACGCTCTATAAGAAGCCCTTTTCTTAGGTTTTTTCCTATTTATGCAGTAGCTAACATTCTCTATAAGAATCGCCTTTCTTGGGTTTTTCCCTATTTATGCAGTATGCCTGCATACGCATGCATACGTCTAAGGGAGCAAGAGATATTAACATTTTGTACGTCATATAGTAGCTAGCACGCTCTATAGGAAGCCCTTTTCTTAAGTTTTTTCCTATTTATGCAGTACGTCTGCATACGTCTAAGGGAGCAAGAGATATTAACATTTTGTACGTCATATAGTATCTAGCACGCTCTATAAGAAGCCCTTTTCTTAGGTTTTTTCCTATTTATGCAGTATGCCTGCATACGCATGCATACGTCTAAGGGAGCAAGAGATATTAACATTTTGTACGTCATATAGTATCTAGCACGCTCTATAAGAAGCCCTTTTCTTAAGTTTTTTCCTATTTATGCAGTAGCTAACATTCTCTATAAGAATCGTCTTTCTTAGGTTTTTCCCTATTTATGCAGTATGCCTGCATACGCATGCATACGTCTAAGGGAGCAAAAGATATTAACAGTTTGTACGTCATATAGTATCTAGCATGCTCTATAAGAAGCCCTTTTCTTAGGTTTTTTCCTATTTATGCAGTATGCCTGCATACGCATGCATACGTCTAAGGGAGCAAGAGATATTAACATTTTGTACGTCATATAGTATCTAGCACGCTCTATAAGAAGCCCTTTTCTTAAGTTTTTTCCTATTTATGCAGTAGCTAACATTCTCTATAAGAATCGTCTTTCTTAGGTTTTTCCCTATTTATGCAGTATGCCTGCGTACGCATGCATACGTCTAAGGGAGCAAGAGATATTAACAGTTTGTACGTCATATAGTATCTAGCATGCTCTATAAGAAGCCCTTTTCTTAGGTTTTTTCCTATTTATGCAGTATGCCTGCATATGCATGCATACGTCTAAGGGAGCAAGAGATATTAACATTTTGTACGTCATATAGTAGCTAGCACGCTCTATAGGAAGCCCTTTTCTTAAGTTTTTTCCTATTTATGCAGTAGCTAACATTCTCTATAAGAATCGTCTTTCTTAGGTTTTTCCCTATTTATGCAGTATGCCTGCATACGCATGCATACGTCTAAGGGAGCAAGAGATATTAACAGTTTGTACGTCATATAGTATCTAGCACGCTCTATAAGAAGCCCTTTTCTTAGGTTTTTTCCTATTTATGCAGTAGCTAACATTCTCTATAAGAATCGTCTTTCTTAGGTTTTTCCCTATTTATGCAGTATGCCTGCATACGCATGCATACGTCTAAGGGAGCCAGAGATATTAACATTTTGTACGTCATATAGTAGCTACACGCTCTATAAGAAGCCCTTTTCTTAGGTTTTTTCCTATTTATGCAGTACGTCTGCATACGTCTAAGGGAGCAAGAGATGTTAACAGTTTGTACGTCATATAGTATCTAGCACGCTCTATAAGAAGCCCTTTTCTTAGGTTTTTTCCTATTTATGCAGTATGCCTGCATACGCATGCATACGTCTAAGGGAGCAAGAGATATTAACATTTTGTACGTCATATAGTATCTAGCACGCTCTATAGGAAGCCCTTTTCTTAAGTTTTTTCCTATTTATGCAGTACGTCTGCATACGTCTAAGGGAGCAAGAGATATTAACATTTTGTACGTCATATAGTATCTAGCACGCTCTATAAGAAGCCCTTTTCTTATGTTTTTTCCTATTTATGCAGTATGCCTGCATACGCATGCATACGTCTAAGGGAGCAACAGATATTAACATTTTGTACGTCATATAGTATCTAGCACGCTCTATAAGAAGCCCTTTTCTTAAGTTTTTTCCTATTTATGCAGTAGCTAACATTCTCTATAAGAATCGTCTTTCTTAGGTTTTTCCCTATTTATGCAGTATGCCTGCATACGCATGCATACGTCTAAGGGAGCAAGAGATATTAACAGTTTGTACGTCATATAGTATCTAGCATGCTCTATAAGAAGCCCTTTTCTTAGGTTTTTTCCTATTTATGCAGTATGCCTGCATACGCATGCATACGTCTAAGGGAGCAAGAGATATTAACATTTTGTACGTCATATAGTAGCTAGCACGCTCTATAGGAAGCCCTTTTCTTAAGTTTTTTCCTATTTATGCAGTAGCTAACATTCTCTATAAGAATCGTCTTTCTTGGGTTTTTCCCTATTTATGCAGTATGCCTGCATACGCATGCATACGTCTAAGGGAGCAAGAGATATTAACAGTTTGTACGTCATATAGTATCTAGCACGCTCTATAAGAAGCCCTTTTCTTAGGTTTTTTCCTATTTATGCAGTAGCTAACATTCTCTATAAGAATCGCCTTTCTTGGGTTTTTCCCTATTTATGCAGTATGCCTGCATACGCATGCATACGTCTAAGGGAGCAAGATATATTAACATTTTGTACGTCATATAGTAGCTAGCACGCTCTATAGGAAGCCCTTTTCTTAAGTTTTTTCCTATTTATGCAGTACGTCTGCATACGTCTAAGGGAGCAAGAGATATTAACAGTTTGTACGTCATATAGTATCTAGCACGCTCTATAAGAAGCCCCTTTCTTAGGTTTTTTCCTATTTATGCATACGTCTAAGGGAGCAAGAGATATTAACATTTTGTACGTCATATAGTATCTAGCACGCTCTATAAGAAGCCCTTTTCTTAGGTTTTTTCCTATTTATGCAGTAGCTAACATTCTCTATAAGAATCGTCTTTCTTAGGTTTTTCCCTATTTATGCAGTATGCCTGCATACGCATGCATACGTCTAAGGGAGCAAGAGATATTAACAGTTTGTACGTCATATAGTATCTAGCACGCTCTATAAGAAGCCCTTTTCTTAGGTTTTTTCCTATTTATGCAGTAGCTAACATTCTCTATAAGAATCGTCTTTCTTGGGTTTTTCCCTATTTATGCAGTATGCCTGCATACGCATGCATACGTCTAAGGGAGCAAGAGATATTAACAGTTTGTACGTCATATAGTATCTAGCACGCTCTATAAGAAGCCCCTTTCTTAGGTTTTTTCCTATTTATGCATACGTCTAAGGGAGCAAGAGATATTAACATTTTGTACGTCATATAGTATCTAGCACGCCCTATAAGAAGCCCTTTTCTTATGTTTTTTCCTATTTATGCAGTATGCCTGCATACGCATGCATACGTCTAAGGGAGCAAGAGATATTAACATTTTGTACGTCCTATAGTATCTAGCACGCTCTATAAGAAGCCCTTTTCTTAAGTTTTTTCCTATTTATGCAGTAGCTAACATTCTCTATAAGAATCGTCTTTCTTAGGTTTTTCCCTATTTATGCAGTATGCCTGCATACGCATGCATACGTCTAAGGGAGCAAGAGATATTAACAGTTTGTACGTCATATAGTATCTAGCACGCTCTATAAGAAGCCCTTTTCTTAGGTTTTTTCCTATTTATGCAGTATGCCTGCATACGCATGCATACGTCTAAGGGAGCAAGAGATATTAACATTTTGTACGTCATATAGTAGCTAGCACGCTCTATAGGAAGCCCTTTTCTTAAGTTTTTTCCTATTTATGCAGTACGTCTGCATACGTCTAAGGGAGCAAGAGATATTAACAGTTTGTACGTCATATAGTATCTAGCACGCTCTATAAGAAGCCCTTTTCTTAGGTTTTTTCCTATTTATGCAGTAGCTAACATTCTCTATAAGAATCGTCTTTCTTAGGTTTTTCCCTATTTATGCAGAATGCCTGCATACGCATGCATACGTCTAAGGGAGCAAGAGATATTAACAGTTTGTACGTCATATAGTATCTAGCACGCTCTATAAGAAGCCCTTTTCTTAGGTTTTTTCCTATTTATGCAGTAGCTAACATTCTCTATAAGAATCGTCTTTCTTGGGTTTTTCCCTATTTATGCAGTATGCCTGCATACGCATGCATACGTCTAAGGGAGCAAGAGATATTAACAGTTTGTACGTCATATAGTATCTAGCACGCTCTATAAGAAGCCCTTTTCTTAGGTTTTTTCCTATTTATGCAGTAGCTAACATTCTCTATAAGAATCGCCTTTCTTGGGTTTTTCCCTATTTATGCAGTATGCCTGCATACGCATGCATACGTCTAAGGGAGCAAGATATATTAACATTTTGTACGTCATATAGTAGCTAGCACGCTCTATAGGAAGCCCTTTTCTTAAGTTTTTTCCTATTTATGCAGTACGTCTGCATACGTCTAAGGGAGCAAGAGATATTAACAGTTTGTACGTCATATAGTATCTAGCACGCTCTATAAGAAGCCCCTTTCTTAGGTTTTTTCCTATTTATGCATACGTCTAAGGGAGCAAGAGATATTAACATTTTGTACGTCATATAGTAGCTAGCACGCTCTATAGGAAGCCCTTTTCTTAAGTTTTTTCCTATTTATGCAGTACGTCTGCATACGTCTAAGGGAGCAAGAGATATTAACAGTTTGTACGTCATATAGTATCTAGCACGCTCTATAAGAAGCCCTTTTCTTAGGTTTTTTCCTATTTATGCAGTAGCTAACATTCTCTATAAGAATCGCCTTTCTTGGGTTTTTCCCTATTTATGCAGTATGCCTGCATACGCATGCATACGTCTAAGGGAGCAAGAGATATTAACAGTTTGTACGTCATATAGTATCTAGCACGCTCTATAAGAAGCCCTTTTCTTAGGTTTTTTCCTATTTATGCAGTAGCTAACATTCTCTATAAGAATCGCCTTTCTTGGGTTTTTCCCTATTTATGCAGTATGCCTGCATACGCATGCATACGTCTAAGGGAGCAAGAGATATTAACATTTTGTACGTCATATAGTAGCTAGCACGCTCTATAGGAAGCCCTTTTCTTAAGTTTTTTTCCTATTTATGCAGTAGCTAACATTCTCTATAAGAATCGTCTTTCTTGGGTTTTTCCCTATTTATGCAGTATGCCTGCATACGCATGCATACGTCTAAGGGAGCAAGAGATATTAACAGTTTGTACGTCATATAGTATCTAGCACGCTCTATAAGAAGCCCTTTTCTTAGGTTTTTTCCTATTTATGCAGTACGTCTGCATACGTCTAAGGGAGCAAGAGATATGTATTAACATTTTGTACGTCATATAGTAGCTAGGACGATCTATAGGAAGCCCTTTTCTTAGGTTTTTTCCTATTTATGCAGTAGCTAACATTCTCTATAAGAATCGCCTTTCTTGAGTTTTTCCCTATTTATGCAGTATGCCTGCATACGCATGCATACGTCTAAGGGAGCAAGAGATATTAACAGTTTGTACGTCATATAGTATCTAGCACGCTCTATAAGAAGCCCTTTTCTTAGGTTTTTTCCTATTTATGCAGTAGCTAACATTCTCTATAAGAATCGTCTTTCTTAGGTTTTTCCCTATTTATGCAGTATGCCTGCATACGCATGCATACGTCTAAGGGAGCAAGAGATATTAACAGTTTGTACGTCATATAGTATCTAGCACGCTCTATAAGAAGCCCTTTTCTTAGGTTTTTTCCTATTTATGCAGTAGCTAACATTCTCTATAAGAATCGTCTTTCTTGGGTTTTTCCCTATTTATGCAGTATGCCTGCATACGCATGCATACGTCTAAGGGAGCAAGAGATATTAACAGTTTGTACGTCATATAGTATCTAGCACGCTCTATAAGAAGCCCTTTTCTTAGGTTTTTTCCTATTTATGCAGTAGCTAACATTCTCTATAAGAATCGCCTTTCTTGGGTTTTTCCCTATTTATGCAGTATGCCTGCATACGCATGCATACGTCTAAGGGAGCAAGATATATTAACATTTTGTACGTCATATAGTAGCTAGCACGCTCTATAGGAAGCCCTTTTCTTAAGTTTTTTCCTATTTATGCAGTACGTCTGCATACGTCTAAGGGAGCAAGAGATATTAACAGTTTGTACGTCATATAGTATCTAGCACGCTCTATAAGAAGCCCCTTTCTTAGGTTTTTTCCTATTTATGCATACGTCTAAGGGAGCAAGAGATATTAACATTTTGTACGTCATATAGTAGCTAGCACGCTCTATAGGAAGCCCTTTTCTTAAGTTTTTTCCTATTTATGCAGTATGCCTACATACGCATGCATACGTCTAAGGGAGCAAGAGATATTAACAGTTTGTACGTCATATAGTATCTAGCACGCTCTATAAGAAGCCCTTTTCTTAGGTTTTTTCCTATTTATGCAGTAGCTAACATTCTCTATAAGAATCGTCTTTCTTGGGTTTTTCCCTATTTATGCAGTATGCCTGCATACGCATGCATACGTCTAAGGGAGCAAGAGATATTAACAGTTTGTACGTCATATAGTATCTAGCACGCTCTATAAGAAGCCCTTTTCTTAGGTTTTTTCCTATTTATGCAGTAGCAACATTCTCTATAAGAATCGCCTTTCTTGGGTTTTTCCCTATTTATGCAGTATGCCTGCATACGCATGCATACGTCTAAGGGAGCAAGATATATTAACATTTTGTACGTCATATAGTAGCTAGCACGCTCTATAGGAAGCCCTTTTCTTAAGTTTTTTCCTATTTATGCAGTACGTCTGCATACGTCTAAGGGAGCAAGAGATATTAACAGTTTGTACGTCATATAGTATCTAGCACGCTCTATAAGAAGCCCCTTTCTTAGGTTTTTTCCTATTTATGCATACGTCTAAGGGAGCAAGAGATATTAACATTTTGTACGTCATATAGTAGCTAGCA
Organism: Merodon equestris; assembly: GCA_958301585.1. Classification (NCBI taxonomy): domain Eukaryota; kingdom Metazoa; phylum Arthropoda; class Insecta; order Diptera; family Syrphidae; genus Merodon; species Merodon equestris. The sequence continues at coordinate 98,414,278 of OY284415.1, read as the reverse complement.
CGCTCTATAGGAAGCCCTTTTCTTAAGTTTTTTCCTATTTATGCAGTACGTCTGCATACGTCTAAGGGAGCAAGAGATATTAACAGTTTGTACGTCATATAGTATCTAGCACGCTCTATAAGAAGCCCTTTTCTTAGGTTTTTTCCTATTTATGCAGTAGCTAACATTCTCTATAAGAATCGCCTTTCTTGGGTTTTTCCCTATTTATGCAGTATGCCTGCATACGCATGCATACGTCTAAGGGAGCAAGAGATATTAACAGTTTGTACGTCATATAGTATCTAGCACGCTCTATAAGAAGCCCTTTTCTTAGGTTTTTTCCTATTTATGCAGTAGCTAACATTCTCTATAAGAATCGCCTTTCTTGGGTTTTTCCCTATTTATGCAGTATGCCTGCATACGCATGCATACGTCTAAGGGAGCAAGAGATATTAACATTTTGTACGTCATATAGTAGCTAGCACGCTCTATAGGAAGCCCTTTTCTTAAGTTTTTTTCCTATTTATGCAGTAGCTAACATTCTCTATAAGAATCGTCTTTCTTGGGTTTTTCCCTATTTATGCAGTATGCCTGCATACGCATGCATACGTCTAAGGGAGCAAGAGATATTAACAGTTTGTACGTCATATAGTATCTAGCACGCTCTATAAGAAGCCCTTTTCTTAGGTTTTTTCCTATTTATGCAGTACGTCTGCATACGTCTAAGGGAGCAAGAGATATGTATTAACATTTTGTACGTCATATAGTAGCTAGGACGATCTATAGGAAGCCCTTTTCTTAAGTCTTTTCATATTTATGCAGTAGCTAACATTCTCTATAAGAATCGTCTTTCTTAGGTTTTTCCCTATTTATGCAGTATGCCTGCATACGCATGTATACGTCTAAGGGAGCAAGAGATATTAACATTTTGTACGTCATATAGTAGCTAGCACGCTCTATAGGAAGCCCTTTTCTCAGGTTTTTTCCTGTTTGTGCAGTATGCCTGCATACGCATGAATACGTCTAAGGGAGCAATAGTTATTAACATTTTATACGTCATATAGTATCTAGACGCTCTATAAGAAGCCCTTTTCTTAGGTTTTTTCATATTTATGCAGTACGTCTGCATACGTCTAAGGGAGCAAGAGATATTAACAGTTTGTACGTCATATAGTATCTAGCACGCTCTATAAGAAGCCCTTTTCTTAGGTTTTTTCCTATTTATGCAGTAGCTAACATTCTCTATAAGAATCGTCTTTCTTGGGTTTTTCCCTATTTATGCAGTATGCCTGCATACGCATGCATACGTCTAAGGGAGCAAGAGATATTAACATTTTGTACGTCATATAGTAGCTAGCACGCTCTATAGGAAGCCCTTTTCTTAGGTTTTTTCCTATTTATGCAGTAGCTAACATTCTCTATAAGAATCGTCTTTCTTGGGTTTTTCCCTATTTATGCAGTATGCCTGCATACGCATGCATACGTCTAAGGGAGCAAGAGATATTAACAGTTTGTACGTCATATAATATCTAGCACGCTCTATAAGAAGCCCTTTTCTTAGGTTTTTTCCTATTTATGCAGTATGCCTGCATACGCATGCATACGTCTAAGGGAGCAAGAGATATTAACATTTTGTACGTCATATAGTAGCTAGCACGCTCTATAGGAAGCCCTTTTCTTAAGTTTTTTCCTATTTATGCAGTAGCTAACATTCTCTATAAGAATCGTCTTTCTTGGGTTTTTCCCTATTTATGCAGTATGCCTGCATACGCATGCATACGTCTAAGGGAGCAAGAGATATTAACATTTTGTACGTCATATAGTAGCTAGCACGCTCTATAGGAAGCCCTTTTCTTAAGTTTTTTCCTATTTATGCAGTACGTCTGCATACGTCTAAGGGAGCAAGAGATATTAACATTTTGTACGTCATATAGTATCTAGCACGCTCTATAAGAATCCCTTTTCTTAGGTTTTTTCCTATTTATGCAGTATGCCTGCATACGCATGCATACGTCTAAGGGAGCAAGAGATATTAACATTTTGTACGTCATATAGTATCTAGCACGCTCTATAAGAAGCCCTTTTCTTAAGTTTTTTCCTATTTATGCAGTAGCTAACATTCTCTATAAGAATCGTCTTTCTTAGGTTTTTCCCTATTTATGCAGTATGCCTACGTCTAAGGGAGCAAGAGATATTAACAGCTTGTACGTCATATAGTATCTAGCACGCTCTATAAGAAGCCCTTTTCTTAGGTTTTTTCCTATTTATGCAGTATGCCTGCATACGCATGCATACGTCTAAGGGAGCAAGAGATATTAACATTTTGTACGTCATATAGTATCTAGCACGCTCTATAAGAAGCCCTTTTCTTAAGTTTTTTCCTATTTATGCAGTAGCTAACATTCTCTATAAGAATCGTCTTTCTTAGGTTTTTCCCTATTTATGCAGTATGCCTGCATACGCATGCATACGTCTAAGGGAGCAAGAGATATTAACAGTTTGTACGTCATATAGTATCTAGCATGCTCTATAAGAAGCCCTTTTCTTAGGTTTTTTCCTATTTATGCAGTATGCCTGCATACGCATGCATACGTCTAAGGGAGCAAGAGATATTAACATTTTGTACGTCATATAGTAGCTAGCACGCTCTATAGGAAGCCCTTTTCTTAAGTTTTTTCCTATTTATGCAGTAGCTAACATTCTCTATAAGAATCGTCTTTCTTAGGTTTTTCCCTATTTATGCAGTATGCCTGCATACGCATGCATACGTCTAAGGGAGCAAGAGATATTAACAGTTTGTACGTCATATAGTATCTAGCACGCTCTATAAGAAGCCCTTTTCTTAGGTTTTTTCCTATTTATGCAGTAGCTAACATTCTCTATAAGAATCGTCTTTCTTGGGTTTTTCCCTATTTATGCAGTATGCCTGCATACGCATGCATACGTCTAAGGGAGCAAGAGATATTAACAGTTTGTACGTCATATAATATCTAGCACGCTCTATAGGAAGCCCTTTTCTTAAGTTTTTTCCTATTTATGCAGTACGTCTGCATACGTCTAAGGGAGCAAGAGATATTAACAGTTTGTACGTCATATAATATCTAGCACGCTCTATAAGAAGCTTAGGTTTTTTCCTATTTATGCAGTAGCTAACATTCTCTATAAGAATCGCCTTTCTTGGGTTTTTCCCTATTTATGCAGTATGCCTGCATACGCATGCATACGTCTAAGGGAGCAAGAGATATTAACATTTTGTACGTCATATAGTATCTAGCACGCTCTATAAGAAGCCCTTTTCTTAGGTTTTTTCCTATTTATGCAGTATGCCTGCATACGTCTAAGGGAGCAAGAGATATTAACATTTTGTACGTCATATAGTATCTAGCACGCTCTATAAGAAGCCCTTTTCTTAAGTTTTTTCCTATTTACGCAGTAGCTAACATTCTCTATAAGAATCGTCTTTCTTAGGTTTTTCCCTATTTATGCAGTATGCCTGCATACGCATGCATACGTCTAAGGGAGCAAGAGATATTAACAGTTTGTACGTCATATAGTATCTGGCACGCTCTATAAGAAGCCCTTTTCTTAGGTTTTTTCCTATTTATGCAGTATGCCTGCATACGCATGCATACGTCTAAGGGAGCAAGAGAAATTAACAGTTTGTACGTCATATAGTATCTAGCACGCTCTATAAGAAGCCCTTTTCTTAGGTTTTTTCCTATTTATGCAGTAGCTAACATTCTCTATAAGAATCGCCTTTCTTGGGTTTTTCCCTATTTATGCAGTATGCCTGCATACGCATGCATACGTCTAAGGGAGCAAGAGATATTAACATTTTGTACGTCATATAGTAGCTAGCACGCTCTATAGGAAGCCCTTTTCTTAAGTTTTTTCCTATTTATGCAGTACGTCTGCATACGTCTAAGGGAGCAAGAGATATTAACAGTTTGTACGTCATATAGTATCTAGCACGCTCTATAAGAAGCCCCTTTCTTAGGTTTTTTCCTATTTATGCAGTATGCCTGCATACGTCTAAGGGAGCAAGAGATATTAACATTTTGTACGTCATATAGTAGCTAGCACGCTCTATAGGAAGCCCTTTTCTTAAGTTTTTTCCTATTTATGCAGTACGTCTGCATACGTCTAAGGGAGCAAGAGATATTAACAGTTTGTACGTCATATAGTATCTAGCACGCTCTATAAGAAGCCCTTTTCTTAGGTTTTTTCCTATTTATGCAATATGCCTGCATACGCATGCATACGTCTAAGGGAGCAAGAGATATTAACAGTTTGTACGTCATATAGTATCTAGCACGCTCTATAAGAAGCCCTTTTCTTAGGTTTTTTCCTATTTATGCAGTAGCTAACATTCTCTATAAGAATCGTCTTTCTTGGGTTTTTCCCTATTTATGCAGTATGCCTGCATACGCATGCATACGTCTAACGGAGCAAGAGATATTAACATTTTGTACGTCATATAGTAGCTAGCACGCTCTATAGGAAGCCCTTTTCTTAGGTTTTTTCCTGTTTGTGCAGTATGCCTGCATACGCATGAATACGTCTAAGGGAGCAATAGTTATTAACATTTTATACGTCATATAGTATCTAGCACGCTCTATAAGAAGCCCTTTTCTTAGGTTTTTTCCTATTTATGCAGTATGTCTGCATACGCATGAATACGTCTAAGGGAGCAATAGTTATTAACATTTTATACGTCATATAGTAGCTAGCACGCTCTATAGGAAGCCCTTTTCTTAGGTTTTTTCCTGTTTGTGCAGTATGCCTGCATACGCATGAATACGTCTAAGGGAGCAATAGTTATTAACATTTTATACGTCATATAGTAGCTAGCACGCTCTATAGGAAGCCCTTTTCTTAGGTTTTTTCCTGTTTGTGCAGTATGCCTGCATACGCATGAATACGTCTAAGGGAGCAATAGTTATTAACATTTTATACGTCATATAGTATCTAGCACGCTCTATAAGAAGCCCTTTTCTTAGGTTTTTTCCTATTTATGCAGTATGCCTGCATACGTCTAAGGGAGCAAGAGATATTAACATTTTGTACGTCATATAGTATCTAGCACGCTCTATAAGAAGCCCTTTTCTTAAGTTTTTTCCTATTTACGCAGTAGCTAACATTCTCTATAAGAATCGTCTTTCTTAGGTTTTTCCCTATTTATGCAGTATGCCTGCATACGCATGCATACGTCTAAGGGAGCAAGAGATATTAACAGTTTGTACGTCATATAGTATCTGGCACGCTCTATAAGAAGCCCTTTTCTTAGGTTTTTTCCTATTTATGCAGTATGCCTGCATACGCATGCATACGTCTAAGGGAGCAAGAGAAATTAACAGTTTGTACGTCATATAGTATCTAGCACGCTCTATAAGAAGCCCTTTTCTTAGGTTTTTTCCTATTTATGCAGTAGCTAACATTCTCTATAAGAATCGCCTTTCTTGGGTTTTTCCCTATTTATGCAGTATGCCTGCATACGCATGCATACGTCTAAGGGAGCAAGAGATATTAACATTTTGTACGTCATATAGTAGCTAGCACGCTCTATAGGAAGCCCTTTTCTTAAGTTTTTTCCTATTTATGCAGTACGTCTGCATACGTCTAAGGGAGCAAGAGATATTAACAGTTTGTACGTCATATAGTATCTAGCACGCTCTATAAGAAGCCCTTTTCTTAGGTTTTTTCCTATTTATGCAATATGCCTGCAAACGCATGCATACGTCTAAGGGAGCAAGAGATATTAACAGTTTGTACGTCATATACGTCTAGCACGCTCTATAAGAAGCCCTTTTCTTAGGTTTTTTCCTATTTATGCAGTAGCTAACATTCTCTATAAGAATCGTCTTTCTTGGGTTTTTCCCTATTTATGCAGTATGCCTGCATACGCATGCATACGTCTAACGGAGCAAGAGATATTAACATTTTGTACGTCATATAGTAGCTAGCACGCTCTATAGGAAGCCCTTTTCTTAGGTTTTTTCCTGTTTGTGCAGTATGCCTGCATACGCATGAATACGTCTAAGGGAGCAATAGTTATTAACATTTTATACGTCATATAGTATCTAGCACGCTCTATAAGAAGCCCTGTTTGTGCAGTATGCCTGCATACGCATGAATACGTCGAAGGGAGCAATAGTTATTAACATTTTATACGTCATATAGTATCTAGCACGCTCTATAAGAAGCCCTTTTCTTAGGTTTTTTCCTATTTATGCAGTAGCTAACATTCTCTATAAGAATCGTCTTTCTTGGGTTTTTCCCTATTTATGCAGTATGCCTGCATACGCATGCATACGTCTAAGGGAGCAAGAGATAATATTTTGTACGTCATATTGTATCTAGCACGCTCTATAAGAAGCCCTTTTCTTAGGTTTTTTCCTATTTATGCAGTAGCTAACATTCTCTATAAGAATCGTCTTTCTTGGGTTTTTCCCTATTTATGCAGTATGCCTGCATACGCATGCATAGGTCTAAGGGAGCAAGAGATATTAACATTTTGTACGTCATATAGTAGCTAGCACGCTCTATAGGAAGCCCTTTTCTTAGGTTTTTTCCTGTTTGTGCAGTATGCCTGCATACGCATGAATACGTCTAAGGGAGCAATAGTTATTAACATTTTATACGTCATATAGTATCTAGCACGCTCTATAAGAAGCCCTTTTCTTAGGTTTTTTCCTATTTATGCAGTAGCTAACATTCTCTATAAGAATCGTCTTTCTTGGGTTTTTCCCTATTTATGCAGTATGCCTGCATACGCATGCATACGTCTAAGGGAGCAAGAGATATTAACATTTTGTACGTCATATAGTAGCTAGCACGCTCTATAGGAAGCCCTTTTCTTAGGTTTTTTCCTGTTTGTGCAGTATGCCTGCATACGCATGAATACGTCTAAGGGAGCAATAGTTATTAACATTTTATACGTCATATAGTATCTAGCACGCTCTATAAGAAGCCCTTTTCTTAGGTTTTTTCCTATTTATGCAGTAGCTAACATTCTCTATAAGAATCGTCTTTCTTGGGTTTTTCCCTATTTATGCAGTATGCCTGCATACGCATGCATACGTCTAAGGGAGCAAGAGATATTAACATTTTGTACGTCATATAGTAGCTAGCACGCTCTATAGGAAGCCCTTTTCTTAGGTTTTTTCCTATTTATGCAGTAGCTAACATTCTCTATAAGAATCGTCTTTCTTGGGGTTTTCGTTATTTATGCAGTATGCCTGCATACGCATGCATACGTCTAAGGGAGCAAGAGATATTAACATTTTGTACGTCATATAGTAGCTAGCACGCTCTATAGGAAGCCCTTTTCTTAGGTTTTTTCCTGTTTGTGCAGTATGCCTGCATACGTCTAACGGAGCAAGAGATATTAACAGTTTGTACGTCATATAGTATCTAGCACGCTCTATAAGAAGCCCTTTTCTTAGGTTTTTTCCTATTTATGCAGTAGCTAACATTCTCTATAAGAATCGTCTTTCTTGGGTTTTTCCCTATTTATGCAGTATGCCTGCATACGCATGCATACGTCTAAGGGAGCAAGAGATATTAACATTTTGTACGTCATATAGTAGCTAGCACGCTCTGTAGGAAGCCCTTTTCTTAGGTTTTTTCCTATTTATGCAGTAGCTAACATTCTCTATAAGAATCGTCTTTCTTGGGTTTTTCCCTATTTATGCAGTATGCCTGCATACGCATGCATACGTCTAAGGGAGCAAGAGATATTAACATTTTGTACGTCATATAGTAGCTAGCACGCTCTATAGGAAGCCCTTTTCTTAGGTTTTTTCCTATTTATGCAGTAGCTAACATTCTCTATAAGAATCGTCTTTCTTGGGTTTTTCCCTATTTATGCAGTATGCCTGCATACGCATGCATACGTCTAAGGGAGCAAGAGATATTAACATTTTGTACGTCATATAGTAGCTAGCACGCTCTATAGGAAGCCCTTTTCTTAGGTTTTTTCCTGTTTGTGCAGTATGCCTGCATACGCATGAATACGTCTAAGGGAGCAATAGTTATTAACATTTTATACGTCATATAGTAGCTAGCACGCTCTATAGGAAGCCCTTTTCTTAAGTTTTTTCCTATTTATGCAGTAGCTAACATTCTCTATAAGAATCGTCTTTCTTAGGTTTCTCCCTATTTATGCAGTATGCCTGCATACGCATGCGTGCGTCTAAGGGAGCAAGAGATATTAACATTTTGTACGTCATATAGTAGCTAGCACGCTCTATAGGAAGCCCTTTTCTTAGGTTTTTTCCTGTTTGTGCAGTATGCCTGCATACGCATGAATACGTCTAAGGGAGCAATAGTTTTTAACATTTTATACGTCATATAGTATCTAGACGCTCTATAAGAAGCCCTTTTCTTAGGTTTTTTCCTATTTATGCAGTACGTCTGCATACGCATGCGTGCGTCTAAGGGAGCAAGAGATATTAACATTTTGTACGTCATATAGTAGCTAGCACGCTCTATAGGAAGCCCTTTTCTTAAGTTTTTTCCTATTTATGCAGTAGCTAACATTCTCTATAAGAATCGTCTTTCTTGGGTTTTTTCCCTATTTATGCAGTATGCCTGCATACGCATGCATACGTCTAAGGGAGCAAGAGATATTAACATTTTGTACGTCATATAGTAGCTAGCACGCTCTATAGGAAGCCCTTTTCTTAGGTTTTTTCCTATTTATGCAGTAGCTAACATTCTCTATAAGAATAGTCTTTCTTGGGTTTTTCCCTATTTATGCAGTATGCCTGCATACGCATGCATACGTCTAAGGGAGCAAGAGATATTAACATTTTGTACGTCATATAGTAGCTAGCACGCTCTATAGGAAGCCCTTTTCTTAGGTTTTTTCCTGTTTGTGCAGTATGCCTGCATACGTCTAACGGAGCAAGAGATATTAACAGTTTGTACGTCATATAGTATCTAGCACGCTCTATAAGAAGCCCTTTTTTTAGGTTTTTTTCCTATTTATGCAGTAGCTAACATTCTCTATAAGAATCGGTCTTTCTTGGGTTTTTCCCTATTTATGCAGTATGCCTGCATACGCATGCATACGTCTAAGGGAGCAAGAGATATTAACATTTTGTACGTCATATAGTAGCTAGCACGCTCTGTAGGAAGCCCTTTTCTTAGGTTTTTTCCTATTTATGCAGTAGCTAACATTCTCTATAAGAATCGTCTTTCTTGGGTTTTTCCCTATTTATGCAGTATGCCTGCATACGCATGCATACGTCTAAGGGAGCAAGAGATATTAACATTTTGTACGTCATATAGTAGCTAGCACGCTCTATAGGAAGCCCTTTTCTTAGGTTTTTTCCTATTTATGCAGTAGCTAACATTCTCTATAAGAATCGTCTTTCTTGGGTTTTTCCCTATTTATGCAGTATGCCTGCATACGCATGCATACGTCTAAGGGAGCAAGAGATATTAACATTTTGTACGTCATATAGTAGCTAGCACGCTCTATAGGAAGCCCTTTTCTTAGGTTTTTTCCTGTTTGTGCAGTATGCCTGCATACGCATGAATACGTCTAAGGGAGCAATAGTTATTAACATTTTATACGTCATATAGTAGCTAGCACGCTCTATAGGAAGCCCTTTTCTTAAGTTTTTTCCTATTTATGCAGTAGCTAACATTCTCTATAAGAATCGTCTTTCTTAGGTTTTTCCCTATTTATGCAGTATGCCTGCATACGCATGCGTGCGTCTAAGGGAGCAAGAGATATTAACATTTTGTACGTCATATAGTGCTAGCACGCTCTATAGGAAGCCCTTTTCTTAGGTTTTTTCCTGTTTGTGCAGTATGCCTGCATACGCATGAATACGTCTAAGGGAGCAATAGTTTTTAACATTTTATACGTCATATAGTATCTAGACGCTCTATAAGAAACCCCTTTCTTAGGTTTTTTCCTATTTATGCAGTACGTCTGCATACGCATGCGTGCGTCTAAGGGAGCAAGAGATATTAACATTTTGTACGTCATATAGTAGCTAGCACGCTCTATAGGAAGCCCTTTTCTTAAGTTTTTTCCTATTTATGCAGTAGCTAACATTCTCTATAAGAATCGTCTTTCTTGGGTTTTTCCCTATTTATGCAGTATGCCTGCATACGCATGCATACGTCTAAGGGAGCAAGAGATATTAACATTTTGTACGTCATATAGTAGCTAGCACGCTCTATAGGAAGCCCTTTTCTTAGGTTTTTTCCTGTTTGTGCAGTATGCCTGCATACGCATGAATACGTCTAAGGGAGCAATAGTTATTAACATTTTATACGTCATATAGTATCTAGACGCTCTATAAGAAGCCCTTTTCTTAGGTTTTTTCCTATTTATGCAGTACGTCTGCATACGTCTAACGGAGCAAGAGATATTAACAGTTTGTACGTCATATAGTATCTAGCACGCTCTATAAGAAGCCCTTTTCTTAGGTTTTTTCCTATTTATGCAGTAGCTAACATTCTCTATAAGAATCGTCTTTCTTGGGTTTTTCCCTATTTATGCAGTATGTCTGCGTACGCATGCATACGTCTAAGGGAGCAAGAGATATTAACATTTTGTACGTCATATAGTAGCTAGCACGCTCTATAGGAAGCCCTTTTCTTAGGTTTTTTCCTATTTATGCAGTAGCTAACATTCTCTATAAGAATCGTCTTTCTTGGGTTTTTCCCTATTTATGCAGTATGCCTGCATACGCATGCATACGTCTAAGGGAGCAAGAGATATTAACATTTTGTACGTCATATAGTAGCTAGCACGCTCTATAGGAAGCCCTTTTCTTAGGTTTTTTCCTGTTTGTGCAGTATGCCTGCATACGCATGAATACGTCTAAGGGAGCAATAGTTATTAACATTTTATACGTCATATAGTATCTAGACGCTCTATAAGAAGCCCTTTTCTTAGGTTTTTTCCTATTTATGCAGTACGTCTGCATACGTCTAACGGAGCAAGAGATATTAACAGTTTGTACGTCATATAGTATCTAGCACGCTCTATAAGAAGCCCTTTTCTTAGGTTTTTTCCTATTTATGCAGTAGCTAACATTCTCTATAAGAATCGTCTTTCTTGGGTTTTTCCCTATTTATGCAGTATGCCTGCATACGCATGCATACGTCTAAGGGAGCAAGAGATATTAACATTTTGTACGTCATATAGTAGCTAGCACGCTCTATAGGAAGCCCTTTTCTTAGGTTTTTTCCTGTTTGTGCAGTATGCCTGCATACGCATGAATACGTCTAAGGGAGCAATAGTTATTAACATTTTATACGTCATATAGTATCTAGCACGCTCTATAAGAAGCCCTTTTCTTAGGTTTTTTCCTATTTATGCAGTAGCTAACATTCTCTATAAGAATCGTCTTTCTTGGGTTTTTCCCTATTTATGCAGTATGCCCGCATACGCATGCATACGTCTAAGGGAGCAAGAGATATTAACATTTTGTACGTCATATAGTAGCTAGCACGCTCTATAGGAAGCCCTTTTCTTAGGTTTTTTCCTGTTTGTGCAGTATGCCTGCATACGCATGAATACGTCTAAGGGAGCAATAGTTATTAACATTTTATACGTCATATAGTATCTAGACGCTCTATAGGAAGCCCTTTTCTTAGGTTTTTTCCTATTTATGCAGTAGCTAACATTCTCTATAAGAATCGTCTTTCTTGGGTTTTTCCCTATTTATGCAGTATGCCTGCATACGCATGCATACGTCTAAGGGAGCAAGAGATATTAACATTTTGTACGTCATATAGTAGCTAGCACGGTCTATAGGAAGCCCTTTTCTTAGGTTTTTTCCTATTTATGCAGTAGCTAACATTCTCTATAAGAATCGTCTTTCTTGGGTTTTTCCCTATTTATGCAGTATGCCTGCATACGCATGCATACGTCTAAGGGAGCAAGAGATATTAACATTGTGTACGTCATATATAGCACGCTCTATAGGAAGCCCTTTTCTTAGGTTTTTTCCTATTTATGCAGTAGCTAACATTCTCTATAAGAATCGTCTTTCTTGGGTTTTTCCCTATTTATGCAGTATGCCTGCATACGCATGCATACGTCTAAGGGAGCAAGAGATATTAACATTTTGTACGTCATATAGTAGCTAGCACGCTCTATAGGAAGCCCTTTTCTTAGGTTTTTTCCTGTTTGTGCAGTATGCCTGCATACGCATGAATACGTCTAAGGGAGCAATAGTTATTAACATTTTATACGTCATATAGTATCTAGCACGCTCTATAAGAAGCCCTTTTCTTAGGTTTTTTCCTATTTATGCAGTAGCTAACATTCTCTATAAGAATCGTCTTTCTTGGGTTTTTCCCTATTTATGCAGTATGCCTGCATACGCATGCATACGTCTAAGGGAGCAAGAGATATTAACATTTTGTACGTCATATAGTAGCTAGCACGCTCTATAGGAAGCCCTTTTCTTAGGTTTTTTCCTATTTATGCAGTAGCTAACATTCTCTATAAGAATCGTCTTTCTTGGGTTTTTCCCTATTTATGCAGTATGCCTGCATACGCATGCATACGTCTAAGGGAGCAAGAGATATTAACATTTTGTACGTCATATAGTAGCTAGCACGCTCTGTAGGAAGCCCTTTTCTTAGGTTTTTTCCTGTTTGTGCAGTATGCCTGCATACGCATGAATACGTCTAAGGGAGCAATAGTTATTAACATTTTATACGTCATATAGTATCTAGCACGCTCTATAAGAAGCCCTTTTCTTAGGTTTTTTCCTATTTATGCAGTAGCTAACATTCTCTATAAGAATCGTCTTTCTTGGGTTTTTCCCTATTTATGCAGTATGCCTGCATACGCATGCATACGTCTAAGGGAGCAAGAGATATTAACATTTTGTACGTCATATAGTAGCTAGCACGCTCTATAGGAAGCCCTTTTCTTAGGTTTTTTCCTATTTATGCAGTAGCTAACATTCTCTATAAGAATCGTCTTTCTTGGGTTTTTCCCTATTTATGCAGTATGCCTGCATACGCATGCATACGTCTAAGGGAGCAAGAGATATTAACATTTTGTACGTCATATAGTAGCTAGCACGCTCTATAGGAAGCCCTTTTCTTAGGTTTTTTCCTATTTATGCAGTAGCTAACATTCTCTATAAGAATCGTCTTTCTTGGGTTTTTCCCTATTTATGCAGTATGCCTGCATACGCATGCATACGTCTAAGGGAGCAAGAGATATTAACATTTTGTACGTCATATAGTAGCTAGCACGCTCTATAGGAAGCCCTTTTCTTAGGTTTTTTCCTGTTTGTGCAGTATGCCTGCATACGCATGAATACGTCTAAGGGAGCAATAGTTATTAACATTTTATACGTCATATAGTATCTAGCACGCTCTATAAGAAGCCCTTTTCTTAGGTTTTTTCCTATTTATGCAGTAGCTAACATTCTCTATAAGAATCGTCTTTCTTGGGTTTTTCCCTATTTATGCAGTATGCCTGCATACGCATGCATACGTCTAAGGGAGCAAGAGATATTAACATTTTGTACGTCATATAGTAGCTAGCACGCTCTATAGGAAGCCCTTTTCTTAGGTTTTTTCCTGTTTGTGCAGTATGCCTGCATACGCATGAATACGTCTAAGGGAGCAATAGTTATTAACATTTTATACGTCATATAGTATCTAGACGCTCTATAAGAAGCCCTTTTCTTAGGTTTTTTCCTATTTATGCAGTACGTCTGCATACGTCTAACGGAGCAAGAGATATTAACATTTTGTACGTCATATAGTAGCTAGCACGCTCTATAGGAAGCCCTTTTCTTAGGTTTTTTCCTATTTATGCAGTAGCTAACATTCTCTATAAGAATCGTCTTTCTTGGGTTTTTCCCTATTTATGCAGTATGCCTGCATACGCATGAATACGTCTAAGGGAGCAATAGTTATTAACATTTTATACGTCATATAGTATCTAGACGCTCTATAAGAAGCCCTTTTCTTAGGTTTTTTCCTATTTATGCAGTACGTCTGCATACGTCTAACGGAGCAAGAGATATTAACATTTTGTACGTCATATAGTAGCTAGCACGCTCTATAGGAAGCCCTTTTCTTAGGTTTTTTCCTGTTTGTGCAGTATGCCTGCATACGCATGAATACGTCTAAGGGAGCAACAGTTATTAACATTTTATACGTCATATAGTATCTAGCACGCTCTATAAGAAGCCCTTTTCTTAGCTTTTTTCCTATTTATGCAGTAGCTAACATTCTCTATAAGAATCGTCTTTCTTGGGTTTTTCCCTATTTATGCAGTATGCCTGCATACGCATGCATACGTCTAAGGGAGCAAGAGATATTAACATTTTGTACGTCATATAGTAGCTAGCACGCTCTATAGGAAGCCCTTTTCTTAGGTTTTTTCCTGTTTGTGCAGTATGCCTGCATACGCATGAATACGTCTAAGGGAGCAATAGTTATTAACATTTTATACGTCATATAGTATCTAGCACGCTCTATAAGAAGCCCTTTTCTTAGGTTTTTTCCTATTTATGCAGTAGCTAACATTCTCTATAAGAATCGTCTTTCTTGGGTTTTTCCCTATTTATGCAGTATGCCTGCATACGCATGCATACGTCTAAGGGAGCAAGAGATATTAACATTTTGTACGTCATATAGTAGCTAGCACGCTCTATAGGAAGCCCTTTTCTTAGGTTTTTTCCTATTTATGCAGTAGCTAACATTCTCTATAAGAATCGTCTTTCTTGGGTTTTTCCCTATTTATGCAGTATGCCTGCATACGCATGCATACGTCTAAGGGAGCAAGAGATATTAACATTTTGTACGTCATATAGTAGCTAGCACGCTCTATAGGAAGCCCTTTTCTTAGGTTTTTTCCTGTTTGTGCAGTATGCCTGCATACGCATGAATACGTCTAAGGGAGCAATAGTTATTAACATTTTATACGTCATATAGTATCTAGACGCTCTATAAGAAGCCCTTTTCTTAGGTTTTTTCCTATTTATGCAGTACGTCTGCATACGTCTAACGGAGCAAGAGATATTAACAGTTTGTACGTCATATAGTATCTAGCACGCTCTATAAGAAGCCCTTTTCTTAGGTTTTTTCCTATTTATGCAGTAGCTAACATTCTCTATAAGAATCGTCTTTCTTGGGTTTTTCCCTATTTATGCAGTATGCCTGCATACGCATGCATACGTCTAAGGGAGCAAGAGATATTAACATTTTGTACGTCATATAGTATCTAGCACGCTCTATAAGAAGCCCTTTTCTTAGGTTTTTTCCTATTTATGCAGTACGTCTGCATACGTCTAACGGAGCAAGAGATATTAACAGTTTGTACGTCATATAGTATCTAGCACGCTCTATAAGAAGCCCTTTTCTTAGGTTTTTTCCTATTTATGCAGTAGCTAACATTCTCTATAAGAATCGTCTTTCTTGGGTTTTTCCCTATTTATGCAGTATGCCTGCATACGCATGCATACGTCTAAGGGAGCAAGAGATATTAACATTTTGTACGTCATATAGTAGCTAGCACGCTCTATAGGAAGCCCTTTTCTTAGGTTTTTTCCTGTTTGTGCAGTATGCCTGCATACGCATGAATACGTCTAAGGGAGCAATAGTTATTAACATTTTATACGTCATATAGTATCTAGCACGCTCTATAAGAAGCCCTTTTCTTAGGTTTTTTCCTATTTATGCAGTAGCTAACATTCTCTATAAGAATCGTCTTTCTTGGGTTTTTCCCTATTTATGCAGTATGCCTGCATACGCATGCATACGTCTAAGAGATATTAACATTTTGTACGTCATATAGTAGCTAGCACGCTCTATAGGAAGCCCTTTTCTTAGGTTTTTTCCTGTTTGTGCAGTATGCCTGCATACGCATGAATACGTCTAAGGGAGCAATAGTTATTAACATTTTATACGTCATATAGTATCTAGCACGCTCTATAAGAAGAACTTTTCTTAGGTTTTTTCCTATTTATGCAGTAGCTAACATTCTCTATAAGAATCGTCTTTCTTGGGTTTTTCCCTATTTATGCAGTATGCCTGCATACGCATGCATACGTCTAAGGGAGCAAGAGATATTAACATTTTGTACGTCATATAGTAGTTAGCACGCTCTATAGGAAGCCCTTTTCTTAGGTTTTTTCCTATTTATGCAGTAGCTAACATTCTCTATAAGAATCGTCTTTCTTGGGTTTTTCCCTATTTATGCAGTATGCCTGCATACGCATGCATACGTCTAAGGGAGCAAGAGATATTAACATTTTGTACGTCATATAGTAGCTAGCACGCTCTATAGGAAGCCCTTTTCTTAGGTTTTTTCCTATTTATGCAGTAGCTAACATTCTCTATAAGAATCGTCTTTCTTGGGTTTTTCCCTATTTATGCAGTATGCCTGCATACGCATGCATACGTCTAAGGGAGCAAGAGATATTAACATTTTGTACGTCATATAGTAGCTAGCACGCTCTATAGGAAGCCCTTTTCTTAGGTTTTTTCCTGTTTGTGCAGTATGCCTGCATACGCATGAATACGTGTAAGGGAGCAATAGTTATTAACATTTTATACGTCATATAGTATCTAACACGCTCTATAAGAAGCCCTTTTCTTAGGTTTTTTCCTATTTATGCAGTAGCTAACATTCTCTATAAGAATCGTCTTTCTTGGGTTTTTCCCTATTTATGCAGTATGCCTGCATACGCATGCATACGTCTAAGGGAGCAAGAGATATTAACATTTTGTACGTCATATAGTAGCTAGCACGCTCTATAGGAAGCCCTTTTCTTAGGTTTTTTCCTGTTTGTGCAGTATGCCTGCATACGCATGAATACGTCTAAGGGAGCAATAGTTATTAACATTTTATACGTCATATAGTATCTAGCACGCTCTATAAGAAGCCCTTTTCTTAGGTTTTTTCCTATTTATGCAGTAGCTAACATTCTCTATAAGAATCGTCTTTCTTGGGTTTTTCCCTATTTATGCAGTATGCCTGCATACGCATGCATACGTCTAAGGGAGCAAGAGATATTAACATTTTGTACGTCATATAGTAGCTAGCACGCTCTATAGGAAGCCCTTTTCTTAGGTTTTTTCCTATTTATGCAGTAGCTAACATTCTCTATAAGAATCGTCTTTCTTGGGTTTTTCCCTATTTATGCAGTATGCCTGCATACGCATGCATACGTCTAAGGGAGCAAGAGATATTAACATTTTGTACGTCATATAGTAGCTAGCACGCTCTATAGGAAGCCCTTTTCTTAGGTTTTTTCCTGTTTGTGCAGTATGCCTGCATACGCATGAATACGTCTAAGGGAGCAATAGTTATTAACATTTTATACGTCATATAGTATCTAGACGCTCTATAAGAAGCCCTTTTCTTAGGTTTTTTCCTATTTATGCAGTACGTCTGCATACGTCTAACGGAGCAAGAGATATTAACATTTTGTACGTCATATAGTAGCTAGCACGCTCTATAGGAAGCCCTTTTCTTAGGTTTTTTCCTATTTATGCAGTAGCTAACATTCTCTATAAGAATCGTCTTTCTTGGGTTTTTCCCTATTTATGCAGTATGCCTGCATACGCATGCATACGTCTAAGGGAGCAAGAGATATTAACATTTTGTACGTCATATAGTAGCTAGCACGCTCTATAGGAAGCCCTTTTCTTAGGTTTTTTCCTGTTTGTGCAGTATGCCTGCATACGCATGAATACGTCTAAGGGAGCAATAGTTATTAACATTTTATACGTCATATAGTATCTAGCACGCTCTATAAGAAGCCCTTTTCGTAGGTTTTTTCCTATTTATGCAGTAGCTAACATTCTCTATAAGAATCGTCTTTCTTGGGTTTTTCCCTATTTATGCAGTATGCCTGCATACGCATGCATACGTCTAAGGGAGCAAGAGATATTAACATTTTGTACGTCATATAGTAGCTAGCACGCTCTATAGGAAGCCCTTTTCTTAGGTTTTTTCCTATTTATGCAGTAGCTAACATTCTCTATAAGAATCGTCTTTCTTGGGTTTTTCCCTATTTATGCAGTATGCCTGCATACGCATGCATACGTCTAAGGGAGCAAGATATATTAACATTTTGTACGTCATATAGTAGCTAGCACGCTCTATAGGAAGCCCTTTTCTTAGGTTTTTTCCTGTTTGTGCAGTATGCCTGCATACGCATGAATACGTCTAAGGGAGCAATAGTTATTAACATTTTATACGTCATATAGTATCTAGCACGCTCTATAAGAAGCCCTTTTCTTAGGTTTTTTCCTATTTATGCAGTAGCTAACATTCTCTATAAGAATCGTCTTTCTTGGGTTTTTCCCTATTTATGCAGTATGCCTGCATACGCATGCATACGTCTAAGGGAGCAAGAGATATTAACATTTTGTACGTCATATAGTAGCTAGCACGCTCTATAGGAAGCCCTTTTCTTAGGTTTTTTCCTATTTATGCAGTAGCTAACATTCTCTATAAGAATCGTCTTTCTTGGGTTTTTCCCTATTTATGCAGTATGCCTGCATACGCATGCATACGTCTAAGGGAGCAAGAGATATTAACATTTTGTACGTCATATAGTAGCTAGCACGCTCTATAGGAAGCCCTTTTCTTAGGTTTTTTCCTGTTTGTGCAGTATGCCTGCATACGCATGAATACGTCTAAGGGAGCAATAGTTATTAACATTTTATACGTCATATAGTATCTAGCACGCTCTATAAGAAGCCCTTTTCTTAGGTTTTTTCCTATTTATGCAGTAGCTAACATTCTCTATAAGAATCGTCTTTCTTGGGTTTTTCCCTATTTATGCAGTATGCCTGCATACGCATGCATACGTCTAAGGGAGCAAGAGATATTAACATTTTGTACGTCATATAGTAGCTAGCACGCTCTATAGGAAGCCCTTTTCTTAGGTTTTTTCCTATTTATGCAGTAGCTAACATTCTCTATAAGAATCGTCTTTCTTGGGTTTTTCCCTATTTATGCAGTATGCCTGCATACGCATGCATACGTCTAAGGGAGCAAGAGATATTAACATTTTGTACGTCATATAGTAGCTAGCACGCTCTATAGGAAGCCCTTTTCTTAGGTTTTTTCCTGTTTGTGCAGTATGCCTGCATACGCATGAATACGTCTAAGGGAGCAATAGTTATTAACATTTTATACGTCATATAGTATCTAGACGCTCTATAAGAAGCCCTTTTCTTAGGTTTTTTCCTATTTATGCAGTACGTCTGCATACGTCTAACGGAGCAAGAGATATTAACAGTTTGTACGTCATATAGTATCTAGCATGCTCTATAAGAAGCCCTTTTCTTAGGTTTTTTCCTATTTATGCAGTAGCTAACATTCTCTATAAGTATCGTCTTTCTTGGGTTTTTCCCTATTTATGCAGTATGCCTGCATACGCATGCATACGTCTAAGGGAGCAAAAGATATTAACATTTTGTACGTCATATAGTAGCTAGCACGCTCTATAGGAAGCCCTTTTCTTAGGTTTTTTCCTATTTATGCAGTAGCTAACATTCTCTATAAGAATCGTCTTTCTTGGGTTTTTCCCTATTTATGCAGTATGCCTGCATACGCATGCATACGTCTAAGGGAGCAAGAGATATTAACATTTTGTACGTCATATAGTAGCTAGCACGCTCTATAGGAAGCCCTTTTCTTAGGTTTTTTCCTGTTTGTGCAGTATGCCTGCATACGCATGAATACGTCTAAGGGAGCAATAGTTATTAACATTTTATACGTCATATAGTATCTAGCACGCTCTATAAGAAGCCCTTTTCTTAGTTTTTTTCCTATTTATGCAGTAGCTAACATTCTCTATAAGAATCGTCTTTCTTGGGTTTTTCCCTATTTATGCAGTATGCCTGCATACGCATGCATACGTCTAAGGGAGCAAGAGATATTAACATTTTGTACGTCATATAGTGGCTAGCACGCTCTATAGGAAGCCCTTTTCTTAGGTTTTTTCCTGTTTGTGCAGTATGCCTGCATACGCATGAATACGTCTAAGGGAACAATAGTTATTAACATTTTATACGTCATATAGTATCTAGCACGCTCTATAAGAAGCCCTTTTCTTAGGTTTTTTCCTATTTATGCAGTAGCTAACATTCTCTATAAGAATCGTCTTTCTTGGGTTTTTCCCTATTTATGCAGTATGCCTGCATACGCATGCATACGTCTAAGGGAGCAAGAGATATTAACATTTTGTACGTCATATAGTAGCTAGCACGCTCTATAGGAAGCCCTTTTCTTAGGTTTTTTCCTGTTTGTGCAGTATGCCTGCATACGCATGAATACGTCTAAGGGAGCAATAGTTATTAACATTTTATACGTCATATAGTATCTAGCACGCTCTATAAGAAGCCCTTTTCTTAGGTTTTTTCCTATTTATGCAGTAGCTAACATTCTCTATAAGAATCGTCTTTCTTGGGTTTTTCCCTATTTATGCAGTATGCCTGCATACGCATGCATACGTCTAAGGGAGCAAGAGATATTAACATTTTGTACGTCATATAGTAGCTAGCACGCTCTATAGGAAGCCCTTTTCTTAGGTTTTTTCCTATTTATGCAGTAGCTAACATTCTCTATAAGAATCGTCTTTCTTGGGTTTTTCCCTATTTATGCAGTATGCCTGCATACGCATGCATACGTCTAAGGGAGCAAGAGATATTAACATTTTGTACGTCATATAGTAGCTAGCACGCTCTATAGGAAGCCCTTTTCTTAGGTTTTTTCCTGTTTGTGCAGTATGCCTGCATACGCATGAATACGTCTAAGGGAGCAATAGTTATTAACATTTTATACGTCATATAGTATCTAGCACGCTCTATAAGAAGCCCTTTTCTTAGGTTTTTTCCTAGTTATGCAGTAGCTAACATTCTCTATAAGAATCGTCTTTCTTGGGTTTTTCCCTATTTATGCAGTATGCCTGCATACGCATGCATACGTCTAAGGGAGCAAGAGATATTAACATTTTGTACGCTCTATAGGAAGCCCTTTTCTTAGGTTTTTTCCTGTTTGTGCAGTATGCCTGCATACGCATGAATACGTCTAAGGGAGCAAGAGATATTAACATTTTGTACGTCATATAGTAGCTAGCACGCTCTATAAGAAGCCCTTTTCTTAGGTTTTTTCCTATTTATGCAGTACGTCTGCATACGTCTAACGGAGCAAGAGATATTAACAGTTTGTACGTCATATAGTATCTAGCACGCTCTATAGGAAGCCCTTTTCTTAGGTTTTTTCCTGTTAGTGCAGTATGCCTGCATACGCATGAATACGTCTAAGGGAGCAATAGTTATTAACATTTTGTACGTCATATAGTAGCTAGCACGCTCTATAGGAAGCCCTTTTCTTAGGTTTTTTCCTGTTTGTGCAGTATGCCTGCATACGCATGAATACGTCTAAGGGAGCAATAGTTATTAACATTTTATACGTCATATAGTATCTAGACGCTCTATAAGAAGCCCTTTTCTTAGGTTTTTTCCTATTTATGCAGTACGTCTGCATACGTCTAACGGAGCAAGAGATATTAACAGTTTGTACGTCATATAGTATCTAGCACGCTCTATAAGAAGCCCTTTTCTTAGGTTTTTTCCTATTTATGCAGTAGCTAACATTCTCTATAAGAATCGTCTTTCTTGGGTTTTTCCCTATTTATGCAGTATGCCTGCATACGCATGCATACGTCTAAGGGAGCAAGAGATATTAACATTTTGTACGTCATATAGTAGCTAGCACGCTCTATAGGAAGCCCTTTTCTTAGGTTTTTTCCTATTTATGCAGTAGCTAACATTCTCTATAAGAATCGTCTTTCTTGGGTTTTTCCCTATTTATGCAGTATGCCTGCATACGCATGCATACGTCTAAGGGAGCAAGAGATATTAACATTTTGTACGTCATATAGTAGCTAGCACGCTCTATAGGAAGCCCTTTTCTTAGGTTTTTTCCTGTTTGTGCAGTATGCCTGCATACGCATGAATACGTCTAAGGGAGCAATAGTTATTAACATTTTATACGTCATATAGTATCTAGCACGCTCTATAAGAAGCCCTTTTCTTAGGTTTTTTCCTATTTATGCAGTAGCTAACATTCTCTATAAGAATCGTCTTTCTTGGGTTTTTCCCTATTTATGCAGTATGCCTGCATACGCATGCATACGTCTAAGGGAGCAAGAGCAGTTTGTACGTCATATAGTATCTAGCACGCTCTATAAGAAGCCCTTTTCTTAGGTTTTTTCCTATTTATGCAGTATGCCTGCATACGCATTCATACGTCTAAGGGAGCAAGAGATATTAACAGTTTGTACGTCATATAGTATCTAGCACGCTCTATAAGAAGCCCTTTTCTTAGGTTTTTTCCTATTTATGCAGTAGCTAACATTCTCTATAAGAATCGTCTTTCTTGGGTTTTTCCCTATTTATGCAGTATGCCTGCATACGCATGCATACGTCTAAGGGAGCAAGAGATATTAACATTTTGTACGTCATATAGTATCTAGACGCTCTATAAGAAGCCCTTTTCTTAGGTTTTATCCTATTTATGCAGTACGTCTGCATACGTCTAACGGAGCAAGAGATATTAACAGTTTGTACGTCATATAGTATCTAGCACGCTCTATAAGAAGCCTTTTTCTTAGGTTTTTTCCTATTTATGCAGTAGCTAACATTCTCTATAAGAATCGTCTTTCTTGGGTTTTTCCCTATTTATGCAGTATGCCTGCATACGCATGCATACGTCTAAGGGAGCAAGAGATATTAACATTTTGTACGTCATATAGTAGCTAGCACGCTCTATAGGAAGCCCTTTTCTTAGGTTTTTTCCTATTTATGCAGTAGCTAACATTCTCTATAAGAATCGTCTTTCTTGGGTTTTTCCCTATTTATGCAGTATGCCTGCATACGCATGCATACGTCTAAGGGAGCAAGAGCAGTTTGTACGTCATATAGTATCTAGCACGCTCTATAAGAAGCCCTTTTCTTAGGTTTTTTCCTATTTATGCAGTATGCCTGCATACGCATGCATACGTCTAAGGGAGCAAGAGATATTAACAGTTTGTACGTCATATAGTATCTAGCACGCTCTATAAGAAGCCCTTTTCTTAGGTTTTTTCCTATTTATGCAGTAGCTAACATTCTCTATAAGAATCGTCTTTCTTGGGTTTTTCCCTATTTATGCAGTATGCCTGCATACGCATGCATACGTCTAAGGGAGCAAGAGATA
The DNA here is from genome assembly GCA_958301585.1 of Merodon equestris. Taxonomy (NCBI): domain Eukaryota; kingdom Metazoa; phylum Arthropoda; class Insecta; order Diptera; family Syrphidae; genus Merodon; species Merodon equestris. Next base: position 98,391,072 of record OY284415.1, on the reverse strand, counting down.
TTAACATTTTGTACGTCATATAGTAGCTAGCACGCTCTATAGGAAGCCCTTTTCTTAGGTTTTTTCCTGTTTGTGCAGTATGCCTGCATACGCATGAATACGTCTAAGGGAGCAATAGTTATTAACATTTTATACGTCATATAGTATCTAGCACGCTCTATAAGAAGCCCTTTTCTTAGGTTTTTTCCTATTTATGCAGTAGCTAACATTCTCTATAAGAATCGTCTTTCTTGGGTTTTTCCCTATTTATGCAGTATGCCTGCATACGCATGCATACGTCTAAGGGAGCAAGAGATATTAACATTTTGTACGTCATATAGTAGCTAGCACGCTCTATAGGAAGCCCTTTTCTTAGGTTTTTTCCTATTTATGCAGTAGCTAACATTCTCTATAAGAATCGTCTTTCTTGGGTTTTTCCCTATTTATGCAGTATGCCTGCATACGCATGCATACGTCTAAGGGAGCAAGAGATATTAACATTTTGTACGTCATATAGTAGCTAGCACGCTCTATAGGAAGCCCTTTTCTTAGGTTTTTTCCTGTTAGTGCAGTATGCCTGCATACGCATGAATACGTCTAAGGGAGCAATAGTTATTAACATTTTATACGTCATATAGTATCTAGACGCTCTATAAGAAGCCCTTTTCTTAGGTTTTATCCTATTTATGCAGTACGTCTGCATACGTCTAACGGAGCAAGAGATATTAACAGTTTGTACGTCATATAGTATCTAGCACGCTCTATAAGAAGCCCTTTTCTTAGGTTTTTTCCTATTTATGCAGTAGCTAACATTCTCTATAAGAATCGTCTTTCTTGGGTTTTTCCCTATTTATGCAGTATGCCTGCATACGCATGCATACGTCTAAGGGAGCAAGAGATATTAACATTTTGTACGTCATATAGTAGCTAGCACGCTCTATAGGAAGCCCTTTTCTTAGGTTTTTTCCTATTTATGCAGTAGCTAACATTCTCTATAAGAATCGTCTTTCTTGGGTTTTTCCCTATTTATGCAGTATGCCTGCATACGCATGCATACGTCTAAGGGAGCAAGAACAGTTTGTACGTCATATAGTATCTAGCACGCTCTATAAGAAGCCCTTTTCTTAGGTTTTTTCCTATTTATGCAGTATGCCTGCATACGCATGCATACGTCTAAGGGAGCAAGAGATATTAACAGTTTGTACGTCATATAGTATCTAGCACGCTCTATAAGAAGCCCTTTTCTTAGGTTTTTTCCTATTTATGCAGTAGCTAACATTCTCTATAAGAATCGTCTTTCTTGGGTTTTTCCCTATTTATGCAGTATGCCTGCATACGCATGCATACGTCTAAGGGAGCAAGAGATATTAACATTTTGTACGTCATATAGTAGCTAGCACGCTCTATAGGAAGCCCTTTTCTTAGGTTTTTTCCTATTTATGCAGTAGCTAACATTCTCTATAAGAATCGTCTTTCTTGGGTTTTTCCCTATTTATGCAGTATGCCTGCATACGCATGCATACGTCTAAGGGAGCAAGAGATATTAACATTTTGTACGTCATATAGTAGCTAGCACGCTCTATAGGAAGCCCTTTTCTTAGGTTTTTTCCTGTTTGTGCAGTATGCCTGCATACGCATGAATACGTCTAAGGGAGCAATAGTTATTAACATTTTATACGTCATATAGTATCTAGACGCTCTATAAGAAGCCCTTTTCTTAGGTTTTTTCCTATTTATGCAGTACGTCTGCATACGTCTAACGGAGCAAGAGATATTAACAGTTTGTACGTCATATAGTATCTAGCACGCTCTATAAGAAGCCCTTTTCTTAGGTTTTTTCCTATTTATGCAGTAGCTAACATTCTCTATAAGAATCGTCTTTCTTGGGTTTTTCCCTATTTATGCAGTATGCCTGCATACGCATGCATACGTCTAAGGGAGCAAGAGATATTAACATTTTGTACGTCATATAGTAGCTAGCACGCTCTATAGGAAGCCCTTTTCTTAAGTTTTTTCCTATTTATGCAGTAGCTAACATTCTCTATAAGAATCGTCTTTCTTGGGTTTTTCCCTATTTATGCAGTATGCCTGCATACGCATGCTTACGTCTAAGGGAGCAAGAGATATTAACAGTTTGTACGTCATATAGTATCTAGCACGCTCTATAAGAAGCCCTTTTCTTAGGTTTTTTCCTATTTATGCAGTAGCTAACATTCTCTATAAGAATCGTCTTTCTTGGGTTTTTCCCTATTTATGCAGTATGCCTGCATACGCATGCATACGTCTAAGGGAGCAAGAGATATTAACATTTTGTACGTCATATAGTAGCTAGCACGCTCTATAGGAAGCCCTTTTCTCAGGTTTTTTCCTGTTTGTGCAGTATGCCTGCATACGCATGAATACGTCTAAGGGAGCAATAGTTATTAACATTTTGTACGTCATATAGTATCTAGACGCTCTATAAGAAGCCCTTTTCTTAGGTTTTTTCATATTTATGCAGTACGTCTGCATACGTCTAAGGGAGCAAGAGATATTAACAGTTTGTACGTCATATAGTATCTAGCACGCTCTATAAGAAGCCCTTTTCTTAGGTTTTTTCCTGTTTGTGCAGTATGCCTGCATACGCATGAATACGTCTAAGGGAGCAATTGTTATTAACATTTTATACGTCATATAGTATCTAGACGCTCTATAAGAAGCCCTTTTCTTAGGTTTTTTCCTATTTATGCAGTACGTCTGCATACGTCTAACGGAGCAAGAGATATTAACAGTTTGTACGTCATATAGTATCTAGCACGCTCTATAAGAAGCCCTTTTCTTAGGTTTTTTCCTATTTATGCAGTAGCTAACATTCTCTATAAGAATCGTCTTTCTTGGGTTTTTCCCTATTTATGCAGTATGCCTGCATACGCATGCATACGTCTAAGGGAGCAAGAGATATTAACATTTTGTACGTCATATAGTAGCTAGCACGCTCTATAGGAAGCCCTTTTCTTAGGTTTTTTCCTATTTATGCAGTAGCTAACATTCTCTATAAGAATCGTCTTTCTTGGGTTTTTCCCTATTTATGCAGTATGCCTGCATACGCATGCATACGTATAAGGGAGCAAGAGATATTAACATTTTGTACGTCATATAGTAGCTAGCACGCTCTATAGGAAGCCCTTTTCTTAGGTTTTTTCCTGTTTGTGCAGTATGCCTGCATACGCATGAATACGTCTAAGGGAGCAATAGTTATTAACATTTTATACGTCATATAGTATCTAGACGCTCTATAAGAAGCCCTTTTCTTAGGTTTTTTCCTATTTATGCAGTACGTCTGCATACGTCTAACGGAGCAAGAGATATTAACAGTTTGTACGTCATATAGTATCTAGCACGCTCTATAAGAAGCCCTTTTCTTAGGTTTTTTCCTATTTATGCAGTAGCTAACATTCTCTATAAGAATCGTCTTTCTTGGGTTTTTCCCTATTTATGCAGTATGCCTGCATACGCATGCATACGTCTAAGGGAGCAAGAGATATTAACATTTTGTACGTCATATAGTAGCTAGCACGCTCTATAGGAAGCCCTTTTCTTAGGTTTTTTCCTATTTATGCAGTAGCTAACATTCTCTATAAGAATCGTCTTTCTTGGGTTTTTCCCTATTTATGCAGTATGCCTGCATACGCATGCATACGTCTAAGGGAGCAAGAGATATTAACATTTTGTACGTCATATAGTAGCTAGCACGCTCTATAGGAAGCCCTTTTCTTAGGTTTTTTCCTATTTATGCAGTATGCCTGCATACGCATGCATACGTCTAAGGGAGCAAGAGATATTAACATTTTGTACGTCATATAGTAGCTAGCACGCTCTATAGGAAGCCCTTTTCTTAGGTTTTTTCCTATTTATGCAGTATGCCTGCATACGCATGCATACGTCTAAGGGAGCAATAGTTATTAACATTTTATACGTCATATAGTATCTAGACGCTCTATAAGAAGCCCTTTTCTTAGGTTTTTTCCTATTTATGCAGTACGTCTGCATACGTCTAAGGGAGCAAGAGATATTAACAGTTTGTACGTCATATAGTATCTAGCACGCTCTATAAGAAGCCCTTTTCTTAGGTTTTTTCCTATTTATGCAGTATGCCTGCATACGCATGCATACGTCTAAGGGAGCAAGATATTTTGTACGTCATATAGTAGCTAGCACGCTCTATAGGAAGCCCTTTTCTTAGGTTTTTTCCTATTTATGCAGTATGCCTGCATACGCATGCATACGTCTAAGGGAGCAAGAGATATTAACATTTTGTACGTCATATAGTAGCTAGCACGCTCTATAGGAAGCCCTTTTCTTAGGTTTTTTCCTATTTATGCAGTAGCTAACATTCTCTATAAGAATCGTCTTTCTTGGGTTTTTTCCTATTTATGCAGTATGCCTGCATACGCATGCATACGTCTAAGGGAGCAAGATATTTTGTACGTCATATAGTAGCTAGCACGCTCTATAGGAAGCCCTTTTCTTAGGTTTTTTCCTATTTATGCAGTATGCCTGCATACGCATGCATACGTCTAAGGGAGCAAGAGATATTAACATTTTGTACGTCATATAGTATCTAGACGCTCTATAAGAAGCCCTTTTCTTAGGTTTTTTCCTATTTATGCAGTACGTCTGCATACGTCTAAGGGAGCAAGAGATATTAACAGTTTGTACGTCATATAGTATCTAGCACGCTCTATAAGAAGCCCTTTTCTTAGGTTTTCTCCTATTTATGCAGTATGCCTGCATACGCATGCATACGTCTAAGGGAGCAAGAGATATTAACATTTTGTACGTCATATAGTAGCTAGCACGCTCTATAGGAAGCCCTTTTCTTAAGTTTTTTCCTATTTATGCAGTAGCTAACATTCTCTATAAGAATCGTCTTTCTTGGGTTTTTCCCTATTTATGCAGTATGCCTGCATACGCATGCATACGTCTAAGGGAGCAAGAGATATTAACATTTTGTACGTCATATAGTATCTAGACGCTCTATAAGAAGCCCTTTTCTTAGGTTTTTTCATATTTATGCAGTACGTCTGCATACGTCTAAGGGAGCAAGAGATATTAACAGTTTGTACGTCATATAGTATCTAGCACGCTCTATAAGAAGCCCTTTTCTTAGGTTTTTTCCTGTTTGTGCAGTATGCCTGCATACGCATGAATACGTCTAAGGGAGCAATTGTTATTAACATTTTATACGTCATATAGTATCTAGACGCTCTATAAGAAGCCCTTTTCTTAGGTTTTCTCCTATTTATGCAGTACGTCTGCATACGTCTAAGGGAGCAAGAGATATTAACAGTTTGTTCGTCATATAGTATCTAGCACGCTCTATAAGAAGCCCTTTTCTTAGGTTTTTTCCTATTTATGCAGTATGCCTGCATACGCATGCATACGTCTAAGGGAGCAAGAGATATTAACATTTTGTACGTCATATAGTAGCTAGCACGCTCTATAGGAAGCCCTTTTCTTAGGTTTTTTCCTATTTATGCAGTATGCCTGCATGCGCATGCATACGTCTAAGGGAGCAAGAGATATTAACATTTTGTACGTCATATAGTAGCTAGCACGCTCTATAGGAAGCCCTTTTCTTAGGTTTTTTCCTGTTTGTGCAGTATGCCTGCATACGCATGAATACGTCTAAGGGAGCAATAGTTATTAACATTTTATACGTCATATAGTATCTAGACGCTCTATAAGAAGCCCTTTTCTTAGGTTTTTTCCTATTTATGCAGTACGTCTGCATACGTCTAAGGGAGCAAGAGATATTAACAGTTTGTACGTCATATAGTATCTAGCACGCTCTATAAGAAGCCCTTTTCTTAGGTTTTTTCCTATTTATGCAGTATGCCTGCATACGCATGCATACGTCTAAGGGAGCAAGAGATATTAACATTTTGTACGTCATAAAGTAGCTAGCACGCTCTATAGGAAGCCCTTTTCTTAAGTCTTTTCCTATTTATGCAGTAGCTAACATTCTCTATAAGAATCGTCTTTCTTAGGTTTTTCCCTATTTATGCAGTATGCCTGCATACGCATGCATACGTCTAAGGGAGCAAGAGATATTAACATTTTGTACGTCATATAGTAGCTAGCACACTCTATAGGAAGCCCTTTTCTTAGGTTTTTCCCTATTTATGCAGTATGCCTGCATACGCATGCATACGTCTAAGGGAGCAAGAGATATTAACATTTTGTACATCATATAGTAGCTAGCACGCTCTATAGGAAGCCCTTTTCTTAGGTTTTTTCCTGTTTGTGCAGTATGCCTGCATACGCATGAATACGTCTAAGGGAGCAATAGTTATTAACATTTTATACGTCATATAGTATCTAGACGCTCTATAAGAAGCCCTTTTCTTAGGTTTTTTCCTATTTATGCAGTACGTCTGCATACGTCTAAGGGAGCAAGAGATATTAACAGTTTTTACGTCATATAGTATCTAGCACGCTCTATAAGAAGACCTTTTCTTAGGTTTTTTCCTATTTATGCAGTATGCCTGCATACGCATGCATACGTCTAAGGGAGCAAGAGATATTAACATTTTGTACGTCATATAGTAGCTAGCACGCTCTATAGGAAGCCCTTTTCTTAAGTCTTTTCCTATTTATGCAGTAGCTAACATTCTCTATAAGAATCGTCTTTCTTAGGTTTTTCCCTATTTATGCAGTATGCCTGCATACGCATGCATACGTCTAAGGGAGCAAGAGATATTAACATTTTGTACGTCATATAGTAGCTAGCACGCTCTATAGGAAGCCCTTTTCTTAAGCTTTTTCCTATTTATGCAGTAGCTAACATTCTCTATAAGAATCGTCTTTCTTAGGTTTTTCCCAATTTATGCAGTATGCCTGCATACGCATGCATACGTCTAAGGGAGCAATAGTTATTAACATTTTATACGTCATATAGTATCTAGACGCTCTATAAGAAGCCCTTTTCTTAGGTTTTTTCCTGTTTGTGCAGTATGCCTGCATACGCATGAATACGTCTAAGGGAGCAATAGTTATTAACATTTTATACGTCATATAGTATCTAGACGCTCTATAAGAAGCCCTTTTCTTAGGTTTTTTCCTATTTATGCAGTACGTCTGCATACGTCTAAGGGAGCAAGAGATATTAACAGTTTGTACGTCATATAGTATCTAGCACGCTCTATAAGAAGCCCTTTTCTTAGGTTTTTTCCTATTTATGCAGTAGCTAACATTCTCTATAAGAATCGTCTTTCTTAGGTTTTTCCCTATTTATGCAGTATGCCTGCATACACATGCATACGTCTAAGGGAGCAAGAGATATTAACATTTTGTACGTCATATAGTAGCTAGCACGCTCTATAGGAAGCCCTTTTCTTAAGTCTTTTCCTATTTATGCAGTATGCCTGCATACGCATGCATACGTCTAAGGGAGCAAGAGATATTAACATTTTGTACGCCATATAGTAGCTAGCACGCTCTATAGGAAGCCCTTTTCTTAGGTTTTTTCCTGTTTGTGCAGTATGCCTGCATACGCATGAATACGTCTAAGGGAGCAATAGTTATTAACATTTTATACGTCATATAGTATCTAGACGCTCTATAAGAAGCCCTTTTCTTAGGTTTTTTCCTATTTATGCAGTACGTCTGCATACGTCTAAGGGAGCAAGAGATATTAACAGTTTGTACGTCATATAGTATCTAGCACGCTCTATAAGAAGCCCTTTTCTTAGGTTTTTTCCTATTTATGCAGTATGCCTGCATACGAATGCATACGTCTAAGGGAGCAAGAGATATTAACATTTTGTACGTCATATAGTAGCTAGCACGCTCTATAGGAAGCCCTTTTCTTAAGTCTTTTCCTATTTATGCAGTAGCTAACATTCTCTATAAGAATCGTCTTTCTTAGGTTTTTCCCAATTTATGCAGTATGCCTGCATACGCATGCATACGTCTAAGGGAGCAAGAGATATTAACATTTTGTACGTCATATAGTAGCTAGCACGATCTATAGGAAGCCCTTTTCTTAAGTCTTTTCATATTTATGCAGTAGCTAACATTCTCTATAAGAATCGTCTTTCTTAGGTTTTTCCCTATTTATGCAGTATGCCTGCATACACATGCATACGTCTAAGGGAGCAAGAGATATTAACATTTTGTACGTCATATAGTAGCTAGCACGCTCTATAGGAAGCCCTTTTCTTAGGTTTTTTCCTGTTTGTGCAGTATGCCTGCATACGCATGAATACGTCTAAGGGAGCAATAGTTATTAACATTTTATACGTCATATAGTATCTAGACGCTCTATAAGAAGCCCTTTTCTTAGGTTTTTTCCTATTTATGCAGTACGTCTGCATACGTCTAAGGGAGCAAGAGATATTAACAGTTTGTACGTCATATAGTATCTAGCACGCTCTATAAGAAGCCCTTTTCTTAGGTTTTTTCCTATTTATGCAGTATGCCTGCATACGCATGCATACGTCTAAGGGAGCAAGAGATATTAACATTTTATATGTCATATAGTAGCTAGCACGCTCTATAGGATGCCCTTTTCTTAAGTTTTTTCCTATTTATGGAGTATGCCTGCATACGCATGCATACGTCTAAGGGAGCAAGAGATATTAACATTTTGTACGTTATATAGTAGCTAGCACGCTCTATAGGAAGCCCTTTTCTTAGGTTTTTTCCTATTTATGCAGTACGTCTGCATACGTCTAAGGGAGCAAGAGATATTAACAGTTTGTACGTCATATAGTATCTAGCACGCTCTATAAGAAGCCCTTTTCTTAGGTTTTTCCCTATTTATGCAGTATGCCTGCATACGCATGTATACGTCTAAGGGAGCAAGAGATATTAACATTTTGTACGTCATATAGTAGCTAGCACGCTCTATAGGAAGCCCTTTTCTTAAGTTTTTTCATATTTATGCAGTACGTCTGCATACGTCTAAGGGAGCAAGAGATATTAACAGTTTGTACGTCATATAGTAGCTAGCACGCTCTATAGGATGCCCTTTTCTTAGGTTTTTCCCTATTTATGCAGTATGCCTGCATACACATGCATACGTCTAAGGGAGCAAGGGATATTAACATTTTGTACGTCATATAGTAGCTAGCACGCTCTATAGGAAGCCCTTTTCTTAGGTTTTTTCCTATTTATGCAGTATGCCTGCATACGCATGCATACGTCTAAGGGAGCAAGAGATATTAACATTTTGTACGTCATATAGTAGCTAGCACGCTCTATAGGAAGCCCTTTTCTTAGGTTTTTTCTTGTTTGTGCAGTATGCCTGCATACGCATGCATACGTCTAAGGGAGCAAGAGATATTAACATTTTGTACGTTATATAGTAGCTAGCACGCTCTATAGGAAGCCCTTTTCTTAGGTTTTTTCCTATTTATGCAGTACGTCTGCATACGTCTAAGGGAGCAAGAGATATTAACAGTTTGTACGTCATATAGTATCTAGCACGCTCTATAAGAAGCCCTTTTCTTAGGTTTTTCCCTATTTATGCAGTATGCCTGCATACGCATGTATACGTCTAAGGGAGCAAGAGATATTAACATTTTGTACGTCATATAGTAGCTAGCACGCTCTATAGGAAGCCCTTTTCTTAAGTTTTTTCATATTTATGCAGTACGTCTGCATACGTCTAAGGGAGCAAGAGATATTAACAGTTTGTACGTCATATAGTAGCTAGCACGCTCTATAGGATGCCCTTTTCTTAGGTTTTTCCCTATTTATGCAGTATGCCTGCATACACATGCATACGTCTAAGGGAGCAAGAGATATTAACATTTTGTACGTCATATAGTAGCTAGCACGCTCTATAGGAAGCCCTTTTCTTAGGTTTTTTCCTGTTTGTGCAGTATGCCTGCATACGCATGAATACGTCTAAGGGAGCAATAGTTATTAACATTTTATACGTCATATAGTATCTAGACGCTCTATAAGAAGCCCTTTTCTTAGGTTTTTTCCTATTTATGCAGTACGTCTGCATACGTCTAAGGGAGCAAGAGATATTAACAGTTTGTACGTCATATAGTATCTAGCACGCTCTATAAGAAGCCCTTTTCTTAGGTTTTTTCCTATTTATGCAGTATGCCTGCATACGCATGCATACGTCTAAGGGAGCAAGAGATATTAACATTTTGTATGTCATATAGTAGCTAGCACGCTCTATAGGATGCCCTTTTCTTAAGTTTTTTCCTATTTATGCAGTAGCTAACATTCTCTATAAGAATCGTCTTTCTTAGGTTTTTCCCTATTTATGCCTGCATACGCATGCATACGTCTAAGGGAGCAAGAGATATTAACATTTTGTACGTCATATAGTAGCTAGCACGCTCTATAGGAAGCCCTTTTCTTAAGTCTTTTCCTATTTATGCAGTAGCTAACATTCTCTATAAGAATCGTCTTTCTTAGGTTTTTCCCAATTTATGCAGTATGCCTGCATACGCATGCATACGTCTAAGGGAGCAAGAGATATTAACATTTTGTACGTCATATAGTAGCTAGCACGCTCTATAGGAAGCCCTTTTCTTAAGTCTTTTCATATTTATGCAGTAGCTAACATTCTCTATAAGAATCGTCTTTCTTAGGTTTTTCCCTATTTATGCAGTATGCCTGCCTACACATGCATACGTCTAAGGGAGCAAGAGATATTAACATTTTGTACGTCATATAGTAGCTAGCACGCTCTATAGGAAGCCCTTTTCTTAGGTTTTTTCCTGTTTGTGCAGTATGCCTGCATACGCAGGAATACGTCTAAGGGAGCAATAGTTATTAACATTTTATACGTCATATAGTATCTAGACGCTCTATAAGAAGCCCTTTTCTTAGGTTTTTTCCTATTTATGCAGTACGTCTGCATACGTCTAAGGGAGCAAGAGATATTAACAGTTTGTACGTCATATAGTATCTAGCACGCTCTATAAGAAGCCCTTTTCTTAGGTTTTTCCCTATTTATGCAGTAGCTAACATTCTCTATAAGAATCGTCTTTCTTAGGTTTTTCCCTATTTATGCAGTATGCCTGCATACGCATGCATACGTCTAAGGGAGCAAGAGATATTAACATTTTGTATGTCATATAGTAGCTAGCACGCTCTATAGGAAGCCCTTTTCTTAGGTTTTTTCCTGTTTGTGCAGTATGCCTGCATACACATGCATACGTCTAACGGAGCAAGAGATATTAACATTTTGTATGTCATATAGTAGCTAGCACGCTCTATAGGATGCCCTTTTCTTAAGTTTTTTCCTATTTATGCAGTAGCTAACATTCTCTATAAGAATCGTCTTTCTTAGGTTTTTCCCTATTTATGCAGTATGCCTGCATACGCATGCATACGTCTAAGGGAGCAAGAGATATTAACATTTTGTACGTCATATAGTAGCTAGCACGCTCTATAGGAAGCCCTTTTCTTAGGTTTTTCCTTGTTTGTGCAGTATGCCTGCATACGCATGCATACGTCTAAGGGAGCAAGAGATATTAACATTTTGTACGTTATATAGTAGCTAGCACGCTCTATAGGAAGCCCTTTTCTTAAGTCTTTTCATATTTATGCAGTAGCTAACATTCTCTATAAGAATCGTCTTTCTTAGGTTTTTCCCTATTTATGCAGTATGCCTGCATACGCATGTATACGTCTAAGGGAGCAAGAGATATTAACATTTTGTACGTCATATAGTAGCTAGCACGCTCTATAGGAAGCCCTTTTCTTAAGTTTTTTCATATTTATGCAGTACGTCTGCATACGTCTAAGGGAGCAAGAGATATTAACAGTTTGTACGTCATATAGTAGCTAGCACGCTCTATAGGAAGCCCTTTTCTTAGGTTTTTTCCTGTTTGTGCAGTATGCCTGCATACGCATGCATACGTCTAAGGGAGCAACATTTTGTATGTCATATAGTAGCTAGCACGCTCTATAGGATGCCCTTTTCTTAAGTTTTTTCCTATTTATGCAGTATGCCTGCATACGAATGCATACGTCTAAGGGAGCAAGAGATATTAATATTTTGTACGTCATATAGTAGCTAGCACGCTCTATAGGAAGCCCTTTTCTTAAGTCTTTTCCTATTTATGCAGTAGCTAACATTCTCTATAAGAATCGTCTTTCTTAGGTTTTTCCCTATTTATGCAGTATGCCTGCATACGCATGCATACGTCTAAGGGAGCAAGAGATATTAACATTTTGTACGTCATATAGTAGCTAGCACGCTCTATAGGAAGCCCTTTTCTTAAGTCTTTTCATATTTATGCAGTAGCTAACATTCTCTATAAGAATCGTCTTTCTTAGGTTTTTCCCTATTTATGCAGTATGCCTGCATACGCATGCATACGTCTAAGGGAGCAATAGTTATTAACATTTTATACGTCATATAGTATCTAGACGCTCTATAAGAAGCCCTTTTCTTAGGTTTTTTCCTATTTATGCAGTACGTCTGCATACGTCTAAGGGAGCAAGAGATATTAACAGTTTGTATAGTATCTAGCACGCTCTATAAGAAGCCCTTTTCTTAGGTTTTTTCCTATTTATGCAGTATGCCTGCATACGCATGCATACGTCTAAGGGAGCAAGAGATATTAACATTTTGTACGTTATATAGTAGCTAGCACGCTCTATAGGAAGCCCTTTTCTTAAGTCTTTTCATATTTATGCAGTAGCTAACATTCTCTATAAGAATCGTCTTTCTTAGGTTTTTCCCTATTTATGCAGTATGCCTGCATACGCATGTATACGTCTAAGGGAGCAAGAGATATTAACATTTTGTACGTCATATAGTAGCTAGCACGCTCTATAGGATGCCCTTTTCTTAGGTTTTTCCCTATTTATGCAGTATGCCTGCATACACATGCATACGTCTAAGGGAGCAAGAGATATTAACATTTTGTACGTCATATAGTAGCTAGCACGCTCTATAGGAAGCCCTTTTCTTAGGTTTTTTCCTGTTTGTGCAGTATGCCTGCATACGCATGAATACGTCTAAGGGAGCAATAGTTATTAACATTTTATACGTCATATAGTATCTAGACGCTCTATAAGAAGCCCTTTTCTTAGGTTTTTTCCTATTTATGCAGTACGTCTGCATACGTCTAAGGGAGCAAGAGATATTAACAGTTTGTACGTCATATAGTAGCTAGCACGCTCTATAGGATGCCCTTTTCTTAGGTTTTTCCCTATTTATGCAGTATGCCTGCATACACATGCATACGTCTAAGGGAGCAAGAGATATTAACATTTTGTACGTCATATAGTAGCTAGCACGCTCTATAGGAAGCCCTTTTCTTAGGTTTTTTCCTGTTTGTGCAGTATGCCTGCATACGCATGAATACGTCTAAGGGAGCAATAGTTATTAACATTTTATACGTCATATAGTATCTAGACGCTCTATAAGAAGCCCTTTTCTTAGGTTTTTTCCTATTTATGCAGTACGTCTGCATACGTCTAAGGGAGCAAGAGATATTAACAGTTTGTACGTCATATAGTAGCTAGCACGCTCTATAAGAAGCCCTTTTCTTAGGTTTTTTCCTATTTATGCAGTATGCCTGCATACGAATGCATACGTCTAAGGGAGCAAGAGATATTAACATTTTGTACGTCATATAGTAGCTAGCACGCTCTATAGGAAGCCCTTTTCTTAAGTCTTTTCCTATTTATGCAGTAGCTAACATTCTCTATAAGAATCGTCTTTCTTAGGTTTTTCCCAATTTATGCAGTATGCCTGCATACGCATGCATACGTCTAAGGGAGCAAGAGATATTAACATTTTGTACGTTATATAGTAGCTAGCACGCTCTATAGGAAGCCCTTTTCTTAAGTCTTTTCATATTTATGCAGTAGCTAACATTCTCTATAAGAATCGTCTTTCTTAGGTTTTTCCCTATTTATGCAGTATGCCTGCATACGCATGTATACGTCTAAGGGAGCAAGAGATATTAACATTTTGTACGTCATATAGTAGCTAGCACGCTCTATAGGATGCCCTTTTCTTAGGTTTTTCCCTATTTATGCAGTATGCCTGCATACACATGCATACGTCTAAGGGAGCAAGAGATATTAACATTTTGTACGTCATATAGTAGCTAGCACGCTCTATAGGAAGCCCTTTTCTTAGGTTTTTTCCTGTTTGTGCAGTATGCCTGCATACGCATGAATACGTCTAAGGGAGCAATAGTTATTAACATTTTATACGTCATATAGTATCTAGACGCTCTATAAGAAGCCCTTTTCTTAGGTTTTTTCCTATTTATGCAGTACGTCTGCATACGTCTAAGGGAGCAAGAGATATTAACAGTTTGTACGTCATATAGTAGCTAGCACGCTCTATAGGATGCCCTTTTCTTAGGTTTTTCCCTATTTATGCAGTATGCCTGCATACACATGCATACGTCTAAGGGAGCAAGAGATATTAACATTTTGTACGTCATATAGTAGCTAGCACGCTCTATAGGAAGCCCTTTTCTTAGGTTTTTTCCTGTTTGTGCAGTATGCCTGCATACGCATGAATACGTCTAAGGGAGCAATAGTTATTAACATTTTATACGTCATATAGTATCTAGACGCTCTATAAGAAGCCCTTTTCTTAGGTTTTTTCCTATTTATGCAGTACGTCTGCATACGTCTAAGGGAGCAAGAGATATTAACAGTTTGTACGTCATATAGTAGCTAGCACGCTCTATAAGAAGCCCTTTTCTTAGGTTTTTTCCTATTTATGCAGTATGCCTGCATACGAATGCATACGTCTAAGGGAGCAAGAGATATTAACATTTTGTACGTCATATAGTAGCTAGCACGCTCTATAGGAAGCCCTTTTCTTAAGTCTTTTCCTATTTATGCAGTAGCTAACATTCTCTATAAGAATCGTCTTTCTTAGGTTTTTCCCAATTTATGCAGTATGCCTGCATACGCATGCATACGTCTAAGGGAGCAAGAGATATTAACATTTTGTACGTCATATAGTAGCTAGCACGCTCTATAGGAAGCCCTTTTCTTAAGTCTTTTCCTATTTATGCAGTAGCTAACATTCTCTATAAGAATCGTCTTTCTTAGGTTTTTCCCTATTTATGCAGTATGCCTGCATACGCATGCATACGTCTAAGGGAGCAAGAGATATTAACATTTTGTACGTCATATAGTAGCTAGCACGCTCTATAGGAAGCCCTTTTCTTAAGTCTTTTCATATTTATGCAATAGCTAACATTCTCTATAAGAATCGTCTTTCTTAGGTTTTTCCCTATTTATGCAGTATGCCTGCATACGCATGCATACGTCTAAGGGAGCAAGAGATATTAACATTTTGTACGTCATATAGTAGCTAGCACGCTCTATAGGAAGCCCTTTTCTTAGGTTTTTTCCTGTTTGTGCAGTATGCCTGCATACGCATGAATACGTCTAAGGGAGCAAGAGATATTAACATTTTGTACGTTATATAGTAGCTAGCACGCTCTATAAGCCCTTTTCTTAAGTCTTTTCATATTTATGCAGTAGCTAACATTCTCTATAAGAATCGTCTTTCTTAGGTTTTTCCCTATTTATGCAGTATGCCTGCATACGCATGTATACGTCTAAGGGAGCAAGAGATATTAACATTTTGTACGTCATATAGTAGCTAGCACGCTCTATAGGAAGCCCTTTTCTTAGGTTTTTTCCTATTTATGCAGTACGTCTGCATACGTCTAAGGGAGCAAGAGATATTAACATTTTGTACGTCATATAGTAGCTAGCACGCTCTATAGGATGCCCTTTTCTTAGGTTTTTCCCTATTTATGCAGTATGCCTGCATACACATGCATACGTCTAAGGGAGCAAGAGATATTAACATTTTGTACGTCATATAGTAGCTAGCACGCTCTATAAGAAGCCCTTTTCTTAGGTTTTTTCCTATTTATGCAGTACGTCTGCATACGTCTAAGGGAGCAAGAGATATTAACAGTTTGTACGTCATATAAGAAGCACGCTCTATAAGAAGCCCTTTTCTTAGGTTTTTTCCTATTTATGCAGTATGCCTGCATACGAATGCATACGTCTAAGGGAGCAAGAGATATTAACATTTTGTACGTCATATAGTAGCTAGCACGCTCTATAGGAAGCCCTTTTCTTAAGTCTTTTCCTATTTATGCAGTAGCTAACATTCTCTATAAGAATCGTCTTTCTTAGGTTTTTCCCAATTTATGCAGTATGCCTGCATACGCATGCATACGTCTAAGGGAGCAAGAGATATTAACATTTTGTACGTCATATAGTAGCTAGCACGCTCTATAGGAAGCCCTTTTCTTAAGTCTTTTCCTATTTATGCAGTAGCTAACATTCTCTATAAGAATCGTCTTTCTTAGGTTTTTCCCTATTTATGCAGTATGCCTGCATACGCATGCATACGTCTAAGGGAGCAAGAGATATTAACATTTTGAACGTCATATAGTAGCTAGCACGCTCTATATGAAGCCCTTTTCTTAAGTCTTTTCATATTTATGCAGTAGCTAACATTCTCTATAAGAATCGTCTTTCTTAGGTTTTTCCCTATTTATGCAGTATGCCTGCATACGCATGCATACGTCTAAGGGAGCAAGAGATATTAACATTTTGTACGTCATATAGTAGCTAGCACGCTCTATAGGAAGCCCTTTTCTTAGGTTTTTTCCTATTTATGCAGTACGTCTGCATACGTCTAAGGGAGCAAGAGATATTAACAGTTTGTACGTCATATAGTAGCTAGCACGCTCTATAGGATGCCCTTTTCTTAGGTTTTTCCCTATTTATGCAGTATGCCTACATGCATACGTCTAAGGGAGCAAGAGATATTAACATTTTGTACGTCATATAGTAGCTAGCACGCTCTATAGGTTTTTTCCTGTTTGTGCAGTATGCCTGCATACGCATGAATACGTCTAAGGGAGCAATAGTTCCTAACATTTTATACGTCATATAGTATCTAGACGCTCTATAAGAAGCCCTTTTCTTAGGTTTTTTCCTATTTATGCAGTACGTCTGCATACTTCTAAGGGAGCAAGAGATATTAACAGTTTGTACGTCATATAAGAAGCACGCTCTATAAGAAGCCCTTTTCTTAGGTTTTTTCCTATTTATGCAGTATGCCTGCATACGAATGCATACGTCTAAGGGAGCAAGAGATATTAACATTTTGTACGTCATATAGTAGCTAGCACGCTCTATAGGAAGCCCTTTTCTTAAGTCTTTTCCTATTTATGCAGTAGCTAACATTCTCTATAAGAATCGTCTTTCTTAGGTTTTTCCCAATTTATGCAGTATGCCTGCATACGCATGCATACGTCTAAGGGAGCAAGAGATATTAACATTTTGTACGTCATATAGTGGCTAGCACGCTCTATAGGAAGCCCTTTTCTTAAGTCTTTTCATATTTATGCAGTAGCTAACATTCTCTATAAGAATCGTCTTTCTTAGGTTTTTCCCTATTTATGCAGTATGCCTGCATACACATGCATACGTCTAAGGGAGCAAGAGATATTAACAGTTTGTACGTCATATAGTATCTAGCACGCTCTATAAGAAGCCCTTTTCTTAGGTTTTTTCCTATTTATGCAGTATGCCTGCATACGCATGCATACGTCTAAGGGAGCAAGAGATATTAACATTTTGTACGTCATATAGTAGCTAGCACGCTCTATAGGAAGCCCTTTTCTTAGTTTTTTTCCTGTTTGTGCAGTATGCCTGCATACGCATGAATACGTCTAAGGGAGCAATAGTTATTAACATTTTATACGTCATATAGTATCTAGACGCTCTATAAGAAGCCCCTTTCTTAGGTTTTTTCCTATTTATGCAGTACGTCTGCATACGTCTAAGGGAGCAAGAGATATTAACAGTTTGTACGTCATATAGTATCTAGCACGCTCTATAAGAAGCCCCTTTCTTAGGTTTTTCCCTATTTATGCAGTATGCCTGCATACGCATGCATACGTCTAAGGGAGCAAGAGATATTAACATTTTGAACGTCATATAGTAGCTAGCACGCT
Source organism: Merodon equestris (assembly GCA_958301585.1). Classification (NCBI taxonomy): domain Eukaryota; kingdom Metazoa; phylum Arthropoda; class Insecta; order Diptera; family Syrphidae; genus Merodon; species Merodon equestris. The sequence goes on along the minus strand of OY284415.1, from coordinate 98,373,100 downwards.
CTAATGGAAGCCCTTTTCTTAAGTCTTTTCATATTTATGCAGTAGCTAACATTCTCTATAAGAATCGTCTTTCTTAGGTTTTTCCCTATTTATGCAGTATGCCTGCATACGCATGCATACGTCTAAGGGAGCAAGAGATATTAACATTTTGTACGTCATATAGTAGCTAGCACGCTCTATAGGAAGCCCTTTTCTTAAGTTTTTTCCTATTTATCTTATCTTTATTTATATAGCTAACATTCTCTATAAGAATCGTCTTTCTTAGGTTTTTCCCTATTTATGCAGTATGCCTGCATACGCATGCATACGTCTAAGGGAGCAAGAGATATTAACATTTTGTACGTCATATAGTAGCTAGCACGCTCTATAGGAAGCCCTTTTCTTAAGTCTTTTCATATTTATGCAGTAGCTAACATTCTCTATAAGAATCGTCTTTCTTAGGTTTTTCCCTATTTATGCAGTATGCCTGCATACGCATGCATACGTCTAAGGGAGCAAGAGATATTAACATTTTGAACGTCATATAGTAGCTAGCACGCTCTATAGGAAGCCCTTTTCTTAAGTCTTTTCATATTTATGCAGTAGCTAACATTCTCTATAAGAATCGTCTTTCTTAGGTTTTTCCCTATTTATGCAGTATGCCTGCATACGCATGCATACGTCTAAGGGAGCAAGAGATATTAACATTTTGTACGTCATATAGTAGCTAGCACGCTCTATAGGAAGCCCTTTTCTTAAGTCTTTTCCTATTTATGCAGTAGCTAACATTCTCTATAAGAATCGTCTTTCTTAGGTTTTTCCCTATTTATGCAGTATGCCTGCATACGCATGCATACGTCTAAGGGAGAAAGAGATATTAACATTTTGTACGTCATATAGTAGCTAGCACGCTCTATAGGAAGCCCTTTTCTTAGGTTTTTTCCTATTTATGCAGTATGCCTGCATACGAATGCATACGTCTAAGGGAGCAAGAGATATTAACAGTTTGTACGTCATATAGTATCTAGCACGCTCTATAAGAAGCCCTTTTCTTAGGTTTTTTCCTATTTATGCAGTATGCCTGCATACGCATGCATACGTCTAAGGGAGCAAGAGATATTAATATTTTGTACGTTATATAGTAGCTAGCACGCTCTATAGGATGCCCTTTTCTTAAGTTTTTTCCTATTTATCTTATCTTTATTTATATAGCTAACATTCTCTATAAGAATCGTCTTTCTTAGGTTTTTCCCTATTTATGCAGTATGCCTGCATACGCATGCATACGTCTAAGGGAGCAAGAGATATTAACATTTTGTACGTCATATAGTAGCTAGCACGCTCTATAGGAAGCCCTTTTCTTAAGTCTTTTCATATTTATGCAGTAGCTAACATTCTCTATAAGAATCGTCTTTCTTAGGTTTTTCCCTATTTATGCAGTATGCCTGCATACGCATGCATACGTCTAAGGGAGCAAGAGATATTAACATTTTGTACGTCATATAGTAGCTAGCACGCTCTATAGGAAGCCCTTTTCTTAGGTTTTTTCCTGTTTGTGCAGTATGCCTGCATACGCATGAATACGTCTAAGGGAGCAATAGTTATTAACATTTTATACGTCATATAGTATCTAGACGCTCTATAAGAAGCCCTTTTCTTAGGTTTTTTCCTATTTATGCAGTACGTCTGCATACGTCTAAGGGAGCAAGAGATATTAACAGTTTGTACGTCATATAGTATCTAGACGCTCTATAAGAAGCCCTTTTCTTAGGTTTTTTCCTATTTATGCAGTATGCCTGCATACGAATGCATACGTCTAAGGGAGCAAGAGATATTAACAGTTTGTACGTCATATAGTATCTAGCACGCTCTATAAGAAGTACTTTTCTTAGGTTTTTTCCTATTTATGCAGTATGCCTGCATACGCATGCATACGTCTAAGGGAGCAAGAGATATTAATATTTTGTACGTTATATAGTAGCTAGCACGCTCTATAGGATGCCCTTTTCTTAAGTTTTTTCCTATTTATCTTATCTTTATTTATATAGCTAACATTCTCTATAAGAATCGTCTTTCTTAGGTTTTTCCCTATTTATGCAGTATGCCTGCATACGCATGCATACGTCTAAGGGAGCAAGAGATATTAACATTTTGTACGTCATATAGTAGCTAGCACGCTCTATAGGAAGCCCTTTTCTTAAGTCTTTTCATATTTATGCAGTAGCTAACATTCTCTATAAGAATCGTCTTTCTTAGGTTTTTCCCTATTTATGCAGTATGCCTGCATACGCATGCATACGTCTAAGGGAGCAAGAGATATTAACATTTTGTACGTCATATAGTAGCTAGCACGCTCTATAGGAAGCCCTTTTCTTAAGTCTTTTCCTATTTATGCAGTAGCTAACATTCTCTATAAGAATCGTCTTTCTTAGGTTTTTCCCTATTTATGCAGTATGCCTGCATACGCATGCATACGTCTAAGGGAGAAAGAGATATTAACATTTTGTACGTCATATAGTAGCTAGCACGCTCTATAGGAAGCCCTTTTCTTAGGTTTTTTCCTATTTATGCAGTATGCCTGCATACGAATGCATACGTCTAAGGGAGCAAGAGATATTAACAGTTTGTACGTCATATAGTATCTAGCACGCTCTATAAGAAGCCCTTTTCTTAGGTTTTTTCCTATTTATGCAGTATGCCTGCATACGCATGCATACGTCTAAGGGAGCAAGAGATATTAATATTTTGTACGTTATATAGTAGCTAGCACGCTCTATAGGATGCCCTTTTCTTAAGTTTTTTCCTATTTATCTTATCTTTATTTATATAGCTAACATTCTCTATAAGAATCGTCTTTCTTAGGTTTTTCCCTATTTATGCAGTATGCCTGCATACGCATGCATACGTCTAAGGGAGCAAGAGATATTAACATTTTGTACGTCATATAGTAGCTAGCACGCTCTATAGGAAGCCCTTTTCTTAAGTCTTTTCATATTTATGCAGTAGCTAACATTCTCTATAAGAATCGTCTTTCTTAGGTTTTTCCCTATTTATGCAGTATGCCTGCATACGCATGCATACGTCTAAGGGAGCAAGAGATATTAACATTTTGTACGTCATATAGTAGCTAGCACGCTCTATAGGAAGCCCTTTTCTTAAGTCTTTTCCTATTTATGCAGTAGCTAACATTCTCTATAAGAATCGTCTTTCTTAGGTTTTTCCCTATTTATGCAGTATGCCTGCATACGCATGCATACGTCTAAGGGAGAAAGAGATATTAACATTTTGTACGTCATATAGTAGCTAGCACGCTCTATAGGAAGCCCTTTTCTTAGGTTTTTTCCTATTTATGCAGTATGCCTGCATACGAATGCATACGTCTAAGGGAGCAAGAGATATTAACAGTTTGTACGTCATATAGTATCTAGCACGCTCTATAAGAAGCCCTTTTCTTAGGTTTTTTCCTATTTATGCAGTATGCCTGCATACGCATGCATACGTCTAAGGGAGCAAGAGATTTTTGTACGTTATATAGTAGCTAGCACGCTCTATAGGATGCCCTTTTCTTAAGTTTTTTCCTATTTATCTTATCTTTATTTATATAGCTAACATTCTCTATAAGAATCGTCTTTCTTAGGTTTTTCCCTATTTATGCAGTATGCCTGCATACGCATGCATACGTCTAAGGGAGCAAGAGATATTAACATTTTGTACGTCATATAGTAGCTAGCACGCTCTATAGGAAGCCCTTTTCTTAAGTCTTTTCATATTTATGCAGTAGCTAACATTCTCTATAAGAATCGTCTTTCTTAGGTTTTTCCCTATTTATGCAGTATGCCTGCATACGCATGCATACGTCTAAGGGAGCAAGAGATATTAACATTTTGTACGTCATATAGTAGCTAGCACGCTCTATAGGAAGCCCTTTTCTTAGGTTTTTTCCTGTTTGTGCAGTATGCCTGCATACGCATGAATACGTCTAAGGGAGCAATAGTTATTAACATTTTATACGTCATATAGTATCTAGACGCTCTATAAGAAGCCCTTTTCTTAGGTTTTTTCCTATTTATGCAGTATGCCTGCATACGCATGCATACGTCTAAGGGAGCAAGAGATATTAACATTTTGTACGTCATATAGTAGCTAGCACGCTCTATAGGATGCCCTTTTCTTAAGTTTTTTCCTATTTATGCAGTAGCTAACATTCTCTATAAGAATCGTCTTTCTTAGGTTTTTCCCTATTTATGCAGTATGCCTGAGAAGGGAGAAAGAGATATTAACATTTTGTACGTCATATAGTAGCTAGCACGCTCTATAGGAAGCCCTTTTCTTAGGTTTTTTCCTATTTATGCAGTATGCCTGCATACGAATGCATACGTCTAAGGGAGCAAGAGATATTAACATTTTGTACGTCATATAATAGCTAGCACGCTCTATAGGATGCCCTTTTCTTAAGTTTTTTCCTATTTATGCAGTAGCTAACATTCTCTATAAGAATCGTCTTTCTTAGGTTTTTCCCTATTTATGCAGTATGCCTGCATACGCATGCATACGTCTAAGGGAGCAAGAGATATTAACATTTTGTACGTCATATAGTAGCTAGCACGCTCTATAGGAAGCCCTTTTCTTAGGTTTTTTCCTGTTTGTGCAGTATGCCTGCATACGCATGAATACGTCTAAGGGAGCAATAGTTATTAACATTTTATACGTCATATAGTATCTAGACGCTCTATAAGAAGCCCTTTTCTTAGGTTTTTTCCTATTTATGCAGTATGCCTGCATACGCATGCATACGTCTAAGGGAGCAAGAGATATTAACATTTTGTACGTCATATAGTAGCTAGCACGCTCTATAGGATGCCCTTTTCTTAAGTTTTTTCCTATTTATGCAGTAGCTAACATTCTCTATAAGAATCGTCTTTCTTAGGTTTTTCCCTATTTATGCAGTATGCCTGCATACGCATGCATACGTCTAAGGGAGCAAGAGATATTAACATTTTGTACGTCATATAGTAGCTAGCACGCTCTATAGGAAGCCCTTTTCTTAGGTTTTTTCCTGTTTGTGCAGTATGCCTGCATACGCATGAATACGTCTAAGGGAGCAATAGTTATTAACATTTTATACGTCATATAGTATCTAGACGCTCTATAAGAAGCCCTTTTCTTAGGTTTTTTCCTATTTATGCAGTATGCCTGCATACGCATGCATACGTCTAAGGGAGCAAGAGATATTAACATTTTGTACGTCATATAGTAGCTAGCACGCTCTATAGGAAGCCCTTTTCTTAGGTTTTTTCCTGTTTGTGCAGTATGCCTGCATACGCATGAATACGTCTAAGGGAGCAATAGTTATTAACATTTTATACGTCATATAGTATCTAGACGCTCTATAAGAAGCCCTTTTCTTAGGTTTTTCCTTATTTATGCAGTATGCCTGCATACGCATGCATACGTCTAAGGGAGCAAGAGATATTAACATTTTGTACGTCATATAGTAGCTAGCACGCTCTATAGGAAGCCCTTTTCTTAGGTTTTTTCCTGTTTGTGCAGTATGCCTGCATACGCATGAATACGTCTAAGGGAGCAATAGTTATTAACATTTTATACGTCATATAGTATCTAGACGCTCTATAAGAAGCCCTTTTCTTAGGTTTTTTCCTATTTATGCAGTATGCCTGCATACGCATGCATACGTCTAAGGGAGCAAGAGATATTAACATTTTGTACGTCATATAGTAGCTAGCACGCTCTATAGGATGCCCTTTTCTTAAGTTTTTTCCTATTTATGCAGTAGCTAACATTCTCTATAAGAATCGTCTTTCTTAGGTTTTTCCCTATTTATGCAGTATGCCTGCATACGCATGCATACGTCTAAGGGAGAAAGAGATATTAACATTTTGTACGTCATATAGTAGCTAGCACGCTCTATAGGAAGCCCTTTTCTTAGGTTTTTTCCTATTTATGCAGTATGCCTGCATACGAATGCATACGTCTAAGGGAGCAAGAGATATTAACATTTTGTACGTCATATAATAGCTAGCACGCTCTATAGGATGCCCTTTTCTTAAGTTTTTTCCTATTTATGCAGTAGCTAACATTCTCTATAAGAATCGTCTTTCTTAGGTTTTTCCCTATTTATGCAGTATGCCTGCATACGCATGCATACGTCTAAGGGAGCAAGAGATATTAACATTTTGTACGTCATATAGTAGCTAGCACGCTCTATAGGAAGCCCTTTTCTTAGGTTTTTTCCTGTTTGTGCAGTATGCCTGCATACGCATGAATACGTCTAAGGGAGCAATAGTTATTAACATTTTATACGTCATATAGTATCTAGACGCTCTATAAGAAGCCCTTTTCTTAGGTTTTTTCCTATTTATGCAGTATGCCTGCATACGCATGCATACGTCTAAGGGAGCAAGAGATATTAACATTTTGTACGTCATATAGTAGCTAGCACGCTCTATAGGATGCCCTTTTCTTAAGTTTTTTCCTATTTATGCAGTAGCTAACATTCTCTATAAGAATCGTCTTTCTTAGGTTTTTCCCTATTTATGCAGTATGCCTGCATACGCATGCATACGTCTAAGGGAGCAAGAGATATTAACATTTTGTACGTCATATAGTAGCTAGCACGCTCTATAGGAAGCCCTTTTCTTAGGTTTTTTCCTGTTTGTGCAGTATGCCTGCACATACGCATGAATACGTCTAAGGGAGCAATAGTTATTAACATTTATACGCATATAGTATCTAGACGCTCTATAAGAAGCCCTTTTCTTAGGTTTTTTCCTATTTATGCAGTATGCCTGCATACGCATGCATACGTCTAAGGGAGCAAGAGGATATTAACATTTTGTACGTCATATAGTAGCTAGCACGCTCTATAGGAAGCCCTTTTCTTAGGTTTTTTCCTGTTGTGCAGTATGCCTGCATACGCATGAATACGTCTAAGGGAGCAATAGTTATTAACATTTTATACGTCATATAGTATCTAGACGCTCTATAAGAAGCCCTTTTCTTAGGTTTTTTCCTTATTTATGCAGTATGCCTGCATACGCATGCATACGTCTAAGGGAGCAAGAGATATTAACATTTTGTACGTCATATAGTAGCTAGCACGCTCTATAGGAAGCCCTTTTCTTAGGTTTTTTCCTGTTTTGTGCAGTATGCCTGCATACGCATGAATACGTCTAAGGAGCAATAGTTATTAACATTTTATACGTCATATAGTATCTAGACGCTCTATAAGAAGCCCTTTTCTTAGGTTTTTTCCTATTTATGCAGTATGCCTGCATACGCATGCATACGTCTAAGGGAGCAAGAGATATTAACATTTTGTACGTCATATAGTAGCTAGCACGCTCTATAGGATGCCCTTTTCTTAAGTTTTTCCTATTTATGCAGTAGCTAACATTCTCTATAAGAATCGTCTTTCTTAGGTTTTTCCTTATTTATGCAGTATGCCTGCATGCGCATGCATACGTCTAAGGGAGCAAGAGATATTAACATTTTGTACGTCATATAGTAGCTAGCACGCTCTATAGGAAGCCCTTTTCTTAGGTTTTTCCCAATTTATGCAGTATGCCTGCATACGCATGCATACGTCTAAGGGAGCAAGAGATATTAACATTTTGTACGTCATATAGTAGCTAGCACGCTCTATAGGAAGCCCTTTTCTTAAGTCTTTTCCTATTTATGCAGTAGCTAACATTCTCTATAAGAATCGTCTTTCTTAGGTTTTTCCCTATTTATGCAGTATGCCTGCATACGCATGCATACGTCTAAGGGAGCAAGAGATATTAACATTTTGTACGTCATATAGTAGCTAGCACGCTCTATAGGAAGCCCTTTTCTTAAGTCTTTTCATATTTATGCAATAGCTAACATTCTCTATAAGAATCGTCTTTCTTAGGTTTTTCCCTATTTATGCAGTATGCCTGCATACGCATGCATACGTCTAAGGGAGCAAGAGATATTAACATTTTGTACGTCATATAGTAGCTAGCACGCTCTATAGGAAGCCCTTTTCTTAGGTTTTTTCCTGTTTGTGCAGTATGCCTGCATACGCATGAATACGTCTAAGGGAGCAATAGTTATTAACATTTTATACGTCATATAGTATCTAGACGCTCTATAAGAAGCCCTTTTCTTAGGTTTTTTCCTATTTATGCAGTATGCCTGCATACGCATGCATACGTCTAAGGGAGCAAGAGATATTAACATTTTGTACGTCATATAGTAGCTAGCACGCTCTATAGGAAGCCCTTTTCTTAGGTTTTTTCCTGTTTGTGCAGTATGCCTGCATACGCATGAATACGTCTAAGGGAGCAATAGTTATTAACATTTTATACGTCATATAGTATCTAGACGCTCTATAAGAAGCCCTTTTCTTAGGTTTTTTCCTATTTATGCAGTATGCCTGCATACGCATGCATACGTCTAAGGGAGCAAGAGATATTAACATTTTGTACGTCATATAGTAGCTAGCACGCTCTATAGGATGCCCTTTTCTTAAGTTTTTTCCTATTTATGCAGTAGCTAACATTCTCTATAAGAATCGTCTTTCTTAGGTTTTTCCCTATTTATGCAGTATGCCTGCATACGCATGCATACGTCTAAGGGAGCAAGAGATATTAACATTTTGTACGTCATATAGTAGCTAGCACGCTCTATAGGAAGCCCTTTTCTTAGGTTTTTTCCTGTTTGTGCAGTATGCCTGCATACGCATGAATACGTCTAAGGGAGCAATAGTTATTAACATTTTATACGTCATATAGTATCTAGACGCTCTATAAGAAGCCCTTTTCTTAGGTTTTTTCCTATTTATGCAGTATGCCTGCATACGCATGCATACGTCTAAGGGAGCAAGAGATATTAACATTTTGTACGTCATATAGTAGCTAGCACGCTCTATAGGAAGCCCTTTTCTTAGGTTTTTTCCTGTTTGTGCAGTATGCCTGCATACGCATGAATACGTCTAAGGGAGCAATAGTTATTAACATTTTATACGTCATATAGTATCTAGACGCTCTATAAGAAGCCCTTTTCTTAGGTTTTTCCTTATTTATGCAGTATGCCTGCATACGCATGCATACGTCTAAGGGAGCAAGAGATATTAACATTTTGTACGTCATATAGTAGCTAGCACGCTCTATAGGAAGCCCTTTTCTTAGGTTTTTTCCTGTTTGTGCAGTATGCCTGCATACGCATGAATACGTCTAAGGGAGCAATAGTTATTAACATTTTATACGTCATATAGTATCTAGACGCTCTATAAGAAGCCCTTTTCTTAGGTTTTTTCCTATTTATGCAGTATGCCTGCATACGCATGCATACGTCTAAGGGAGCAAGAGATATTAACATTTTGTACGTCATATAGTAGCTAGCACGCTCTATAGGATGCCCTTTTCTTAAGTTTTTTCCTATTTATGCAGTAGCTAACATTCTCTATAAGAATCGTCTTTCTTAGGTTTTTCCCTATTTATGCAGTATGCCTGCATACGCATGCATACGTCTAAGGGAGAAAGAGATATTAACATTTTGTACGTCATATAGTAGCTAGCACGCTCTATAGGAAGCCCTTTTCTTAGGTTTTTTCCTATTTATGCAGTATGCCTGCATACGAATGCATACGTCTAAGGGAGCAAGAGATATTAACATTTTGTACGTCATATAATAGCTAGCACGCTCTATAGGATGCCCTTTTCTTAAGTTTTTTCCTATTTATGCAGTAGCTAACATTCTCTATAAGAATCGTCTTTCTTAGGTTTTTCCCTATTTATGCAGTATGCCTGCATACGCATGCATACGTCTAAGGGAGCAAGAGATATTAACATTTTGTACGTCATATAGTAGCTAGCACGCTCTATAGGAAGCCCTTTTCTTAGGTTTTTTCCTGTTTGTGCAGTATGCCTGCATACGCATGAATACGTCTAAGGGAGCAATAGTTATTAACATTTTATACGTCATATAGTATCTAGACGCTCTATAAGAAGCCCTTTTCTTAGGTTTTTTCCTATTTATGCAGTATGCCTGCATACGCATGCATACGTCTAAGGGAGCAAGAGATATTAACATTTTGTACGTCATATAGTAGCTAGCACGCTCTATAGGATGCCCTTTTCTTAAGTTTTTTCCTATTTATGCAGTAGCTAACATTCTCTATAAGAATCGTCTTTCTTAGGTTTTTCCCTATTTATGCAGTATGCCTGCATACGCATGCATACGTCTAAGGGAGCAAGAGATATTAACATTTTGTACGTCATATAGTAGCTAGCACGCTCTATAGGAAGCCCTTTTCTTAGGTTTTTTCCTGTTTGTGCAGTATGCCTGCATACGCATGAATACGTCTAAGGGAGCAATAGTTATTAACATTTTATACGTCATATAGTATCTAGACGCTCTATAAGAAGCCCTTTTCTTAGGTTTTTTCCTATTTATGCAGTATGCCTGCATACGCATGCATACGTCTAAGGGAGCAAGAGATATTAACATTTTGTACGTCATATAGTAGCTAGCACGCTCTATAGGAAGCCCTTTTCTTAGGTTTTTTCCTGTTTGTGCAGTATGCCTGCATACGCATGAATACGTCTAAGGGAGCAATAGTTATTAACATTTTATACGTCATATAGTATCTAGACGCTCTATAAGAAGCCCTTTTCTTAGGTTTTTTCCTATTTATGCAGTATGCCTGCATACGCATGCATACGTCTAAGGGAGCAAGAGATATTAACATTTTGTACGTCATATAGTAGCTAGCACGCTCTATAGGAAGCCCTTTTCTTAGGTTTTTTCCTGTTTGTGCAGTATGCCTGCATACGCATGAATACGTCTAAGGGAGCAATAGTTATTAACATTTTATACGTCATATAGTATCTAGACGCTCTATAAGAAGCCCTTTTCTTAGGTTTTTCCTTATTTATGCAGTATGCCTGCATACGCATGCATACGTCTAAGGGAGCAAGAGATATTAACATTTTGTACGTCATATAGTAGCTAGCACGCTCTATAGGAAGCCCTTTTCTTAGGTTTTTTCCTGTTTGTGCAGTATGCCTGCATACGCATGAATACGTCTAAGGGAGCAATAGTTATTAACATTTTATACGTCATATAGTATCTAGACGCTCTATAAGAAGCCCTTTTCTTAGGTTTTTTCCTATTTATGCAGTATGCCTGCATACGCATGCATACGTCTAAGGGAGCAAGAGATATTAACATTTTGTACGTCATATAGTAGCTAGCACGCTCTATAGGATGCCCTTTTCTTAAGTTTTTTCCTATTTATGCAGTAGCTAACATTCTCTATAAGAATCGTCTTTCTTAGGTTTTTCCTTATTTATGCAGTATGCCTGCATGCGCATGCATACGTCTAAGGGAGCAAGAGATATTAACATTTTGTACGTCATATAGTAGCTAGCACGCTCTATAGGAAGCCCTTTTCTTAGGTTTTTCCCAATTTATGCAGTATGCCTGCATACGCATGCATACGTCTAAGGGAGCAAGAGATATTAACATTTTGTACGTCATATAGTAGCTAGCACGCTCTATAGGAAGCCCTTTTCTTAAGTCTTTTCCTATTTATGCAGTAGCTAACATTCTCTATAAGAATCGTCTTTCTTAGGTTTTTCCCTATTTATGCAGTATGCCTGCATACGCATGCATACGTCTAAGGGAGCAAGAGATATTAACATTTTGTACGTCATATAGTAGCTAGCACGCTCTATAGGAAGCCCTTTTCTTAAGTCTTTTCATATTTATGCAATAGCTAACATTCTCTATAAGAATCGTCTTTCTTAGGTTTTTCCCTATTTATGCAGTATGCCTGCATACGCATGCATACGTCTAAGGGAGCAAGAGATATTAACATTTTGTACGTCATATAGTAGCTAGCACGCTCTATAGGAAGCCCTTTTCTTAGGTTTTTTCCTGTTTGTGCAGTATGCCTGCATACGCATGAATACGTCTAAGGGAGCAATAGTTATTAACATTTTATACGTCATATAGTATCTAGACGCTCTATAAGAAGCCCTTTTCTTAGGTTTTTTCCTATTTATGCAGTATGCCTGCATACGCATGCATACGTCTAAGGGAGCAAGAGATATTAACATTTTGTACGTCATATAGTAGCTAGCACGCTCTATAGGATGCCCTTTTCTTAAGTTTTTTCCTATTTATGCAGTAGCTAACATTCTCTATAAGAATCGTCTTTCTTAGGTTTTTCCCTATTTATGCAGTATGCCTGCATACGCATGCATACGTCTAAGGGAGCAAGAGATATTAACATTTTGTACGTCATATAGTAGCTAGCACGCTCTATAGGAAGCCCTTTTCTTAGGTTTTTTCCTGTTTGTGCAGTATGCCTGCATACGCATGAATACGTCTAAGGGAGCAATAGTTATTAACATTTTATACGTCATATAGTATCTAGACGCTCTATAAGAAGCCCTTTTCTTAGGTTTTTTCCTATTTATGCAGTATGCCTGCATACGCATGCATACGTCTAAGGGAGCAAGAGATATTAACATTTTGTACGTCATATAGTAGCTAGCACGCTCTATAGGAAGCCCTTTTCTTAGGTTTTTTCCTGTTTGTGCAGTATGCCTGCATACGCATGAATACGTCTAAGGGAGCAATAGTTATTAACATTTTATACGTCATATAGTATCTAGACGCTCTATAAGAAGCCCTTTTCTTAGGTTTTTCCTTATTTATGCAGTATGCCTGCATACGCATGCATACGTCTAAGGGAGCAAGAGATATTAACATTTTGTACGTCATATAGTAGCTAGCACGCTCTATAGGATGCCCTTTTCTTAAGTTTTTTCCTATTTATGCAGTAGCTAACATTCTCTATAAGAATCGTCTTTCTTAGGTTTTTCCCTATTTATGCAGTATGCCTGCATACGCATGCATACGTCTAAGGGAGCAAGAGATATTAACATTTTGTACGTCATATAGTAGCTAGCACGCTCTATAGGAAGCCCTTTTCTTAGGTTTTTTCCTGTTTGTGCAGTATGCCTGCATACGCATGAATACGTCTAAGGGAGCAATAGTTATTAACATTTTATACGTCATATAGTATCTAGACGCTCTATAAGAAGCCCTTTTCTTAGGTTTTTTCCTATTTATGCAGTATGCCTGCATACGCATGCATACGTCTAAGGGAGCAAGAGATATTAACATTTTGTACGTCATATAGTAGCTAGCACGCTCTATAGGATGCCCTTTTCTTAAGTTTTTTCCTATTTATGCAGTAGCTAACATTCTCTATAAGAATCGTCTTTCTTAGGTTTTTCCCTATTTATGCAGTATGCCTGCATACGCATGCATACGTCTAAGGGAGCAAGAGATATTAACATTTTGTACGTCATATAGTAGCTAGCACGCTCTATAGGAAGCCCTTTTCTTAGGTTTTTTCCTGTTTGTGCAGTATGCCTGCATACGCATGAATACGTCTAAGGGAGCAATAGTTATTAACATTTTATACGTCATATAGTATCTAGACGCTCTATAAGAAGCCCTTTTCTTAGGTTTTTTCCTATTTATGCAGTATGCCTGCATACGCATGCATACGTCTAAGGGAGCAAGAGATATTAACATTTTGTACGTCATATAGTAGCTAGCACGCTCTATAGGATGCCCTTTTCTTAAGTTTTTTCCTATTTATGCAGTAGCTAACATTCTCTATAAGAATCGTCTTTCTTAGGTTTTTCCCTATTTATGCAGTATGCCTGCATACGCATGCATACGTCTAAGGGAGCAAGAGATATTAACATTTTGTACGTCATATAGTAGCTAGCACGCTCTATAGGAAGCCCTTTTCTTAGGTTTTTTCCTGTTTGTGCAGTATGCCTGCATACGCATGAATACGTCTAAGGGAGCAATAGTTATTAACATTTTATACGTCATATAGTATCTAGACGCTCTATAAGAAGCCCTTTTCTTAGGTTTTTTCCTATTTATGCAGTATGCCTGCATACGCATGCATACGTCTAAGGGAGCAAGAGATATTAACATTTTGTACGTCATATAGTAGCTAGCACGCTCTATAGGATGCCCTTTTCTTAAGTTTTTTCCTATTTATGCAGTAGCTAACATTCTCTATAAGAATCGTCTTTCTTAGGTTTTTCCCTATTTATGCAGTATGCCTGCATACGCATGCATACGTCTAAGGGAGCAAGAGATATTAACATTTTGTACGTCATATAGTAGCTAGCACGCTCTATAGGAAGCCCTTTTCTTAGGTTTTTTCCTATTTGTGCAGTATGCCTGCATACGCATGAATACGTCTAAGGGAGCAATAGTTATTAACATTTTATACGTCATATAGTATCTAGACGCTCTATAAGAAGCCCTTTTCTTAGGTTTTTTCCTATTTATGCAGTATGCCTGCATACGCATGCATACGTCTAAGGGAGCAAGAGATATTAACATTTTGTACGTCATATAGTAGCTAGCACGCTCTATAGGAAGCCCTTTTCTTAGGTTTTTTCCTGTTTGTGCAGTATGCCTGCATACGCATGAATACGTCTAAGGGAGCAATAGTTATTAACATTTTATACGTCATATAGTATCTAGACGCTCTATAAGAAGCCCTTTTCTTAGGTTTTTCCTTATTTATGCAGTATGCCTGCATACGCATGCATACGTCTAAGGGAGCAAGAGATATTAACATTTTGTACGTCATATAGTAGCTAGCACGCTCTATAGGAAGCCCTTTTCTTAGGTTTTTTCCTGTTTGTGCAGTATGCCTGCATACGCATGAATACGTCTAAGGGAGCAATAGTTATTAACATTTTATACGTCATATAGTATCTAGACGCTCTATAAGAAGCCCTTTTCTTAGGTTTTTTCCTATTTATGCAGTATGCCTGCATACGCATGCATACGTCTAAGGGAGCAAGAGATATTAACATTTTGTACGTCATATAGTAGCTAGCACGCTCTATAGGATGCCCTTTTCTTAAGTTTTTTCCTATTTATGCAGTAGCTAACATTCTCTATAAGAATCGTCTTTCTTAGGTTTTTCCCTATTTATGCAGTATGCCTGCATACGCATGCATACGTCTAAGGGAGAAAGAGATATTAACATTTTGTACGTCATATAGTAGCTAGCACGCTCTATAGGAAGCCCTTTTCTTAGGTTTTTTCCTATTTATGCAGTATGCCTGCATACGAATGCATACGTCTAAGGGAGCAAGAGATATTAACATTTTGTACGTCATATAATAGCTAGCACGCTCTATAGGATGCCCTTTTCTTAAGTTTTTTCCTATTTATGCAGTAGCTAACATTCTCTATAAGAATCGTCTTTCTTAGGTTTTTCCCTATTTATGCAGTATGCCTGCATACGCATGCATACGTCTAAGGGAGCAAGAGATATTAACATTTTGTACGTCATATAGTAGCTAGCACGCTCTATAGGAAGCCCTTTTCTTAGGTTTTTTCCTGTTTGTGCAGTATGCCTGCATACGCATGAATACGTCTAAGGGAGCAATAGTTATTAACATTTTATACGTCATATAGTATCTAGACGCTCTATAAGAAGCCCTTTTCTTAGGTTTTTTCCTATTTATGCAGTATGCCTGCATACGCATGCATACGTCTAAGGGAGCAAGAGATATTAACATTTTGTACGTCATATAGTAGCTAGCACGCTCTATAGGATGCCCTTTTCTTAAGTTTTTTCCTATTTATGCAGTAGCTAACATTCTCTATAAGAATCGTCTTTCTTAGGTTTTTCCCTATTTATGCAGTATGCCTGCATACGCATGCATACGTCTAAGGGAGCAAGAGATATTAACATTTTGTACGTCATATAGTAGCTAGCACGCTCTATAGGAAGCCCTTTTCTTAGGTTTTTTCCTGTTTGTGCAGTATGCCTGCATACGCATGAATACGTCTAAGGGAGCAATAGTTATTAACATTTTATACGTCATATAGTATCTAGACGCTCTATAAGAAGCCCTTTTCTTAGGTTTTTTCCTATTTATGCAGTATGCCTGCATACGCATGCATACGTCTAAGGGAGCAAGAGATATTAACATTTTGTACGTCATATAGTAGCTAGCACGCTCTATAGGAAGCCCTTTTCTTAGGTTTTTTCCTGTTTGTGCAGTATGCCTGCATACGCATGAATACGTCTAAGGGAGCAATAGTTATTAACATTTTATACGTCATATAGTATCTAGACGCTCTATAAGAAGCCCTTTTCTTAGGTTTTTCCTTATTTATGCAGTATGCCTGCATACGCATGCATACGTCTAAGG
The DNA here is from genome assembly GCA_958301585.1 of Merodon equestris. Classification (NCBI taxonomy): domain Eukaryota; kingdom Metazoa; phylum Arthropoda; class Insecta; order Diptera; family Syrphidae; genus Merodon; species Merodon equestris. The sequence continues at coordinate 98,356,853 of OY284415.1, read as the reverse complement.
GAGCAAGAGATATTAACATTTTGTACGTCATATAGTAGCTAGCACGCTCTATAGGAAGCCCTTTTCTTAGGTTTTTTCCTGTTTGTGCAGTATGCCTGCATACGCATGAATACGTCTAAGGGAGCAATAGTTATTAACATTTTATACGTCATATAGTATCTAGACGCTCTATAAGAAGCCCTTTTCTTAGGTTTTTTCCTATTTATGCAGTATGCCTGCATACGCATGCATACGTCTAAGGGAGCAAGAGATATTAACATTTTGTACGTCATATAGTAGCTAGCACGCTCTATAGGATGCCCTTTTCTTAAGTTTTTTCCTATTTATGCAGTAGCTAACATTCTCTATAAGAATCGTCTTTCTTAGGTTTTTCCCTATTTATGCAGTATGCCTGCATACGCATGCATACGTCTAAGGGAGCAAGAGATATTAACATTTTGTACGTCATATAGTAGCTAGCACGCTCTATAGGAAGCCCTTTTCTTAGGTTTTTTCCTGTTTGTGCAGTATGCCTGCATACGCATGAATACGTCTAAGGGAGCAATAGTTATTAACATTTTATACGTCATATAGTAGCTAGCACGCTCTATAAGCCCTTTTCTTAAGTCTTTTCATATTTATGCAGTAGCTAACATTCTCTATAAGAATCGTCTTTCTTAGGTTTTTCCCTATTTATGCAGTATGCCTGCATACGCATGTATACGTCTAAGGGAGCAAGAGATATTAACATTTTGTACGTCATATAGTAGCTAGCACGCTCTATAGGAAGCCCTTTTCTTAGGTTTTTTCCTATTTATGCAGTACGTCTGCATACGTCTAAGGGAGCAAGAGATATTAACATTTTGTACGTCATATAGTAGCTAGCACGCTCTATAGGATGCCCTTTTCTTAGGTTTTTCCCTATTTATGCAGTATGCCTGCATACACATGCATACGTCTAAGGGAGCAAGAGATATTAACATTTTGTACGTCATATAGTAGCTAGCACGCTCTATAAGAAGCCCTTTTCTTAGGTTTTTTCCTATTTATGCAGTACGTCTGCATACGTCTAAGGGAGCAAGAGATATTAACAGTTTGTACGTCATATAAGAAGCACGCTCTATAAGAAGCCCTTTTCTTAGGTTTTTTCCTATTTATGCAGTATGCCTGCATACGAATGCATACGTCTAAGGGAGCAAGAGATATTAACATTTTGTACGTCATATAGTAGCTAGCACGCTCTATAGGAAGCCCTTTTCTTAAGTCTTTTCCTATTTATGCAGTAGCTAACATTCTCTATAAGAATCGTCTTTCTTAGGTTTTTCCCAATTTATGCAGTATGCCTGCATACGCATGCATACGTCTAAGGGAGCAAGAGATATTAACATTTTGTACGTCATATAGTAGCTAGCACGCTCTATAGGAAGCCCTTTTCTTAAGTCTTTTCCTATTTATGCAGTAGCTAACATTCTCTATAAGAATCGTCTTTCTTAGGTTTTTCCCTATTTATGCAGTATGCCTGCATACGCATGCATACGTCTAAGGGAGCAAGAGATATTAACATTTTGAACGTCATATAGTAGCTAGCACGCTCTATATGAAGCCCTTTTCTTAAGTCTTTTCATATTTATGCAGTAGCTAACATTCTCTATAAGAATCGTCTTTCTTAGGTTTTTCCCTATTTATGCAGTATGCCTGCATACGCATGCATACGTCTAAGGGAGCAAGAGATATTAACATTTTGTACGTCATATAGTAGCTAGCACGCTCTATAGGAAGCCCTTTTCTTAGGTTTTTTCCTATTTATGCAGTACGTCTGCATACGTCTAAGGGAGCAAGAGATATTAACAGTTTGTACGTCATATAGTAGCTAGCACGCTCTATAGGATGCCCTTTTCTTAGGTTTTTCCCTATTTATGCAGTATGCCTACATGCATACGTCTAAGGGAGCAAGAGATATTAACATTTTGTACGTCATATAGTAGCTAGCACGCTCTATAGGTTTTTTCCTGTTTGTGCAGTATGCCTGCATACGCATGAATACGTCTAAGGGAGCAATAGTTCCTAACATTTTATACGTCATATAGTATCTAGACGCTCTATAAGAAGCCCTTTTCTTAGGTTTTTTCCTATTTATGCAGTACGTCTGCATACTTCTAAGGGAGCAAGAGATATTAACAGTTTGTACGTCATATAAGAAGCACGCTCTATAAGAAGCCCTTTTCTTAGGTTTTTTCCTATTTATGCAGTATGCCTGCATACGAATGCATACGTCTAAGGGAGCAAGAGATATTAACATTTTGTACGTCATATAGTAGCTAGCACGCTCTATAGGAAGCCCTTTTCTTAAGTCTTTTCCTATTTATGCAGTAGCTAACATTCTCTATAAGAATCGTCTTTCTTAGGTTTTTCCCAATTTATGCAGTATGCCTGCATACGCATGCATACGTCTAAGGAAGCAAGAGATATTAACATTTTGTACGTCATATAGTGGCTAGCACGCTCTATAGGAAGCCCTTTTCTTAAGTCTTTTCATATTTATGCAGTAGCTAACATTCTCTATAAGAATCGTCTTTCTTAGGTTTTTCCCTATTTATGCAGTATGCCTGCATACACATGCATACGTCTAAGGGAGCAAGAGATATTAACATTTTGTACGTCATATAGTAGCTAGCACGCTCTATAGGAAGCCCTTTTCTTAGTTTTTTTCCTGTTTGTGCAGTATGCCTGCATACGCATGAATACGTCTAAGGGAGCAATAGTTATTAACATTTTATACGTCATATAGTATCTAGACGCTCTATAAGAAGCCCCTTTCTTAGGTTTTTTCCTATTTATGCAGTACGTCTGCATACGTCTAAGGGAGCAAGAGATATTAACAGTTTGTACGTCATATAGTATCTAGCACGCTCTATAAGAAGCCCTTTTCTTAGGTTTTTTCCTATTTATGCAGTATGCCTGCATACGCATGCATACGTCTAAGGGAGCAAGAGATATTAATATTTTGTACGTTATATAGTAGCTAGCACGCTCTATAGGAAGCCCTTTTCTTAAGTCTTTTCCTATTTATGCAGTAGCTAACATTCTCTATAAGAATCGTCTTTCTTAGGTTTTTCCCTATTTATGCAGTATGCCTGCATACGCATGCATACGTCTAAGGGAGCAAGAGATATTAACATTTTGAACGTCATATAGTAGCTAGCACGCTCTATAGGAAGCCCTTTTCTTAAGTCTTTTCATATTTATGCAGTAGCTAACATTCTCTATAAGAATCGTCTTTCTTAGGTTTTTCCCTATTTATGCAGTATGCCTGCATACGCATGCATACGTCTAAGGGAGCAAGAGATATTAACATTTTGTACGTCATATAGTAGCTAGCACGCTCTATAGGAAGCCCTTTTCTTAAGTTTTTTCCTGTTTATCTTATCTTTATTTATATAGCTAACATTCTCTATAAGAATCGTCTTTCTTAGGTTTTTCCCTATTTATGCAGTATGCCTGCATACGCATGCATACGTCTAAGGGAGCAAGAGATATTAACATTTTGTACGTCATATAGTAGCTAGCACGCTCTATAGGAAGCCCTTTTCTTAAGTCTTTTCATATTTATGCAGTAGCTAACATTCTCTATAAGAATCGTCTTTCTTAGGTTTTTCCCTATTTATGCAGTATGCCTGCATACGCATGCATACGTCTAAGGGAGCAAGAGATATTAACATTTTGAACGTCATATAGTAGCTAGCACGCTCTATAGGAAGCCCTTTTCTTAAGTCTTTTCATATTTATGCAGTAGCTAACATTCTCTATAAGAATCGTCTTTCTTAGGTTTTTCCCTATTTATGCAGTATGCCTGCATACGCATGCATACGTCTAAGGGAGCAAGAGATATTAACATTTTGTACGTCATATAGTAGCTAGCACGCTCTATAGGAAGCCCTTTTCTTAAGTCTTTTCCTATTTATGCAGTAGCTAACATTCTCTATAAGAATCGTCTTTCTTAGGTTTTTCCCTATTTATGCAGTATGCCTGCATACGCATGCATACGTCTAAGGGAGAAAGAGATATTAACATTTTGTACGTCATATAGTAGCTAGCACGCTCTATAGGAAGCCCTTTTCTTAGGTTTTTTCCTATTTATGCAGTATGCCTGCATACGAATGCATACGTCTAAGGGAGCAAGAGATATTAACAGTTTGTACGTCATATAGTATCTAGCACGCTCTATAAGAAGCCCTTTTCTTAGGTTTTTTCCTATTTATGCAGTATGCCTGCATACGCATGCATACGTCTAAGGGAGCAAGAGATATTAATATTTTGTACGTTATATAGTAGCTAGCACGCTCTATAGGATGCCCTTTTCTTAAGTTTTTTCCTATTTATCTTATCTTTATTTATATAGCTAACATTCTCTATAAGAATCGTCTTTCTTAGGTTTTTCCCTATTTATGCAGTATGCCTGCATACGCATGCATACGTCTAAGGGAGCAAGAGATATTAACATTTTGTACGTCATATAGTAGCTAGCACGCTCTATAGGAAGCCCTTTTCTTAAGTCTTTTCATATTTATGCAGTAGCTAACATTCTCTATAAGAATCGTCTTTCTTAGGTTTTTCCCTATTTATGCAGTATGCCTGCATACGCATGCATACGTCTAAGGGAGCAAGAGATATTAACATTTTGTACGTCATATAGTAGCTAGCACGCTCTATAGGAAGCCCTTTTCTTAGGTTTTTTCCTGTTTGTGCAGTATGCCTGCATACGCATGAATACGTCTAAGGGAGCAATAGTTATTAACATTTTATACGTCATATAGTATCTAGACGCTCTATAAGAAGCCCTTTTCTTAGGTTTTTTCCTATTTATGCAGTACGTCTGCATACGTCTAAGGGAGCAAGAGATATTAACAGTTTGTACGTCATATAGTATCTAGACGCTCTATAAGAAGCCCTTTTCTTAGGTTTTTTCCTATTTATGCAGTATGCCTGCATACGAATGCATACGTCTAAGGGAGCAAGAGATATTAACAGTTTGTACGTCATATAGTATCTAGCACGCTCTATAAGAAGCCCTTTTCTTAGGTTTTTTCCTATTTATGCAGTATGCCTGCATACGCATGCATACGTCTAAGGGAGCAAGAGATATTAATATTTTGTACGTTATATAGTAGCTAGCACGCTCTATAGGATGCCCTTTTCTTAAGTTTTTTCCTATTTATCTTATCTTTATTTATATAGCTAACATTCTCTATAAGAATCGTCTTTCTTAGGTTTTTCCCTATTTATGCAGTATGCCTGCATACGCATGCATACGTCTAAGGGAGCAAGAGATATTAACATTTTGTACGTCATATAGTAGCTAGCACGCTCTATAGGAAGCCCTTTTCTTAAGTCTTTTCATATTTATGCAGTAGCTAACATTCTCTATAAGAATCGTCTTTCTTAGGTTTTTCCCTATTTATGCAGTATGCCTGCATACGCATGCATACGTCTAAGGGAGCAAGAGATATTAACATTTTGTACGTCATATAGTAGCTAGCACGCTCTATAGGAAGCCCTTTTCTTAAGTCTTTTCCTATTTATGCAGTAGCTAACATTCTCTATAAGAATCGTCTTTCTTAGGTTTTTCCCTATTTATGCAGTATGCCTGCATACGCATGCATACGTCTAAGGGAGAAAGAGATATTAACATTTTGTACGTCATATAGTAGCTAGCACGCTCTATAGGAAGCCCTTTTCTTAGGTTTTTTCCTATTTATGCAGTATGCCTGCATACGAATGCATACGTCTAAGGGAGCAAGAGATATTAACAGTTTGTACGTCATATAGTATCTAGCACGCTCTATAAGAAGCCCTTTTCTTAGGTTTTTTCCTATTTATGCAGTATGCCTGCATACGCATGCATACGTCTAAGGGAGCAAGAGATATTAATATTTTGTACGTTATATAGTAGCTAGCACGCTCTATAGGATGCCCTTTTCTTAAGTTTTTTCCTATTTATCTTATCTTTATTTATATAGCTAACATTCTCTATAAGAATCGTCTTTCTTAGGTTTTTCCCTATTTATGCAGTATGCCTGCATACGCATGCATACGTCTAAGGGAGCAAGAGATATTAACATTTTGTACGTCATATAGTAGCTAGCACGCTCTATAGGAAGCCCTTTTCTTAAGTCTTTTCATATTTATGCAGTAGCTAACATTCTCTATAAGAATCGTCTTTCTTAGGTTTTTCCCTATTTATGCAGTATGCCTGCATACGCATGCATACGTCTAAGGGAGCAAGAGATATTAACATTTTGTACGTCATATAGTAGCTAGCACGCTCTATAGGAAGCCCTTTTCTTAAGTCTTTTCCTATTTATGCAGTAGCTAACATTCTCTATAAGAATCGTCTTTCTTAGGTTTTTCCCTATTTATGCAGTATGCCTGCATACGCATGCATACGTCTAAGGGAGAAAGAGATATTAACATTTTGTACGTCATATAGTAGCTAGCACGCTCTATAGGAAGCCCTTTTCTTAGGTTTTTTCCTATTTATGCAGTATGCCTGCATACGAATGCATACGTCTAAGGGAGCAAGAGATATTAACAGTTTGTACGTCATATAGTATCTAGCACGCTCTATAAGAAGCCCTTTTCTTAGGTTTTTTCCTATTTATGCAGTATGCCTGCATACGCATGCATACGTCTAAGGGAGCAAGAGATATTAATATTTTGTACGTTATATAGTAGCTAGCACGCTCTATAGGATGCCCTTTTCTTAAGTTTTTTCCTATTTATCTTATCTTTATTTATATAGCTAACATTCTCTATAAGAATCGTCTTTCTTAGGTTTTTCCCTATTTATGCAGTATGCCTGCATACGCATGCATACGTCTAAGGGAGCAAGAGATATTAACATTTTGTACGTCATATAGTAGCTAGCACGCTCTATAGGAAGCCCTTTTCTTAAGTCTTTTCATATTTATGCAGTAGCTAACATTCTCTATAAGAATCGTCTTTCTTAGGTTTTTCCCTATTTATGCAGTATGCCTGCATACGCATGCATACGTCTAAGGGAGCAAGAGATATTAACATTTTGTACGTCATATAGTAGCTAGCACGCTCTATAGGAAGCCCTTTTCTTAGGTTTTTTCCTGTTTGTGCAGTATGCCTGCATACGCATGAATACGTCTAAGGGAGCAATAGTTATTAACATTTTATACGTCATATAGTATCTAGACGCTCTATAAGAAGCCCTTTTCTTAGGTTTTTTCCTATTTATGCAGTATGCCTGCATACGCATGCATACGTCTAAGGGAGCAAGAGATATTAACATTTTGTACGTCATATAGTAGCTAGCACGCTCTATAGGATGCCCTTTTCTTAAGTTTTTTCCTATTTATGCAGTAGCTAACATTCTCTATAAGAATCGTCTTTCTTAGGTTTTTCCCTATTTATGCAGTATGCCTGCATACGCATGCATACGTCTAAGGGAGAAAGAGATATTAACATTTTGTACGTCATATAGTAGCTAGCACGCTCTATAGGAAGCCCTTTTCTTAGGTTTTTTCCTATTTATGCAGTATGCCTGCATACGAATGCATACGTCTAAGGGAGCAAGAGATATTAACATTTTGTACGTCATATAATAGCTAGCACGCTCTATAGGATGCCCTTTTCTTAAGTTTTTTCCTATTTATGCAGTAGCTAACATTCTCTATAAGAATCGTCTTTCTTAGGTTTTTCCTTATTTATGCAGTATGCCTGCATACGCATGCATACGTCTAAGGGAGCAAGAGATATTAACATTTTGTACGTCATATAGTAGCTAGCACGCTCTATAGGAAGCCCTTTTCTTAGGTTTTTTCCTGTTTGTGCAGTATGCCTGCATACGCATGAATACGTCTAAGGGAGCAATAGTTATTAACATTTTATACGTCATATAGTATCTAGACGCTCTATAAGAAGCCCTTTTCTTAGGTTTTTTCCTATTTATGCAGTATGCCTGCATACGCATGCATACGTCTAAGGGAGCAAGAGATATTAACATTTTGTACGTCATATAGTAGCTAGCACGCTCTATAGGATGCCCTTTTCTTAAGTTTTTTCCTATTTATGCAGTAGCTAACATTCTCTATAAGAATCGTCTTTCTTAGGTTTTTCCTTATTTATGCAGTATGCCTGCATGCGCATGCATACGTCTAAGGGAGCAAGAGATATTAACATTTTGTACGTCATATAGTAGCTAGCACGCTCTATAGGAAGCCCTTTTCTTAGGTTTTTCCCTATTTATGCAGTATGCCTGCATTCGCATGCATACGTCTAAGGGAGCAAGAGATATTAACATTTTGTACGTCATATAGTAGCTAGCACGCTCTATAGGAAGCCCTTTTCTTAGGTTTTTTCCTTTTTGTGCAGTATGCCTGCATACGCATGAATACGTCTAAGGGAGCAAGAGATATTAACATTTTGTACGCCATATAGTAGCTAGCACGCTCTATAGGAAGCCCTTTTCTCAGGTTTTTTCCTGTTTGTGCAGTATGCCTGCATACGCATGAATACGTCTAAGGGAGCAATAGTTATTAACATTTTATACGTCATATAGTATCTAGACGCTCTATAAGAAGCCCTTTTCTTAGGTTTTTTCCTATTTATGCAGTACGTCTGCATACGTCTAAGGGAGCAAGAGATATTAACATTTTGTACGTCATATAGTAGCTAGCACGCTCTATAGGAAGCCCTTTTCTTAGGTTTTTTCCTGTTTGTGCAGTATGCCTGCATACGCATGAATACGTCTAAGGGAGCAATAGTTATTAACATTTTATACGTCATATAGTATCTAGACGCTCTATAAGAAGCCCTTTTCTTAGGTTTTTTCCTATTTATGCAGTATGCCTGCATACGCATGCATACGTCTAAGGGAGCAAGAGATATTAACATTTTGTACGTCATATAGTAGCTAGCACGCTCTATAGGATGCCCTTTTCTTAAGTTTTTTCCTATTTATGCAGTAGCTAACATTCTCTATAAGAATCGTCTTTCTTAGGTTTTTCCTTATTTATGCAGTATGCCTGCATACGCATGCATACGTCTAAGGGAGCAAGAGATATTAACATTTTGTACGTCATATAGTAGCTAGCACGCTCTATAGGAAGCCCTTTTCTTAGGTTTTTCCCTATTTATGCAGTATGCCTGCATTCGCATGCATACGTCTAAGGGAGCAAGAGATATTAACATTTTGTACGTCATATAGTAGCTAGCACGCTCTATAGGAAGCCCTTTTCTTAGGTTTTTTCCTTTTTGTGCAGTATGCCTGCATACGCATGAATACGTCTAAGGGAGCAAGAGATATTAACATTTTGTACGCCATATAGTAGCTAGCACGCTCTATAGGAAGCCCTTTTCTCAGGTTTTTTCCTGTTTGTGCAGTATGCCTGCATACGCATGAATACGTCTAAGGGAGCAATAGTTATTAACATTTTATACGTCATATAGTATCTAGACGCTCTATAAGAAGCCCTTTTCTTAGGTTTTTTCCTATTTATGCAGTACGTCTGCATACGTCTAAGGGAGCAAGAGATATTAACATTTTGTACGTCATATAGTAGCTAGCACGCTCTATAGGAAGCCCTTTTCTTAGGTTTTTTCCTATTTATGCAGTATGCCTGCATACGTCTGCATACGTCTAAGGGAGCAAGAGATATTAACAGTTTGTACGTCATATAGTATCTAGCACGCTCTATAAGAAGCCCTTTTCTTAGGTTTTTTCCTATTTATGCAGTATGCCTGCATACGCATGCATACGTCTAAGGGAGCAAGAGATATTAACATTTTGTACGTCATATAGTAGCTAGCACGCTCTATAGGATGCCCTTTTCTTAAGTTTTTTCCTATTTATGCAGTAGCTAACATTCTCTATAAGAATCGTCTTTCTTAGGTTTTTCCCTATTTATGCAGTATGCCTGCATACGCATGCATACGTCTAAGGGAGCAAGAGATATTAACATTTTGTACGTCATATAGTAGCTAGCACGCTCTATAGGAAGCCCTTTTCTTAGGTTTTTTCCTATTTATGCAGTACGTCTGCATACGTCTAAGGGAGCAAGAGATATTAACAGTTTGTACGTCATATAGTATCTAGCACGCTCTATAAGAAGCCCTTTTCTTAGGTTTTTTCCTATTTATGCAGTATGCCTGCATACGCATGCATACGTCTAAGGGAGCAAGAGATATTAACATTTTGTACGTCATATAGTAGCTAGCACGCTCTATAGGATGCCCTTTTCTTAAGTTTTTTCCTATTTATGCAGTAGCTAACATTCTCTATAAGAATCGTCTTTCTTAGGTTTTTCCCTATTTATGCAGTATGCCTGCATACGCATGCATACGTCTAAGGGAGCAAGAGATATTAACATTTTGTACGTCATATAGTAGCTAGCACGCTCTATAGGAAGCCCTTTTCTTAGGTTTTTTCCTATTTATGCAGTACGTCTGCATACGTCTAAGGGAGCAAGAGATATTAACAGTTTGTACGTCATATAGTATCTAGCACGCTCTATAAGAAGCCCTTTTCTTAGGTTTTTTCCTATTTATGCAGTATGCCTGCATACGCATGCATACGTCTAAGGGAGCAAGAGATATTAACATTTTGTACGTCATATAGTAGCTAGCACGCTCTATAGGAAGCCCTTTTCTTAAGTTTTTTCCTATTTATGCAGTAGCTAACATTCTCTATAAGAAGCCCTTTTCTTAGGTTTTTCCCTATTTATGCAGTATGCCTGCATACGCATGCATACGTCTAAGGGAGCAAGAGATATTAACATTTTGTACGTCATATAGTAGCTAGCACGCTCTATAGGAAGCCCTTTTCTTAAGTTTTTTCCTATTTATGCAGTAGCTAACATTCTCTATAAGAATCGTCTTTCTTAGGTTTTTCCCTATTTATGCAGTATGCCTGCATACGCATGCATACGTCTAAGGGAGCAAGAGATATTAACATTTTGTACGTCATATAGTAGCTAGCACGCTCTATAGGAAGCCCTTTTCTTAGGTTTTTTCCTGTTTGTGCAGTATGCCTGCATACGCATGAATACGTCTAAGGGTTATTTATTAACATTTTATACGTCATATAGTATCTAGACGCTCTATAGGTAACATATAGTATAGATATTAACAGTTTGTACGTCATATAAAGGGTCCGCCAAATAATTTTTTTTTTTTTGAAAATACTATAAAAAAAACTACTGAATATTTTCTCAAATTTCTTTTTTTATTTGAAAGTACAATCCTTCCGGTTAATAATGGAAAATAATTTCATTCAAATGGCTGCCTCGGCTGGCCATGCAGTGGCCTACACGATCGGTCCAATTTTTAAGCACATTATCGATTGTGTGCAGCTGTATTTCACCAATGGCTTCACGAATATTGCCTTTAAAGCGTCAATTGTCTCTGGCTTGTCGGCGTAACACTTATCTTTGACGGCACCCCACAAATAATAGTCCAACGGTGTCAAATCGCAGCTCCGAGGTGGCCAAACGACATCAGCTCTGCGGCTGATAATGCGATCTTCAAAAACAGGGCGCAAAACATCGAGTGTAGCTTCGGCTGTGTGGCACGTAGCGCCTTCCTGTTGAAACCAAATGTTGCCAATATCCTCCTCTTCAATTTTTGTGAACAATAATTCGTTCAACATGGCCCGATAACGATCGCCATTGACTGTAACGGCCACTCCTTGCTCATTTTCAAAGAAAAATGGCCCAATTATGCCTCTGGACCAAAATCCGCACCAAACAGTGGCTCGTTTTGGGTGCACCGGCTTTTCAATGTATGCGTGCGGGTTTTCTGTGCCCCAAAAGGCGACAATTTTGCTTGTTTACATACCCGCCAAGATCAAAATGAGCTTCATCTGAAAAGATGATTTTTTTGGCAAAATCGGCATCTTCTGTAAGTCGATCGCAGGCCCACTTAGCGAAGCGAAAACGCATTGGATGGTCAGTTGGCTTCAACTCCTGAACCAATTGGACTTTGTATGGCGTCATACCAAGGTCTTTATGCAAAATTCGTCTCAATGATGTCTCCGAAATGTTCAATTGTTGAGAACGACGGTGAATTGATGTTGATGGCGCTTCACGCACACTTTCTGCCGCAGCAGCAATATTCTCGGGTGTACGCACTGTTTTTGGCTTTTCACGCTTTGGTTTATCGATGAGGATGCCAGTTTCTTTCACTTTTTTCACAAGATAACGAACATACGGAGCTGACGGTGCTTCTCTTCTTCCAAAATCCGTACGCAATTTTCGCACACATTCTGCAACATTACCATGATTTTCAAAGTAATGTCGCAATATTTCCCAGCATTGTTCAAGCGTATACACAACCATATTCGTTCAGCGGAAGGATAAAACTAATTATCTGTCAAATCAGACATGAGCTAAGTGTTACCATTCACGAAATAAGCACTACTTGAAAAAAAAAACGTTAGATGGCGGACCCTTTAGTAGCTAGCACGCTCTATAGGAAGCCCTTTTCTTAAGTCTTTCCATATTTATGCAGTAGCTAACATTCTCTGTAAGAATCGTCTTTCTTAGGTTTTTCCCAATTTATGCAGTATGCCTGCATACGCATGCATACGTCTAAGGGAGCAAGAGATATTAACATTTTGTACGTCATATAGTAGCTAGCACGCTCTATAGGAAGCCCTTTTCTTAAGTCTTTTCATATTTATGCAGTAGCTAACATTCTCTATAAGAATCGTCTTTCTTAGGTTTTTCCCAATTTATGCAGTATGCCTGCATACGTCTAAGGGAACAAGAGATATTAACAGTTTGTACGTCATATAGTATCTAGCACGCTCTATAAGAAGCCCTTTTCTTAGGTTTTTTCCTATTTATGCAGTATGCCTGCATACGCATGCATACGTCTAAGGGAGCAAGAGATATTAACATTTGGACGTCATATAGTAGCTAGCACGCTCTATAGGATGCCCTTTTCTTAAGTTTTTTCCTATTTATGCAGTAGCTAACATTCTCTATAAGAATCGTCTTTCTTAGGTTTTTCCCTATTTATGCAGTATGCCTGCATACGCATGCATACGTCTAAGGGAGCAAGAGATATTAACATTTTGTACGTCATATAGTAGCTAGCACGCTCTATAGGAAGCCCTTTTCTTAAGTTTTTTCCTATTTATGCAGTAGCTAACATTCTCTATAAGAATCGTCTTTCTTAGGTTTTTCCCTATTTATGCAGTATGCCTGCATACGCATGCATACGTCTAAGGGAGCAAGAGATATTAACATTTTGTACGTCATATAGTAGCTAGCACGCTCTATAGGAAGCCCTTTTCTTAGGTTTTTTCCTGTTTGTGCAGTATGCCTGCATACGCATGAATACGTCTAAGGGAGCAATAGTTATTAACATTTTATACGTCTTATAGTATCTAGACGCTCTATAAGAAGCCCTTTTCTTAGGTTTTTTCCTATTTATGCAGTACGTCTGCATACGTCTAAGGGAGCAAGAGATATTAACAGTTTGTACGTCATATAGTATCTAGCACGCTCTATAAGAAGCCCTTTTCTTAGGTTTTTTCCTGTTTGTGCAGTATGCCTGCATACGCATGAATACGTCTAAGGGAGCAATAGTTATTAACATTTTATACGTCTTATAGTATCTAGACGCTCTATAAGAAGCCCTTTTCTTAAGTTTTTTCCTATTTATGCAGTAGCTAACATTCTGTATAAGAATCGTCTTTCTTAGGTTTTTCCCTATTTATGCAGTATGCCTGCATACGCATGCATACGTCTAAGGGAGCAAGAGATATTAACATTTTGTACGTCATATAGTAGCTAGCACGCTCTATAGGAAGCCCTTTTCTTAGGTTTTTTCCTGTTTGTGCAGTATGCCTGCATACGCATGAATACGTCTAAGGGAGCAATAGTTATTAACATTTTATACGTCATATAGTATCTAGACGCTCTATAAGAAGCCCTTTTCTTAGGTTTTTTCCTATTTATGCAGTACGTCTGCATACGTCTAAGGGAGCAAGAGATATTAACAGTTTGTACGTCATATAGTATCTAGCACGCTCTATAAGAAGCCCTTTTCTTAGGTTTTTTCCTATTTATGCAGTATGCCTGCATACGCATGCATACGTCTAAGGGAGCAAGAGATATTAACATTTTGTACGTTATATAGTAGCTAGCACGCTCTATAGGAAGCCCTTTTCTTAGGTTTTTTCCTATTTATGCAGTACGTCTGCATACGTCTAAGGGAGCAAGAGATATTAACAGTTTGTACGTCATATAGTATCTAGCACGCTCTATAAGAAGCCCTTTTCTTAGGTTTTTTCCTGTTTGTGCAGTATGCCTGCATACGCATGAATACGTCTAAGGGAGCAATAGTTATTAACATTTTATACGTCTTATAGTATCTAGACGCTCTATAAGAAGCCCTTTTCTTAAGTTTTTTCCTATTTATGCAGTAGCTAACATTCTCTATAAGAATCGTCTTTCTTAGGTTTTTCCCTATTTATGCAGTATGCCTGCATACGCATGCATACGTCTAAGGGAGCAAGAGATATTAACATTTTGTACGTCATATAGTAGCTAGCACGCTCTATAGGAAGCCTTTTTCTTAGGTTTTTTCCTGTTTGTGCAGTATGCCTGCATACGCATGAATACGTCTAAGGGAGCAATAGTTATTAACATTTTATACGTCATATAGTATCTAGACGCTCTATAAGAAGCCCTTTTCTTAGGTTTTTTCCTATTTATGCAGTACGTCTGCATACGTCTAAGGGAGCAAGAGATATTAACAGTTTGTACGTCATATAGTATCTAGCACGCTCTATAAGAAGCCCTTTTCTTAGGTTTTTTCCTATTTATGCAGTATGCCTGCATACGCATGCATACGTCTAAGGGAGCAAGAGATATTAACATTTTGTACGTTATATAGTAACTAGCACGCTCTATAGGAAGCCCTTTTCTTAGGTTTTTTCCTGTTTGTGCAGTATGCCTGCATACGCATGAATACGTCTAAGGGAGCAATAGTTATTAACATTTTATACGTCATATAGTATCTAGACGCTCTATAAGAAGCCCTTTTCTTAGGTTTTTTCCTATTTATGCAGTACGTCTGCATACGTCTAAGGGAGCAAGAGATATTAACAGTTTGTACGTCATATAGTATCTAGCACGCTCTATAAGAAGCCCTTTTCTTAGGTTTTTTCCTATTTATGCAGTATGCCTGCATACGCATGCATACGTCTAAGGGAGCAAGAGATATTAACATTTTGTACGTTATATAGTAGCTAGCACGCTCTATAGGAAGCCCTTTTCTTAGGTTTTTTCCTATTTATGCAGTACGTCTGCATACGTCTAAGGGAGCAAGAGATATTAACAGTTTGTACGTCATATAGTATCTAGCACGCTCTATAAGAAGCCCTTTTCTTAGGTTTTTTCCTATTTATGCAGTATGCCTGCATACGCATGCGTACGTCTAAGGGAGCAAGAGATATTAACATTTTGTACGTCATATAGTAGCTAGCACGCTCTATAGGAAGCCCTTTTCTTAAGTTTTTTCCTATTTATAACATTCTCTATAAGAATCGTCTTTCTTAGGTTTTTCCCTATTTATGCAGTATGCCTGCATACGCATGCATACGTCTAAGGGAGCAAGAGATATTAACATTTTGTACGTCATATAGTAGCTAGCACGCTCTATAGGAAGCCCTTTTCTTAGGTTTTTTCCTGTTTGTGCAGTACGTCTGCATACGTCTAAGGGAGCAAGAGATATTAACAGTTTGTACGTCATATAGTATCTAGCACGCTCTATAAGAAGCCCTTTTCTTAGGTTTTTTCCTATTTATGCAGTATGCCTGCATACGCATGCATACGTCTAAGGGAACAAGAAGTATTAACATTTTGTACACCATGGAGTAGCTAGCACGCTCTATAGGAAGCCCTTTTCTTAAGCTTTTTCCTATTTATGCAGTAGCTAAGATTCTCTATAAGAATCGTCTTTCTTAGGTTTTTCCCTATTTATGCAGTATGCATGCATACGTCTAAGGGAACAAGAGATATTAACATTTTGTACGTCATATAGTAGCTAGCACGCTCTATAGGAAGCCCTTTTCTTAAGCTTTTTCCTATTTATGCAGTAGCTAAGATTCTCTATAAGAATCGTCTTTCTTAGGTTTTTCTCTATTTATGCAGTATGCCTGCATACGCATGCATACGTCTAAGGGAGCAAGAGATATTAACATTTTGTACGTCATATAGTAGCTAGCACGCTCTATAGGAAGCCCTTTTCTTAGGTTTTTTCCTATTTATGCAGTATGTCTGCATACGTCTAAGGGAGCAAGAGATATTAACATTTTGTACGTCATATAGTATCTAGCAGGCTCTATAAGAAGCCCTTTTCTTAGGTTTTTTCCTATTTATGCAGTACGTCTGCATACGTCTAAGGGAGTACGAAGTATTAACATTTTGAAAGTCATGTAGTAGCTAGCAAGAAGCCCTTTTCTTAAGTTTTTTCCTATTTATGCAGTATGTCTGCATACGCATGCATACGTCTAAGGGAGCAAGATGTATTAGCATTTTATATGTGCTAGCAGAAGCCAAATGCAGAAGCTAAAAGAAGCCCTTTATTGGGTTTTTTCCTATTTATGCAGTATGTCTGCATACGCATGCATACGTCTAAGGGAACAAGAAGTATTAACATTTTGTACACCATGGAGTAGCCGGCACGTTCTAAAAGAAGCCCTTTTCTTAAGTTTTTTCCTATTTATGCAGTACGTCTGCACACGTCTAAGGGAGCAAGAGATATTAACATTTTGTACGTCATATAGTATCTAGCACGCTCTATAAGAAGCCCTTTTCTTATTCTTTTTCCTATTTACTGCATACGCATGCATACGTCTAAGGGAGCAAGAGATAATAACATTTTGTACGTCATATAGTAGCTAGCACGCTCTATAGGAAGCCCTTTTCTTAGGTTTTTTCCTGTTTGTGCAGTATGCCTGCATACGCATGAATACGTCTAAGGGAGCAATAGTTATTAACATTTTATACGTCATATAGTATCTAGACGCCCTATAAGAAGCCCTTTTCTTAGGTTTTTTCCTATTTATGCAATACGTCTAAGGGAGTAAGAGATATTAACATTTTGTACGTTATATAGTAGCTAGCACGCTCTATAGGAAGCCCTTTTCTTAGGTTTTTTCCTGTTTGTGCAGTATGCCTGCATACGCATGAATACGTCTAAGGGAGCAAGAGATATTAACATTTTGTACGTCATATAGTAGCTAGCACGCTCTATAGGAAGCCCTTTTCTTAAGTTTTTTCCTATTTATGCAGTAGCTAACATTCTCTATAAGAATCGTCTTTCTTAGGTTTTTCCCTATTTATGCAGTATGCCTGCATACGCATGCATACGTCTAAGGGAGCAAGAGATATTAACATTTTGTACGTCATATAGTAGCTAGCACGCTCTATAGGAAGCCCTTTTCTTAAGTCTTTTCCTATTTATGCAGTAGCTAACATTCTCTATAAGAATCGTCTTTCTTAGGTTTTTCCCTATTTATGCAGTATGCCTGCATACGCATGCATACGTCTAAGGGAACAAGAGATATTAACATTTTGTACGTCATATAGTAGCTAGCACGCTCTATAGGAAGCCCTTTTCTTAAGCTTTTTCCTATTTATGCAGTAGCTAACATTCTCTATAAGAATCGTCTTTCTTAGGTTTTTCCCTATTTATGCAGTATGCCTGCATACGCATGCATACGTCTAAGGGAGCAAGAGATATTAACATTTTGTACGTCATATAGTAGCTAGCACGCTCTATAGGAAGCCCTTTTCTTAGGTTTTTTCCTATTTATGCAGTATGTCTGCATACGTCTAAGGGAGCAAGAGATATTAACATTTTGTACGTCATATAGTATCTAGCAGGCTCTATAAGAAGCCCTTTTCTTAGGTTTTTTCCTATTTATGCAGTACGTCTGCATACGTCTAAGGGAGTACGAAGTATTAACATTTTGAAAGTCATGTAGTAGCTAGCAAGAAGCCCTTTTCTTAAGTTTTTTCCTATTTATGCAGTACGTCTGCATACGTCTAAGGGAGTACGAAGTATTAACATTTTGAAAGTCATGTAGTAGCTAGCAAGAAGCCCTTTTCTTAAGTTTTTTCCTATTTATGCAGTATGTCTGCATACGCATGCATACGTCTAAGGGAGCAATAGTTATTAACATTTTATACGTCATATAGTATCTAGACGCCCTATAAGAAGCCCTTTTCTTAGGTTTTTTCCTATTTATGCAATACGTCTAAGGGAGTAAGAGATATTAACATTTTGTACGTTATATAGTAGCTAGCACGCTCTATAGGAAGCCCTTTTCTTAGGTTTTTTCCTGTTTGTGCAGTATGCCTGCATACGCATGAATACGTCTAAAGGAGCAAGAGATATTAACATTTTGTACGTCATATAGTAGCTAGCACGCTCTATAGGAAGCCCTTTTCTTAAGTCTTTTCCTATTTATGCAGTAGCTAACATTCTCTATAAGAATCGTCTTTCTTAGGTTTTTCCCTATTTATGCAGTATGCCTGCATACGCATGCATACGTCTAAGGGAACAAGAGATATTAACATTTTGTACGTCATATAGTAGCTAGCACGCTCTATAGGAAGCCCTTTTCTTAAGCTTTTTCCTATTTATGCAGTAGCTAACATTCTCTATAAGAATCGTCTTTCTTAGGTTTTTCCCTATTTATGCAGTATGCCTGCATACGCATGCATACGTCTAAGGGAGCAAGAGATATTAACATTTTGTACGTCATATAGTAGCTAGCACGCTCTATAGGAAGCCCTTTTCTTAGGTTTTTTCCTATTTATGCAGTATGTCTGCATACGTCTAAGGGAGCAAGAGATATTAACATTTTGTACGTCATATAGTATCTAGCAGGCTCTATAAGAAGCCCTTTTCTTAGGTTTTTTCCTATTTATGCAGTACGTCTGCATACGTCTAAGGGAGTACGAAGTATTAACATTTTGAAAGTCATGTAGTAGCTAGCAAGAAGCCCTTTTCTTAAGTTTTTTCCTATTTATGCAGTATGTCTGCATACGCATGCATACGTCTAAGGGAGCAAGATGTATTAGCATTTTATATGTGCTAGCAGAAGCCAAATGCAGAAGCTAAAAGAAGCCCTTTATTGGGTTTTTTCCTATTTATGCAGTATGTCTGCATACGCATGCATACGTCTAAGGGAACAAGAAGTATTAACATTTTGTACACCATGGAGTAGCCGGCACGTTCTAAAAGAAGCCCTTTTCTTAAGTTTTTTCCTATTTATGCAGTACGTCTGCATACGTCTAAGGGAGCAAGAGATATTAACATTTTGTACGTCATATAGTAGCTAGCACGCTCTATAAGAAGCCCTTTTCTTAAGTTTTTTCCTATTTATGCAGTAGCTGACATTCTCTATAAGAATCGTCTTTCTTGGGTTTTTATTTATGCAGTATGCCTGCATACGCATGCATACGTCTAAGGGAGCAAGAGATATTAACATTTTGTACGTCATATAGTAGCTAGCACGCTCTATAGGAAGCCCTTTTCTTAAGTTTTTTCCTATTTATGCATACGTCTAAGGGAGCAAGAGATATTAACAGTTTGTACGTCATATAGTATCTAGCACGCTCTATAAGAAGCCCTTTTCATAGGTTTTTTCCTATTTATGCAGTAGCTAACATTCTCTATAAGAATCGTCTTTCTTGGGTTTTACCCTATTTATGCAGTACGCCTGCATACGCATGCATACGTCTAAGGGAGCAAGAGATATTAACATTTTGTACGTCATATAGTAGCTAGCACGCTCTATAGGAAGCCCTTTTCTTAAGTTTTTTCCTATTTATGCAGTAGCTAACATTCTCTATAAGAATCGTCTTTCTTAGGTTTTTCCCTATTTATGCAGTATGCCTGCATACGCATGCATACGTCTAAGGGAGCAAGAGATAATAACATTTTGTACGTCATATAGTAGCTAGCACGCTCTATAGGAAGCCCTTTTCTTAGGTTTTTTCCTGTTTGTGCAGTATGCCTGCATACGCATGAATACGTCTAAGGGAGCAATAGTTATTAACATTTTATACGTCATATAGTATCTAGACGCTCTATAAGAAGCCCTTTTCTTAGGTTTTTTCCTATTTATGCAATACGTCTAAGGGAGTAAGAGATATTAACATTTTGTACGTTATATAGTAGCTAGCACGCTCTATAGGAAGCCCTTTTCTTAGGTTTTTTCCTGTTTGTGCAGTATGCCTGCATACGCATGAATACGTCTAAGGCAGCAAGAGATATTAACATTTTGTACGTCATATAGTAGCTAGCACGCTCTATAGGAAGCCCTTTTCTTAAGTCTTTTCCTATTTATGCAGTAGCTAACATTCTCTATAAGAATCGTCTTTCTTAGGTTTTTCCCTATTTATGCAGTATGCCTGCATACGCATGCATACGTCTAAGGGAACAAGAGATATTAACATTTTGTACGTCATATAGTAGCTAGCACGCTCTATAGGAAGCCCTTTTCTTAAGCTTTTTCCTATTTATGCAGTAGCTAACATTCTCTATAAGAATCGTCTTTCTTAGGTTTTTCCCTATTTATGCAGTATGCCTGCATACGCATGCATACGTCTAAGGGAGCAAGAGATATTAACATTTTGTACGTCATATAGTAGCTAGCACGCTCTATAGGAAGCCCTTTTCTTAGGTTTTTTCCTATTTATGCAGTATGTCTGCATACGTCTAAGGGAGCAAGAGATATTAACATTTTGTACGTCATATAGTATCTAGCAGGCTCTATAAGAAGCCCTTTTCTTAGGTTTTTTCCTATTTATGCAGTACGTCTGCATACGTCTAAGGGAGTACGAAGTATTAACATTTTGAAAGTCATGTAGTAGCTAGCAAGAAGCCCTTTTCTTAAGTTTTTTCCTATTTATGCAGTATGTCTGCATACGCATGCATACGTCTAAGGGAACAAGAAGTATTAACATTTTGTACACCATGGAGTAGCCGGCACGTTCTAAAAGAAGCCCTTTTCTTAAGTTTTTTCCTATTTATGCAGTACGTCTGCATACGTCTAAGGGAGCAAGAGATATTAACATTTTGTACGTCATATAGTAGCTAGCACGCTCTATAAGAAGCCCTTTTCTTAAGTTTTTTCCTATTTATGCAGTAGCTGACATTCTCTATAAGAATCGTCTTTCTTGGGTTTTTATTTATGCAGTATGCCTGCATACGCATGCATACGTCTAAGGGAGCAAGAGATATTAACATTTTGTACGTCATATAGTAGCTAGCACGCTCTATAGGAAGCCCTTTTCTTAAGTTTTTTCCTATTTATGCAGTAGCTAACATTCTCTATAAGAATCGTCTTTCTTAGGTTTTTCCCTATTTATGCAGTATGCCTGCATACGCATGCATACGTCTAAGGGAGCAAGAGATAATAACATTTTGTACGTCATATAGTAGCTAGCACGCTCTATAGGAAGCCCTTTTCTTAGGTTTTTTCCTGTTTGTGTAGTATGCCTGCATACGCATGAATACGTCTAAGGGAGCAATAGTTATTAACATTTTATACGTCATATAGTATCTAGACGCTCTATAAGAAGCCCTTTTCTTAGGTTTTTTCCTATTTATGCAATACGTCTAAGGGAGTAAGAGATATTAACATTTTGTACGTTATATAGTAGCTAGCACGCTCTATAGGAAGCCCTTTTCTTAGGTTTTTTCCTGTTTGTGCAGTATGCCTGCATACGCATGAATACGTCTAAGGCAGCAAGAGATATTAACATTTTGTACGTCATATAGTAGCTAGCACGCTCTATAGGAAGCCCTTTTCTTAAGTTTTTTCCTATTTATGCAGTAGCTAACATTCTCTATAAGAATCGTCTTTCTTAGGTTTTTCCCTATTTATGCAGTATGCCTGCATACGCATGCATACGTCTAAGGGAGCAAGAGATATTAACATTTTGTACGTCATATAGTAGCTAGCACGCTCTATAGGAAGCCCTTTTCTTAGGTTTTTTCCTATTTATGCAGTATGCCTGCATACGCATGCATACGTCTAAGGGAGCAAGAGATATTAACATTTTGTACGTCATATAGTAGCTAGCACGCTCTATAGGAAGCCCTTTTCTTAAGTTTTTTCCTATTTATGCAGTAGCTAACATTCTCTATAAGAATCGTCCTTCTTGGGTTTTTCCCTATTTATGCAGTATGCCTGCATACGCATGCATACGTCTAAAGGAGCAAGAGATATTAACATTTTATATGTTCTGTAGTAGTTAGCACGCTCTATATGAAGCCCTTTTCTTAAGTTGTTTACTATTTATGCAGTAGCTAACATTCTCTATAAGAATCGTCTTTCTTGGGTTTTTCCCTATTTATGCAGTATGCCTACATACGCATGCATACGTCTAAGGGAGCAAGAGATATTAACATTTTGTACGTCATATAGTAGCTAGCACGCTCTATAGGAAGCCCTTTTCTTAGGTTTTTTCCTATTTATGCAGTATGCCTGCATACTGCATACTAAGGGAGCAATAGTTATTAACATTTTATACGTCATTTTATCTAGACGCTCTATAAGAAGCCCTTTTCTTAGGTTTTTTCCTATTTATGCAGTACGTCTGCATACGTCTAAGGGAGTACGAAGTATTAACATTTTGAAAGTCATGTAGTAGCTAGCACGCTCTATAGGAAGCCCTTTTCTTAAGTTTTTTCCTATTTATGCAGTAGCTGACATTCTCTATAAGAATCGTCTTTCTTGGGTTTTTATTTATGCAGTATGCCTGCATACGCATGCATACGTCTAAGGGAGCAAGAGATATTAACATTTTGTACGTCATATAGTAGCTAGCACGCTCTATAGGAAGCCCTTTTCTTAAGTTTTTTCCTATTTATGCAATACGTCTAAGGGAGTAAGAGATATTAACATTTTGTACGTTATATAGTAGCTAGCACGCTCTATAGGAAGCCCTTTTCTTAGGTTTTTTCCTGTTTGTGCAGTATGCCTGCATACGCATGAATACGTCTAAGGGAGCAATAGTTATTAACATTTTATACGTCATTTTATCTAGACGCTCTATAAGAAGCCCTTTTCTTAGGTTTTTTCCTATTTATGCAGTACGTCTGCATACGTCTAAGGGAGTACGAAGTATTAACATTTTGAAAGTCATGTAGTAGCTAGCAAGCTCTATAAGAATCGTCTTTCTTGGGTTTTTCTCTATTTATGCAGTATGCCTGCATACGCATGCATACGTCTAAGGGAGCAAGAGATATTAACATTTTGTACGTCATATAGTAGCTAGCACGCTCTATAGGACGCCCTTTTCTTAGGTTTTTTCCTATTTATGCAGTAGCTAACATTCTCTATAAGAATCGTCTTTCTTGGGTTTTTTCCTATTTATGCAGTATGCCTGCATACGTATAAGGGAGCAAGAGATATTAACATTTTGTACGTCATATAGTAGCTAGCACGCTCTATAAGAAGCCCTTTTCTTAGGTTTTTTCCTATTTATGCAGTAGCTAACATTCTCTATAAGAATCGTCTTTCTTGGGTTTTTCCCTATTTATGCAGTATGCGTGCATACGCATGCATACGTCTAAGGGAGCAAGAGATATTAACATTTTGTACGTCATATAGTAGCTAGCACGCTCTATAAGAAGCCCTTTTCTTAGGTTTTTTCCTATTTATGCAGTACGTCTGCATACGTCCAAGGGAGTACGAAGTATTAACATTTTGAAAGTCATGTAGTAGCTAGCAAGCCCTTTTCTTAAGTTTTTTCCTATTTATGCAGTATGTCTGCATACGCATGCATACGTCTAAGGGAACAAGAAGTATTAACATTTTGTACACCATGGAGTAGCCGGCACGTTCTAAAAGAAGCCCTTTTCTTAGGTTTTTTCCTATTTATGCAGTATGCCTGCATACTGCATACTAAGGGAGCAATAGTTATTAACATTTTATACGTCATTTTATCTAGACGCTCTATAAGAAGCCCTTTTCTTAGGTTTTTTCCTATTTATGCAGTACGTCTGCATACGTCTAAGGGAGCAAGAGATATTAACATTTTGTACGTCATATAGTATCTAGCACGCTCTATAAGAAGCCCTTTTCTTAGGTTTTTTCCTATTTATGCAATATGCCTGCATACGCATGCATACGTCTAAGGGAGAAAGAGATATTAACATTTTGTACGTCATATAGTATCTAGCACGCTCTATAAGAAGCCCTTTTCTTAGGTTTCTTCCTATTTATGCAGTAGCTAACATTCTCTATAAGAATCGTCTTTCTTGGGTTTTTCCCTATTTATGCAGTATGCCTGCATACGCATGCATACGTCTAAGGGAGCAAGAGATATTAACATTTTGTACGTCATATAGTAGCTAGCACGCTCTATAGGAAGCCCTTTTCTTATGTTTTTTCCTATTTATGCAGTATGTCTGCATACGCATGCATACGTCTAAAGGAGCAAGAGATTTTAACATTTTATATGTTCCGTAGTAGTTAGCACGCTCTATAAGAAGCCCTTTTCTTAAGTTTTTTCCTATTTATGCAGTAGCTAACATTCTCTATAAGAATCGTCTTTCTTGGGTTTTTCCCTATTTATGCAGTATGCCTGCATACGCATGCATACGTCTAAGGGAGCAAGAGATATTAACATTTTGTACGTCATAGCACGCTCTATGTTTAGTCGCTAGCACGCTCTATAGGAAGCCCTTTTCTTAAGTTTTTTCCTATTTATGCAGTAGCTAACATTCTCTATAAGAATCGTCTTTCTTAGGTTTTTCCCTATTTATGCAGTATGCCTGCATACGCATGCATACGTCTAAGGGAGCAAGAGATATTAACATTTTATATGTTCTGTAGTAGTTAGCACGCTCTATAAGAAGCCCTTTTCTTAAGTTTTTTCCCATTTATGCAGTAGATAACATTCTCTATAAGAATCGTCTTTCTTGGGTTTTTCCCTATTTATGCAGTATGCCTGCATAAGGGAGCAAGAGATATTAACATTTTGTACGTCATATAGTAGCTAGCACGGTCTATAGGAAGCCCTTTTCTTAGGTTTTTTCCTATTTATGCAGTACGTCTGCATACGTCTAAGGGAGCAAGAGATATTAACAGTTTGTACGTCATATAGTATCTAGCACGCTCTATAGGAAACCCTTTTCTTATGTTTTTTCCTGTTTGTGCAGTATGCCTGCATACGCATGAATACGTCTAAGGGAGCAATAGTTATTAACATTTTATACGTCATATAGTATCTAGACGCTCTATAAGAAGCCCTTTTCTTAGGTTTTTTCCTATTTATGCAGTACGTCTGCATACGTCTAAGGGAGCAAGAGATATTAACAGTTTGTACGTCATATAGTATCTAGCACGCTCTATAAGAAGCCCTTTTCTTATTCTTTTTCCTATTTATGCAGTATGCCTGCATACGTCTAAGGGAGCAAGAGATATTAACATTTTGTACGTCATATAGTAGCTAGCACGCTCTATAGGAAGCCCTTTTCTTAGGTTTTTTCCTATTTATGCACTATGCCTGCATACGCATGCATACGTCTAAGGGAGCAAGAGATATTAACATTTTGTACGTCATATAGTATCTACCACGCTCTATAAAAAGCCCTTTTCTTAGGTTTTTTCCTATTTATGCAGTATGCCTGCATACGCATGCATACGTCTAAGGGAGCAAGAGATATTAACATTTTGTACGTCATATAGTAGCTAGCACGCTCTATAGGAAGCCCTTTTCTTATTCTTTTTCCTATTTATGCAGTATGCCTGCATGCGCATGCATACGTCTAAGGGAGCAAGAGATATTAACATTTTGTACGTCATATAGTAGCTAGCACGCTCTATAAGAAGCCCTTTTCTTAGGTTTTTTCCTATTTATGCAGTAGCTAACATTCTCTATAAGAATCCTCTTTCTTGGGTTTTTCCCTATTTATGCAGTATGCCTGCATACGCATGCATACGTCTAAGGGAGCAAGAGATATTAACATTTTGTACGTCATATAGTAGCTAGCACGCTCTACAAGAAGCCCTTTTCTTAGGTTTTTTCCTATTTATGCAGTACGTCTGCATACGTCTAAGGGAGTACGAAGTATTAACATTTTGAAAGTCATGTAGTAGCTAGCAAGCTCTATAAGAATCGTCTTTCTTGGGTTTTTCCCTATTTATGCAGTATGCCTGCATACGCATGCATACGTCTAAGGGAACAAGAAGTAATAACATTTTGTACACCATGGAGTAGCCGGCACGTTCTAAAAGAAGCCCTTTTCTTAAGTTTTTTCCTATTTATGCAGTATGTCTGCATACGCATGCATACGTCTAAGGGAGCAAGAAGTATTAACATTTTGTACACCATGGAGTAGCCGGCACGTTCTAAAAGAAGCCCTTTTCTTAAGTTTTTTTCCTATTTATGCAGTATGTCTGCATACGCATGCATACGTCTAAGGGAGCAAGAGATATTAACATTTTGTACACCATGGAGTAGCCGGCACGTTCTAAAAGAAGCCCTTTTCTTAAGTTTTTTTCCTATTTATGCAGTATGTCTGCATACGCATGCATACGTCTAAGGGAGCAAGAGATATTAACATTTTGTACGTCATATAGTAGCTAGCACGGTCTATAGGAAGCCCTTTTCTTAGGTTTTTTCCTATTTATGCAGTATGCCTGCATACGCATGCATACGTCTAAGGGAGCAAGAGATATTAACATTTTGTACGTCATATAGTATCTAGACGCTCTATAAGAAGCCCTTTTCTTAGGTTTTTTCCTATTTATGCAGTAGCTAACATTCTCTATAAGAATCGTCTTTATTGAGTTTTTTCCTATTTATGCAGTATGTCTGCATACGCATGCATACGTCTAAGGGAATAAGAAGTAATAACATTTTGTACACCATGGAGTAGCCGGCACGTTCTAAAAGAAGCCCTTTTCTTAAGTTTTTTCCTATTTATGCAGTATGTCTGCATACGCATGCATACGTCTAAAGGAGCAAGAGATATTAACATTTTATATGTTCTGTAGTAGTTAGCACGCTCTATAAGAAGCCCTTTTCTTAAGTTTTTTTCCTATTTATGCAGTAGCTAACATTCTCTATAAGAATCGTCTTTATTGAGTTTTTTCCTATTTATGCAGTATGCCTGCATACGCATGCATACGTCTAAGGGAGCAAGAGATATTAACATTTTATATGTTCTGTAGTAGTTAGCACGCTCTATAGGAAGCCCTTTTCTTAGGTTTTTTCCTATTTATGCAGTAGCTAACATTCTCTATAAGAATCGTCTTTATTGAGTTTTTTCCTATTTATGCAGTATGTCTGCATACGCATGCATACGTCTAAGGGAACAAGAAGTAATAACATTTTGTACACCATGGAGTAGCCGGCACGTTCTAAAAGAAGCCCTTTTCTTAAGTTTTTTCCTATTTATGCAGTATGTCTGCATACGCATGCATACGTCTAAATGAGCAAGAGATATTAACATTTTATATGTTCTGTAGTAGTTAGCACGCTCTATAAGAAGCCCTTTTCTTAAGTTTTTTACTATTTATGCAGTAGCTAACATTCTCTATAAGAATCGTCTTTCTTGGGTTTTTCCCTATTTATGCAGTATGCCTGCATACGCATGCATACGTCTAAGGGAGCAAGAGATATTAACATTTTGTACGTCATATAGTAGCTAGCACGCTCTATAGGAAGCCCTTTTCTTAGGTTTTTTCCTATTTATGCAGTATGCCTGCATACTGCATACTAAGGGAGCAATAGTTATTAACATTTTATACGTCATTTTATCTAGACGCTCTATAAGAAGCCCTTTTCTTAGGTTTTTTCCTATTTATGCAGTACGTCTGCATACGTCTAAGGGAGTACGAAGTATTAACATTTTGAAAGTCATGTAGTAGCTAGCAAGCTCTATAAGAATCGTCTTTCTTGGGTTTTTCCCTATTTATGCAGTATGCCTGCATACGCATGCATACGTCTAAGGGAACAAGAAGTAATAACATTTTGTACACCATGGAGTAGCCGGCACGTTCTAAAAGAAGCCCTTTTCTTAAGTTTTTTCCTATTTATGCAGTATGTCTGCATACGCATGCATACGTCTAAGGGAGCAAGAAGTATTAACATTTTGTACACCATGGAGTAGCCGGCACGTTCTAAAAGAAGCCCTTTTCTTAAGTTTTTTTCCTATTTATGCAGTATGTCTGCATACGCATGCATACGTCTAAGGGAGCAAGAGATATTAACATTTTGTACGTCATATAGTAGCTAGCACGGTCTATAGGAAGCCCTTTTCTTAGGTTTTTTCCTATTTATGCAGTATGCCTGCATACGCATGCATACGTCTAAGGGAGCAAGAGATATTAACATTTTGTACGTCATATAGTATCTAGACGCTCTATAAGAAGCCCTTTTCTTAGGTTTTTTCCTATTTATGCAGTACGTCTGGGAGCAAGAGATATTAACAGTTTGTACGTCATATAGTAGCTAGCACGCTCTATAGGAAACCCTTTTCTTAGGTTTTTTCCTATTTATGCAATATGCCTGCATACGCATGCATACGTCTAAGGGAGCAAGAGATATTAACATTTTGTACGTCATATAGTAGCTAGCACGCTCTATAGGAAACCCTTTTCTTAGGTTTTTTCCTGTTTGTGCAGTATGCCTGCATACGCATGAATACGTCTAAGGGAGCAATAGTTATTAACATTTTATACGTCATGTAGTACCTAGACGCTCTATAAGAAGCCCTTTTCTTAGGTTTTTTCCTATTTATGCAGTACGTCTGCATACGTCTAAGGGAGCAAGAGATATTAACAGTTTGTACGTCATATAGTATCTAGCACGCTCTATAAGAAGCCCTTTTCTTATTCTTTTTCCTATTTATGCAGTATGCCTGCATACGTCTAAGGGAGCAAGAGATATTAACATTTTGTACGTCATATAGTAGCTAGCACGCTCTATAGGAAGCCCTTTTCTTAGGTTTTTTCCTATTTATGCAGTACGTCTGCATACGTCTAAGGGAGTACGAAGTATTAACATTTTGAAAGTCATGTAGTAGCTAGCAAGCTCTATAAGAAGCCCTTTTCTTAAGTTTTTTCCTATTTATGCAGTATGTCTGCATACGCATGCATACGTCTAAGGGAACAAGAAGTATTAACATTTTGTACACCATGGAGTAGCCGGCACGTTCTAAAAGAAGCCCTTTTCTTAAGTTTTTTCCTATTTATGCAGTATGTCTGCATACGCATGCATACGTCTAAAGGAGCAAGAGATATTAACATTTTATATGTTCTGTAGTAGTTAGCACGCTCTATAAGAAACCCTTTTCTTAAGTTTTTTACTATTTATGCAGTAGCTAACATTCTCTATAAGAATCGTCTTTCTTGGGTTTTTCCCTATTTATGCAGTATGCCTGCATACGCATGCATACGTCTAAGGGAGCAAGAGATATTAACATTTTGTACGTCATATAGTAGCTAGCACGCTCTACAAGAAGCCCTTTTCTTAGGTTTTTTCCTGTTTGTGCAGTATGCCTGCATACGCATGAATACGTCTAAGGGAGCAATAGTTATTAACATTTTATACTTCATGTAGTATCTAGACGCTCTATAAGAAGCCCTTTTCTTAGGTTTTTTCCTATTTATGCAGTACGTCTGCATACGTCTAAGGGAGCAAGAGATATTAACAGTTTGTACGTCATATAGTATCTAGCACGCTCTATAAGAAGCCCTTTTCTTATTCTTTTTCCTATTTATGCAGTATGCCTGCATACGTCTAAGGGAGCAAGAGATATTAACATTTTGTACGTCATATAGTAGCTAGCACGCTCTATAGGAAGCCCTTTTCTTAGGTTTTTTCCTATATATGCACTATGCCTGCATATGCATGCATACGTCTAAGGGAGCAAGAGATATTAACATTTTGTACGTCATATGGTATCTACCACGCTCTATAAAAAGTCCTTTTCTTAGGTTTTTTCCTATTTATGGAGTATGCCTGCATGCGCATGCATACGTCTAAGGGAGCAAGAGATATTAACATTTTGTACGTCATATAGTAGCTAGCACGCTCTACAAGAAGCCCTTTTCTTAAGTTTTTTCCTATTTATGCAGTATGTCTGCATACGCTCCTAAGGGAACAAGAAGTATTAACATTTTGTACACCATGGAGTAGCCGGCACGTTCTAAAAGAAGCCCTTTTCTTAAGTTTTTTCCTATTTATGCAGTATGTCTGCATACGCATGCATACGTCTAAAGGAGCAAGAGATATTAACATTTTATATGTTCTGTAGTAGTTAGCACGCTCTATAAGAAGCCCTTTTCTTAAGTTTTTTACTATTTATGCAGTAGCTAACATTCTCTATAAGAATCGTCTTTCTTGGGTTTTTCCCTATTTATGCAGTATGCCTGCATACGCATGCATACGTCTAAGGGAGCAAGAGATATTAACATTTTGTACGTCATATAGTAGCTAGCACGGTCTATAGGAAGCCCTTTTCTTAGGTTTTTTCCTATTTATGCAGTATGCCTGCATACGCATGCATACGTCTAAGGGAGCAAGAGATATTAACATTTTGTACGTCATATAGTAGCTAGCACGCTCTATAGGAAGCCCTTTTCTTAGGTTTTTTCCTATTTATGCAGTATGCCTGCATACGCATGCATACGTCTAAAGGAGCAAGAGATATTAACATTTTATATGTTCTGCACGCTCTATAAGAAGCCCTTTTCTTAAGTTTTTTCCTATTTATGCAGTATGTCTGCATACGAATGCATACGTCTAAAGGTGCAAGAGATATTAACATTTTATATGTTCTGTAGTAGTTAGCACGCTCTATAAGAAGCCCTTTTCTTAAGTTTTTTTCCTATTTATGCAGTAGATAACATTCTCTATAAGAATCGTCTTTCTTGGGTTTTTCCCTATTTATGCAGTATGCCTGCATACGCATGCATACGTCTAAGGGAGCAAGAGATATTAACATTTTGTACGTCATATAGTAGCTAGCACGCTCTATAGAAAGCCCTTTTCTTAAGTTTTTTCCTGTTTGTGCAGTATGCCTGCATACGCATGAATACGTCTAAGGGAGCAATAGTTATTAATATTTTATACGTCATATAGTATCTAGACGCTCTATAAGAAGCCCTTTTCTTAGGTTTTTTCCTATTTATGCAGTACGTCTGCATACGTCTAAGGGAGCAAGAAATATTAACAGTTTGTACGTCATATAGTATCTAGCACGCTCTATAAGAAGCCCTTTTCTTAGGTTTTTTCCTATTTATGCAGTATGCCTGCATACGCATGCATACGTCTAAGGGAGCAAGAGATATTAACATTTTGTACGTCATATAGTAGCTAGCACGCTCTATAGGAAGCCCTTTTCTTAGGTTTTTTCCTATTTATGCACTATGCCTGCATATGCATGCATACGTCTAAGGGAGCAAGAGATATTAACATTTTGTACGTCATATAGTATCTACCACGCTCTATAAAAAGTCCTTTTCTTAGGTTTTTTCCTATTTATGCAGTATGCCTGCATACGCATGCATACGTCTAAGGGAGCAAGAGATATTAACATTTTGTACGTCATATAGTAGCTAGCACGCTCTATAGGAAGCCCTTTTCTTAGGTTTTTTCCTATTTATGCACTATGCCTGCATATGCATGCATACGTCTAAGGGAGCAAGAGATATTAACATTTTGTACGTCATATAGTATCTACCACGCTCTATAAAAAGTCCTTTTCTTAGGTTTTTTCCTATTTATGCAGTATGCCTGCATGCGCATGCATACGTCTAAGGGAGCAAGAGATATTAACATTTTGTACGTCATATAGTAGCTAGCACGCTCTACAAGAAGCCCTTTTCTTAAGTTTTTTCCTATTTATGCAGTATGTCTGCATACGCATGCATACGTCTAAAGGAGCAAGAGATATTAACATTTTATATGTTCTGCACGCTCTATAAGAAGCCCTTTTCTTAGGTTTTTTCCTATTTATGCAGTATGCCTGCATGCGCATGCATACGTCTAAGGGAGCAAGAGATATTAACATTTTGTACGTCATATAGTAGCTAGCACGCTCTATAGGAAACCCTTTTCTTAGGTTTTTTCCTGTTTGTGCAGTATGCCTGCATGAATACGTCTAAGGGAGCAATAGTTATTAACATTTTATACTTCATGTAGTATCTAGACGCTCTATAAGAAGCCCTTTTCTTAGGTTTTTTCCTATTTATGCAGTACGTCTGCATACGTCTAAGGGAGCAAGAGATATTAACAGTTTGTACGTCATATAGTATCTAGCACGCTCTATAAGAAGCCCTTTTCTTATTCTTTTTCCTATTAATGCAGTATGCCTGCATACGTCTAAGGGAGCAAGAGATATTAACATTTTGTACGTCATATAGTAGCTAGCACGCTCTATAGGAAGCCCTTTTCTTAGGTTTTTTCCTATTTATGCACTATGCCTACATATGCATGCATACGTCTAAGGGAGCAAGAGATATTAACATTTTGTACGTCATATAGTATCTACCACGCTCTATAAAAAGTCCTTTTCTTAGGTTTTTTCCTATTTATGCAGTATGCCTGCATACGCATGCATACGTCTAAGGGAGCAAGAGATATTAACATTTTGTACGTCATATAGTAGCTAGCACGCTCTACAAGAAGCCCTTTTCTTAAGTTTTTTCCTATTTATGCAGTATGTCTGCATACGCATGCATACGTCTAAAGGAGCAAGAGATATTAACATTTTATACGTTCTGCACGCTCTATAAGAAGCCCTTTTCTTAAGTTTTTTACTATTTATGCAGTATGTCTGCATACGCATGCATACATACGTCTAAGGGAGCAAGAGATATTAACATTTTGTACGTCATATAGTAGCTAGCACGCTCTACAAGAAGCCCTTTTCTTAGGTTTTTTCCTATTTATGCAGTATGTCTGCATACGCATGCATACGTCTAAGGGAACAAGAAGTATTAACATTTTGTACACCATGGAGTAGCCGGCACGTTCTAAAAGAAGCCCTTTTCTTAAGTTTTTGCCTATTTATGCAGTATGTCTGCATACGCATGCATACGTCTAAAGGAGCAAGAGATATTAACATTTTATATGTTCTGTAGTAGTTAGCACGCTCTATAAGAAGCCCTTTTCTTAAGTTTTTTACTATTTATGCAGTAGCTAACATTCTCTATAAGAATCGTCTTTCTTGGGTTTTTCCCTATTTATGCAGTATGCCTGCATACGCATGCATACGTCTAAGGGAGCAAGAGATATTAACATTTTGTACGTCATATAGTAGCTAGCACGGTCTATAGGAAGCCCTTTTCTTAGGTTTTTTCCTATTTATGCAGTATGCCTGCATACGCATGCATACGTCTAAGGGAGCAAGAGATATTAACATTTTGTACGTCATATAGTAGCTAGCACGCTCTATAGGAAGCCCTTTTCTTAAGTTTTTTCCTGTTTGTGCAGTACGTCTGCATACGTCTAAGGGAGTACGAAGTATTAACATTTTGAAAGTCATGTAGTAGCTAGCAAGCTCTATAAGAAGCCCTTTTCTTAAGTTTTTTCCTATTTATGCAGTATGTCTGCATACGCATGCATACGTCTAAGGGAACAAGAAGTATTAACATTTTGTACACCATGGAGTAGCCGGCACGTTCTAAAAGAACCCTTTTCTTAAGTTTTTTCCTATTTATGCAGTATGTCTGCATACGCATGCATACGTCTAAAGGAGCAAGAGATATTAACATTTTATATGTTCTGTAGTAGTTAGCACGCTCTATAAGAAGCCCTTTTCTTAAGTTTTTTTCCTATTTATGCAGTAGATAACATTCTCTATAAGAATCGTCTTTCTTGGGTTTTTCCCTATTTATGCAGTATGCCTGCATACGCATGCATACGTCTAAGGGAGCAAGAGATATTAACATTTTGCACGTCATATAGTAGCTAGCACGGTCTATAGGAAGCCCTTTTCTTAGGTTTTTTCCTATTTATGCAGTATGCCTGCATACGCATGCATACGTCTAAGGGAGCAAGAGATATTAACATTTTGTACGTCATATAGTAGCTAGCACGCTCTATAGGAAGCCCTTTTCTTAAGTTTTTTCCTGTTTGTGCAGTACGTCTGCATACGTCTAAGGGAGTACGAAGTATTAACATTTTGAAAGTCATGTAGTAGCTAGCAAGCTCTATAAGAAGCCCTTTTCTTAAGTTTTTTCCTATTTATGCAGTATGTCTGCATACGCATGCATACGTCTAAGGGAACAAGAAGTATTAACATTTTGTACACCATGGAGTAGCCGGCACGTTCTAAAAGAAGCCCTTTTCTTAAGTTTTTTCCTATTTATGCAGTATGTCTGCATACGCATGCATACGTCTAAAGGAGCAAGAGATATTAACATTTTATATGTTCTGTAGTAGTTAGCACGCTCTATAAGAAGCCCTTTTCTTAAGTTTTTTTCCTATTTATGCAGTAGATAACATTCTCTATAAGAATCGTCTTTCTTGGGTTTTTCCCTATTTATGCAGTACGTCTGCATACGTCTAAGGGAGCAAGAGATATTAACAGTTTGTACGTCATATAGTATCTAGCACGCTCTATAAGAAGCCCTTTTCTTATTCTTTTTCCTATTTATGCAGTATGCCTGCATACGTCTAAGGGAGCAAGAGATATTAACATTTTGTACGTCATATAGTAGCTAGCACGCTCTATAGGAAGCCCTTTTCTTAGGTTTTTTCCTATTTATGCACTATGCCTGCATATGCATGCATACGTCTAAGGGAGCAAGAGATATTAACATTTTGTACGTCATATAGTATCTACCACGCTCTATAAAAAGTCCTTTTCTTAGGTTTTTTCCTATTTATGCAGTATGTCTGCATACGCATGCATACGTCTAAGGGAACAAGAAGTATTAACATTTTGTACACCATGGAGTAGCCGGCACGTTCTAAAAGAAGCCCTTTTCTTAAGTTTTTTCCTATTTATGCAGTATGTCTGCATACGCATGCATACGTCTAAAGGAGCAAGAGATATTAACATTTTATATGTTCTGTAGTA
Organism: Merodon equestris; assembly: GCA_958301585.1. NCBI lineage: Eukaryota > Metazoa > Arthropoda > Insecta > Diptera > Syrphidae > Merodon > Merodon equestris. Next base: position 98,321,768 of record OY284415.1, on the reverse strand, counting down.
GTTAGCACGTTCTATAAGAAGCCCTTTTCTTAAGTTTTTTCCTATTTATGCAGTAGCTAACATTCTCTATAAGAATCGTCTTTATTGAGTTTTTTCCTATTTATGCAGTATGTCTGCATACGCATGCATACGTCTAAGGGAACAAGAAGTATTAACATTTTGTACACCATGGAGTAGCCTAATAGAATCCCTTTTCTTAAGTTTTTTTCTATTTATGCAGTATGTCTGCATACGCATGCATACGTCTAAAGGAGCAAGAGATATTAACATTTTATATGTTCTGTAGTAGTTAGCACGCTCTATAAGAAGCCCTTTTCTTAAGTTTTTTCCTATTTATGCAGTAGCTAACATTCTCTATAAGAATCGTCTTTCTTGGGTTTTTCCCTATTTATGCAGTATGCCTGCATACGCATGCATACGTCTAAGGGAGCAAGAGATATTAACATTTTGTACGTCATATAGTAGCTAGCACGGTCTATAGGAAGCCCTTTTCTTAGGTTTTTTCCTATTTATGCAGTATGCCTGCATACGCATGCATACGTCTAAGGGAGCAAGAGATATTAACATTTTGTACGTCATATAGTAGCTAGCACGCTCTATAGGAAGCCCTTTTCTTAAGTTTTTTCCTGTTTGTGCAGTACGTCTGCATACGTCTAAGGGAGTACGAAGTATTAACATTTTGAAAGTCATGTAGTAGCTAGCAAGCTCTATAAGAAGCCCTTTTCTTAAGTTTTTTCCTATTTATGCAGTATGTCTGCATACGCATGCATACGTCTAAGGGAACAAGAAGTATTAACATTTTGTACGTCATATAGTATCTAGCACGCTCTATAAGAAGCCCTTTTCTTATTCTTTTTCCTATTTATGCAGTATGCCTGCATACGTCTAAGGGAGCAAGAGATATTAACATTTTGTACGTCATATAGTAGCTAGCACGCTCTATAGGAAGCCCTTTTCTTAGGTTTTTTCCTATTTATGCACTATGCCTGCATATGCATGCATACGTCTAAGGGAGCAAGAGATATTAACATTTTGTACGTCATATAGTATCTACCACGCTCTATAAAAAGTCCTTTTCTTAGGTTTTTTCCTATTTATGCAGTATGTCTGCATACGCATGCATACGTCTAAGGGAACAAGAAGTATTAACATTTTGTACACCATGGAGTAGCCGGCACGTTCTAAAAGAAGCCCTTTTCTTAAGTTTTTTCCTATTTATGCAGTATGTCTGCATACGCATGCATACGTCTAAAGGAGCAAGAGATATTAACATTTTGTACGTCATATAGTATCTACCACGCTCTATAAAAAGTCCTTTTCTTAGGTTTTTTCCTATTTATGCAGTATGCCTGCATACGCATGCATACGTCTAAGGGAACAAGAAGTATTAACATTTTGTACACCATGGAGTAGCCGGCACGTTCTAAAAGAAGCCCTTTTCTTAAGTTTTTTCCTATTTATGCAGTATGTCTGCATACGCATGCATACGTCTAAAGGAGCAAGAGATATTAACATTTTATATGTTCTGTAGTAGTTAGCACGTTCTATAAGAAGCCCTTTTCTTAAGTTTTTTCCTATTTATGCAGTAGCTAACATTCTCTATAAGAATCGTCTTTATTGAGTTTTTTCCTATTTATGCAGTATGTCTGCATACGCATGCATACGTCTAAGGGAACAAGAAGTATTAACATTTTGTACACCATGGAGTAGCCTAATAGAATCCCTTTTCTTAAGTTTTTTTCTATTTATGCAGTATGTCTGCATACGCATGCATACGTCTAAAGGAGCAAGAGATATTAACATTTTATATGTTCTGTAGTAGTTAGCACGCTCTATAAGAAGCCCTTTTCTTAAGTTTTTTCCTATTTATGCAGTAGCTAACATTCTCTATAAGAATCGTCTTTCTTGGGTTTTTCCCTATTTATGCAGTATGCCTGCATACGCATGCATACGTCTAAGGGAGCAAGAGATATTAACATTTTGTACGTCATATAGTAGCTAGCACGGTCTATAGGAAGCCCTTTTCTTAGGTTTTTTCCTATTTATGCAGTATGCCTGCATACGCATGCATACGTCTAAGGGAGCAAGAGATATTAACATTTTGTACGTCATATAGTAGCTAGCACGCTCTATAGGAAGCCCTTTTCTTAAGTTTTTTCCTGTTTGTGCAGTACGTCTGCATACGTCTAAGGGAGTACGAAGTATTAACATTTTGAAAGTCATGTAGTAGCTAGCAAGCTCTATAAGAAGCCCTTTTCTTAAGTTTTTTCCTATTTATGCAGTATGTCTGCATACGCATGCATACGTCTAAGGGAACAAGAAGTATTAACATTTTGTACGTCATATAGTATCTAGCACGCTCTATAAGAAGCCCTTTTCTTATTCTTTTTCCTATTTATGCAGTATGCCTGCATACGTCTAAGGGAGCAAGAGATATTAACATTTTGTACGTCATATAGTAGCTAGCACGCTCTATAGGAAGCCCTTTTCTTAGGTTTTTTCCTATTTATGCACTATGCCTGCATATGCATGCATACGTCTAAGGGAGCAAGAGATATTAACATTTTGTACGTCATATAGTATCTACCACGCTCTATAAAAAGTCCTTTTCTTAGGTTTTTTCCTATTTATGCAGTATGTCTGCATACGCATGCATACGTCTAAGGGAACAAGAAGTATTAACATTTTGTACACCATGGAGTAGCCGGCACGTTCTAAAAGAAGCCCTTTTCTTAAGTTTTTTCCTATTTATGCAGTATGTCTGCATACGCATGCATACGTCTAAAGGAGCAAGAGATATTAACATTTTATATGTTCTGTAGTAGTTAGCACGTTCTATAAGAAGCCCTTTTCTTAAGTTTTTTCCTATTTATGCAGTAGCTAACATTCTCTATAAGAATCGTCTTTATTGAGTTTTTTCCTATTTATGCAGTATGTCTGCATACGCATGCATACGTCTAAGGGAACAAGAAGTATTAACATTTTGTACACCATGGAGTAGCCGGCACGTTCTAAAAGAAGCCCTTTTCTTAAGTTTTTTTCTATTTATGCAGTATGTCTGCATACGCATGCATACGTCTAAAGGAGCAAGAGATATTAACATTTTATATGTTCTGTAGTAGTTAGCACGCTCTATAAGAAGCCCTTTTCTTAAGTTTTTTCCTATTTATGCAGTAGCTAACATTCTCTATAAGAATCGTCTTTCTTGGGTTTTTCCCTATTTATGCAGTATGCCTGCATACGCATGCATACGTCTAAGGGAGCAAGAGATATTAACATTTTGTACGTCATATAGTAGCTAGCACGGTCTATAGGAAGCCCTTTTCTTAGGTTTTTTCCTATTTATGCAGTATGCCTGCATACGCATGCATACGTCTAAGGGAGCAAGAGATATTAACATTTTGTACGTCATATAGTAGCTAGCACGCTCTATAGGAAGCCCTTTTCTTAAGTTTTTTCCTGTTTGTGCAGTACGTCTGCATACGTCTAAGGGAGTACGAAGTATTAACATTTTGAAAGTCATGTAGTAGCTAGCAAGCTCTATAAGAAGCCCTTTTCTTAAGTTTTTTCCTATTTATGCAGTATGTCTGCATACGCATGCATACGTCTAAGGGAACAAGAAGTATTAACATTTTGTACGTCATATAGTATCTAGCACGCTCTATAAGAAGCCCTTTTCTTATTCTTTTTCCTATTTATGCAGTATGCCTGCATACGTCTAAGGGAGCAAGAGATATTAACATTTTGTACGTCATATAGTAGCTAGCACGCTCTATAGGAAGCCCTTTTCTTAGGTTTTTTCCTATTTATGCACTATGCCTGCATATGCATGCATACGTCTAAGGGAGCAAGAGATATTAACATTTTGTACGTCATATAGTAGCTAGCACGGTCTATAGGAAGCCCTTTTCTTAGGTTTTTTCCTATTTATGCAGTATGCCTGCATACGCATGCATACGTCTAAGGGAGCAAGAGATATTAACATTTTGTACGTCATATAGTAGCTAGCACGCTCTATAGGAAGCCCTTTTCTTAAGTTTTTTCCTGTTTGTGCAGTACGTCTGCATACGTCTAAGGGAGTACGAAGTATTAACATTTTGAAAGTCATGTAGTAGCTAGCAAGCTCTATAAGAAGCCCTTTTCTTAAGTTTTTTCCTATTTATGCAGTATGTCTGCATACGCATGCATACGTCTAAGGGAACAAGAAGTATTAACATTTTGTACACCATGGAGTAGCCGGCACGTTCTAAAAGAAGCCCTTTTCTTAAGTTTTTTCCTATTTATGCAGTATGTCTGCATACGCATGCATACGTCTAAAGGAGCAAGAGATATTAACATTTTATATGTTCTGTAGTAGTTAGCACGCTCTATAAGAAGCCCTTTTCTTAAGTTTTTTTCCTATTTATGCAGTAGATAACATTCTCTATAAGAATCGTCTTTCTTGGGTTTTTCCCTATTTATGCAGTACGTCTGCATACGTCTAAGGGAGCAAGAGATATTAACAGTTTGTACGTCATATAGTATCTAGCACGCTCTATAAGAAGCCCTTTTCTTATTCTTTTTCCTATTTATGCAGTATGCCTGCATACGTCTAAGGGAGCAAGAGATATTAACATTTTGTACGTCATATAGTAGCTAGCACGCTCTATAGGAAGCCCTTTTCTTAGGTTTTTTCCTATTTATGCACTATGCCTGCATATGCATGCATACGTCTAAGGGAGCAAGAGATATTAACATTTTGTACGTCATATAGTATCTACCACGCTCTATAAAAAGTCCTTTTCTTAGGTTTTTTCCTATTTATGCAGTATGTCTGCATACGCATGCATACGTCTAAGGGAACAAGAAGTATTAACATTTTGTACACCATGGAGTAGCCGGCACGTTCTAAAAGAAGCCCTTTTCTTAAGTTTTTTCCTATTTATGCAGTATGTCTGCATACGCATGCATACGTCTAAAGGAGCAAGAGATATTAACATTTTATATGTTCTGTAGTAGTTAGCACGTTCTATAAGAAGCCCTTTTCTTAAGTTTTTTCCTATTTATGCAGTAGCTAACATTCTCTATAAGAATCGTCTTTATTGAGTTTTTTCCTATTTATGCAGTATGTCTGCATACGCATGCATACGTCTAAGGGAACAAGAAGTATTAACATTTTGTACACCATGGAGTAGCCGGCACGTTCTAATAGAATCCCTTTTCTTAAGTTTTTTTTCTATTTATGCAGTATGTCTGCATACGCATGCATACGTCTAAAGGAGCAAGAGATATTAACATTTTATATGTTCTGTAGTAGTTAGCACGCTCTATAAGAAGCCCTTTTCTTAAGTTTTTTACTATTTATGCAGTAGCTAACATTCTCTATAAGAATCGTCTTTCTTGGGTTTTTCCCTATTTATGCAGTATGCCTGCATACGCATGCATACGTCTAAGGGAGCAAGAGATATTAACATTTTGTACGTCATATAGTAGCTAGCACGGTCTATAGGAAGCCCTTTTCTTAGGTTTTTTCCTATTTATGCAGTATGCCTGCATACGCATGCATACGTCTAAGGGAGCAAGAGATATTAACATTTTGTACGTCATATAGTAGCTAGCACGCTCTATAGGACGCCCTTTTCTTAAGTTTTTTCCTGTTTGTGCAGTACGTCTGCATACGTCTAAGGGAGTACGAAGTATTAACATTTTGAAAGTCATGTAGTAGCTAGCAAGCTCTATAAGAAGCCCTTTTCTTAAGTTTTTTCCTATTTATGCAGTATGTCTGCATACGCATGCATACGTCTAAGGGAACAAGAAGTATTAACATTTTGTACACCATGGAGTAGCCGGCACGTTCTAAAAGAAGCCCTTTTCTTAAGTTTTTTCCTATTTATGCAGTATGTCTGCATACGCATGCATACGTCTAAAGGAGCAAGAGATATTAACATTTTATATGTTCTGTAGTAGTTAGCACGCTCTATAAGAAGCCCTTTTCTTAAGTTTTTTTCCTATTTATGCAGTAGATAACATTCTCTATAAGAATCGTCTTTCTTGGGTTTTTCCCTATTTATGCAGTATGCCTGCATACGCATGCATACGTCTAAGGGAGCAAGAGATATTAACATTTTGTACGTCATATAGTAGCTAGCACGGTCTATAGGAAGCCCTATTCTTAGGTTTTTTCCTATTTATGCAGTATGCCTGCATACGCATGCATACGTCTAAGGGAGCAAGAGATATTAACATTTTGTACGTCATATAGTAGCTAGCACGCTCTATAGGAAGCCCTTTTCTTAAGTTTTTTCCTGTTTGTGCAGTACGTCTGCATACGTCTAAGGGAGTACGAAGTATTAGCATTTTGAAAGTCATGTAGTAGCTAGCAAGCTCTATAAGAAGCCCTTTTCTTAAGTTTTTTCCTATTTATGCAGTATGTCTGCATACGCATGCATACGTCTAAAGGAGCAAGAGATATTAACATTTTATATGTTCTGCACGCTCTATAAGAAGCCCTTTTCTTAAGTTTTTTACTATTTATGCAGTAGCTAACATTCTCTATAAGAATCGTCTTTCTTGGGTTTTTCCCTATTTATGCAGTATGCCTGCATACGCATGCATACATACGTCTAAGGGAGCAAGAGATTTTAACATTTTGTACGTCATATAGTAGCTAGCACGCTCTACAAGAAGCCCTTTTCTTAGGTTTTTTCCTATTTATGCAGTATGTCTGCATACGCATGCATACGTCTAAGGGAACAAGAAGTATTAACATTTTGTACACCATGGAGTAGCCGGCACGTTCTAAAAGAAGCCCTTTTCTTAAGTTTTTGCCTATTTATGCAGTATGTCTGCATACGCATGCATACGTCTAAAGGAGCAAGAGATATTAACATTTTATATGTTCTGTAGTAGTTAGCACGCTCTATAAGAAGCCCTTTTCTTAAGTTTTTTACTATTTATGCAGTAGCTAACATTCTCTATAAGAATCGTCTTTATTGAGTTTTTTCCTATTTATGCAGTATGTCTGCATACGCATGCATACGTCTAAGGGAACAAGAAGTATTAACATTTGTACACCATGGAGTAGCCGGCACGTTCTAAAAGAAGCCCTTTTCTTAAGTTTTTGCCTATTTATGCAGTATGTCTGCATACGCATGCATACGTCTAAAGGAGCAAGAGATATTAACATTTTATATGTTCTGTAGTAGTTAGCACGCTCTATAAGAAGCCCTTTTCTTAAGTTTTTTACTATTTATGCAGTATGTCTGCATACGCATGCATACGTCTAAAGGAGCAAGAGATATTAACATTTTATATGTTCTGTAGTAGTTAGCACGCTCTATAAGAAGCCCTTTTCTTAAGTTTTTTTCCTATTTATGCAGTAGATAACATTCTCTATAAGAATCGTCTTTCTTGGGTTTTTCCCTATTTATGCAGTATGCCTGCATACGCATGCATACGTCTAAGGGAGCAAGAGATATTAACATTTTGTACGTCATATAGTAGCTAGCACGGTCTATAGGAAGCCCTTTTCTTAGGTTTTTTCCTATTTATGCAGTATGCCTGCATACGCATGCATACGTCTAAGGGAGCAAGAGATATTAACATTTTGTACGTCATATAGTAGCTAGCACGCTCTATAGAAAGCCCTTTTCTTAAGTTTTTTCCTGTTTGTGCAGTATGCCTGCATACGCATGAATACGTCTAAGGGAGCAATAGTTATTAACATTTTATACTTCATGTAGTATCTAGACGCTCTATAAGAAGCCCTTTTCTTAGGTTTTTTCCTATTTATGCAGGATGCCTGCATACGCATGCATACGTCTAAGGGAGCAAGAGATATTAACATTTTGTACGTCATATAGTAGCTAGCACGGTCTATAGGAAGCCCTTTTCTTAGGTTTTTTCCTATTTATGCAGTATGCCTGCATACGCATGCATACGTCTAAGGGAGCAAGAGATATTAACATTTTGTACGTCATATAGTAGCTAGCACGGTCTATAGGAAGCCCTTTTCTTAGGTTCTTTCCTATTTATGCAGTATGCCTGCATACGCATGCATACGTCTAAGGGAGCAAGAGATATTAACATTTTGTACGTCATATAGTAGCTAGCACGCTCTATAGGAAGCCCTTTTCTTAAGTTTTTTCCTGTTTGTGCAGTACGTCTGCATACGTCTAAGGGAGTACGAAGTATTAACATTTTGAAAGTCATGTAGTAGCTAGCAAGCTCTATAAGAAGCCCTTTTCTTAAGTTTTTTCCTATTTATGCAGTATGTCTGCATACGCATGCATACGTCTAAGGGAACAAGAGGTATTAACATTTTGTACACCATGGAGTAGCCGGCACGTTCTAAAAGAAGCCCTTTTCTTAAGTTTTTTCCTATTTATGCAGTATGTCTGCATACGCATGCATACGTCTAAGGGAGCAAGAGATATTAACATTTTGTACGTCATATAGTAGCTAGCACGCTCTATAGAAAGCCCTTTTCTTAAGTTTTTTCCTGTTTGTGCAGTATGCCTGCATACGCATGAATACGTCTAAGGGAGCAATAGTTATTAACATTTTATACTTCATGTAGTACCTAGACGCTCTATAAGAAGCCCTTTTCTTAGGTTTTTTCCTATTTATGCAGTATGCCTGCATACGCATGCATACGTCTAAGGGAGCAAGAGATATTAACATTTTGTACGTCATATAGTAGCTAGCACGGTCTATAGGAAGCCCTTTTCTTAGGTTTTTTCCTATTTATGCAGTATGCCTGCATACGCATGCATACGTCTAAGGGAGCAAGAGATATTAACAGTTTGTACGTCATATAGTATCTAGCACGCTCTATAAGAAGCCCTTTTCTTAGGTTTTTTCCTATTTATGCAGTATGCCTGCATACGCATGCATACGTCTAAGGGAGCAAGAGATATTAACATTTTGTCCGTCATATAGTAGCTAGCACGCTCTACAAGAAGCCCTTTTCTTAGGTTTTTTCCTATTTATGCAGTATGTTTGCATACGCATGCATACGTCTAAGGGAACAAGAAGTATTAACATTTTGTACACCATGGAGTAGCCGGCACGTTCTAAAAGAAGCCCTTTTCTTAAGTTTTTTCCTATTTATGCAGTATGTCTGCATACGCATGCATACGTCTAAAGGAGCAAGAGATATTAACATTTTATATGTTCTGTAGTAGTTAGCACGCTCTATAAGAAGCCCTTTTCTTAAGTTTTTTTCCTATTTATGCAGTAGATAACATTCTCTATAAGAATCGTCTTTCTTGGGTTTTTCCCTATTTATGCAGTATGCCTGCATACGCATGCATACGTCTAAGGGAGCAAGAGATATTAACATTTTGTACGTCATATAGTAGCTAGCACGGTCTATAGGAAGCCCTTTTCTTAGGTTTTTTCCTATTTATGCAGTATGCCTGCATACGCATGCATACGTCTAAGGGAGCAAGAGATATTAACATTTTGTACGTCATATAGTAGCTAGCACGCTCTATAGAAAGCCCTTTTCTTAAGTTTTTTCCTGTTTGTGCAGTATGCCTGCATACGCATGAATACGTCTAAGGGAGCAATAGTTATTAACATTTTATACTTCATGTAGTATCTAGACGCTCTATAAGAAGCCCTTTTCTTAGGTTTTTTCCTATTTATGCAGGATGCCTGCATACGCATGCATACGTCTAAGGGAGCAAGAGATATTAACATTTTGTACGTCATATAGTAGCTAGCACGGTCTATAGGAAGCCCTTTTCTTAGGTTTTTTCCAATTTATGCAGTATGCCTGCATACGCATGCATACGTCTAAGGGAGCAAGAGATATTAACATTTTGTACGTCATATAGTAGCTAGCACGGTCTATAGGAAGCCCTTTTCTTAGGTTTTTTCCTATTTATGCAGTATGCCTGCATACGCATGCATACGTCTAAGGGAGCAAGAGATATTAACATTTTGTACGTCATATAGTAGATAGCACGGTCTATAGGAAGCCCTTTTCTTAGGTTTTTTCCTATTTATGCAGTATGCCTGCATACGCATGCATACGTCTAAGGGAGCAAGAGATATTAACATTTTGTACGTCATATAGTATCTAGCACGCTCTATAGGAAGCCCTTTTCTTAAGTTTTTTCCTGTTTGTGCAGTACGTCTGCATACGTCTAAGGGAGTACGAAGTATTAACATTTTGAAAGTCATGTAGTAGCTAGCAAGCTCTATAAGAAGCCCTTTTCTTAAGTTTTTTCCTATTTATGCAGTATGTCTGCATACGCATGCATACGTCTAAGGGAACAAGAAGTATTAACATTTTGTACACCATGGAGTAGCCGGCACGTTCTAAAAGAAGCCCTTTTCTTAAGTTTTTTCCTATTTATGCAGTATGTCTGCATACGCATGCATACGTCTAAAGGAGCAAGAGATATTAACATTTTATATGTTCTGTAGTAGTTAGCACGCTCTATAAGAAGCCCTTTTCTTAAGTTTTTTTCCTATTTATGCAGTAGATAACATTCTCTATAAGAATCGTCTTTCTTGGGTTTTTCCCTATTTATGCAGTATGCCTGCATACGCATGCATACGTCTAAGGGAGCAAGAGATATTAACATTTTGTACGTCATATAGTAGCTAGCACGGTCTATAGGAAGCCCTTTTCTTAGGTTTTTTCCTATTTATGCAGTATGCCTGCATACGCATGCATACGTCTAAGGGAGCAAGAGATATTAACATTTTGTACGTCATATAGTAGCTAGCACGGTCTATAGAAGCCCTTTTCTTAGGTTTTTTCCTATTTATGCAGTATGCCTGCATACGCATGCATACGTCTAAGGGAGCAAGAGATATTAACATTTTGTACGTCATATAGTAGCTAGCACGCTCTATAGAAAGCCCTTTTCTTAAGTTTTTTCCTGTTTGTGCAGTATGCCTGCATACGCATGAATACGTCTAAGGGAGCAATAGTTATTAACATTTTATACTTCATGTAGTATCTAGACGCTCTATAAGAAGCCCTTTTCTTA